>CM029476.1:32923492-33510992 GCA_017140325.1 Eucalyptus leucophloia subsp. euroa
GAGGCGGCGGCGACGAAGGTGGCAGCAATGGTGGCAATAGAGGCGGCGTCGGCAAAGGCGGTGAAGGCAGCGTCGGCGAAGGCAGCGAAGGTGGCAGCGGTGAAGGTGGTGAAGGTAGCGGGGGCGAAGGTGGTGAAGGTAGCGGGGGCGAAGGTGGCGGCGGCAAAGGCGGCATCGATGAAGGCGGCGGAGGTGGCAGCGACGAAGGTAGCGGCGGTGAAGGCGAAGGCGGCGGAAGCGGCGGCGGTTGCGGCAAAGGCGGAAGCAGCGGCGGCATTCTATGCGGTCGCCCGATGGCCCACGATTCGTTAGGGTTGCCACATTGCTTCCTTGTCCTGGATGTCCTCCTTTTGTGATCATTGGATTTCAGTGAATTTGTGAGTCTAGGGATCTATTACATTTTTTCTTGGTCCCTGCGCAGTTTATATGGTGGAAGTGGATCCAACAACTCCCTTCCTAAACACTGAAATGATGCACACTAGATAAACATAAATAATAACCAGGCACTTTTTATTTACATATACTTGATAGATGTCGTTTGTCGGTACATCAAAAACCAAGCTTTCCTATACTTGGCTATATCCAAAAACTAGACCAACATTTTCCATTAGCTATTCACATGCATCCATCAGCAAGTGCCGGTGTCCAAAAATATCTCACTACTAACCTCACGTCCATGGTCACTCTACTCCGCTCGAGCCCTCGTCATTGTCCTCTGGCGGCGGTGGTAGTGGCCCTAGAGTACGTCCGTTCCTCTAGACATACAAGACGGCAAACTCCTGATGCGTGGGACCCGAGGGGAGGCTGATGTTGATCGTTAGTATCACCCTCACTTGGATGAATGTCAACCCAAGCATATCAGGATCATGATGCTTCGACTGTTCCCATCACAAATTGATGAGGATCCCATAGAAGGTACTAGAAGACGTAGGCAACAGTGGCATCTTTTTCACTCTGAAATATTGTAGCCCCACGAGGGGTGAGTACGACTACTCAGCAGTTAAATTTCTACTAAACTATATTACGAAGTCCATCGCTACCCGATTCTACACAATTTAGAGGGATTCAATAATGGAATAGCATATCAAAACAATGAGAATTTAGAAATTCATTTTATCTTCATCCACTAACATTTTCTTCCAGAGGACCACTGTTTGCGTCCCTCCAGGCATATTGCACCCAATCTGGCATCATGAAGGCCTCCAGTTCAATATTCAGTCACCGGGCATCCGGAGCGTGTTACGTCATACCTCTAAGCATCTCGCACCCCACCTGACATCACGAGGAACCTCCGGGGCTCACCATGTCAATGATGTCCCCAGGCATTTGGAATGTGTATCGTCATACTTCCAGACATCCAGATACTCGAGGAACCTCCAGGGCTCACCAATCCCTAGACTTCCAGAGGCATCGCCACAACAATCCTCCAGGCAACCCGACGCCCAAGGCATCGTCGTCCCGAGGGTCTGACGGCATAAGTAATGTATCAACCATGGTGTAGTAGCAAAATCAATTCAATATCGAAGTATTTTATAACGCTAGTGTAGAAACTTCTTTGGTTCTCAGAATCATGATATAAACCATAGTGTAACAAATCCTTAAAAATATACCAATTCCCGTTGATGAGAACAATCCATGAAATCAAGGTTTCAATATCGAGTCCATCAAATCAATTTTCCATGGCCTCACTCAAAATTCCTATGTAAGGCTTTAAACAATTTTGATAACATCAAAGCCAGTGAATCCTTGGATCAATATTCTTAAAATATAGCTTAAAAGGGTCTGAAACCGTTTATATAAAAACTAACCTTTGAAAAACGCCAAACTCACGTCATCAAAACAATTTATAAAAATCGAGAATTTTATACTGATTTCGT
The DNA here is from genome assembly GCA_017140325.1 of Eucalyptus leucophloia subsp. euroa. Lineage (NCBI taxonomy): Eukaryota > Viridiplantae > Streptophyta > Magnoliopsida > Myrtales > Myrtaceae > Eucalyptus > Eucalyptus leucophloia. The sequence goes on from CM029476.1 coordinate 32,925,370, forward strand.
CAAAATCCAAGCTCACGGTTCAACCCCCAAAATTTCATGATAATTCAACGACATGCGAACTCACTAATTCACATAATCATCATGGATCAAATACTAGTTTATAAATCTTCGACGGAGTACGTTTTAGCGAGCTACGATCACGTCAACATAATCTAGGTTAGTAGATATTAACTTGCCTTTGATTTGGCGGCGTTAACGACGAGAGGAACCTTGAGCTGCAGGCGGCGGTACGGTCGAGATGAATCGGACGGTGACAAAGAAGGTTGGTGGCATCGGGGCTGGTTGTGGTTGGCTGTGGGTGACCCGACCGCGATGAGGAAGTCTCGGGGCGTGGCGAGGAGGCCGGTGATGCGGCGGTCGACAGCAGCAAGGGGCACGCTCAAGGAGCAAAGCCGGCGGTGGTGGAGTGAGAGAGCGGTTTCTCTCTTTCTCTCTCTCTCTCTCTCTCGCTCGCTCGCTGCTTCTGTCGCCGGTTTTGTTGGCAACGCCGGTCAACACTTGAGACCCTCGGTGGCTGTTGAAATGAGTGGCAGCTGGAGTAGTCGTGTCTTCCGCATGCAGGGGTCTTGATTTTTTGCTGGCAGCCGAGCGTGAAGCAACGTGGCCGTTGCTGGCCACACTTCGGTCAACCATCTCCCTTGGGTTGACTGCCGAATGCACGTTGCATGGAGGGGCAGCGTCCGTGATTGCATGGCATGGGGAATTTGGGGTCTTCGGTCTTCATGCATGTGAGGAGACGGGCAGCTCGTGGTGGTCTATCTTCGGTGCTCCTTCATCAGTGTATTCGGGTCAGTGTATTAGTAATCGGGAATGGCTTTGCCGAAGAAAGGAAGGGGCGCAAATGCATGGCCATTCAGCTAGAGAGGTACGAATTTTAATGGACGTCGGTCTAAGTGGTGGCGTTACGTAAAGAAATTTCCAATGAGACGTTAAGTCTCATGGTGATCGGATCGTCACGACACAACAAAGATGTGACTACGAGGGTACATTGTAAGATCATCATGAAATGTGATGTCTCGATCCGCTAATGGTAATGGTGAAACAGCGACTGAAAGTGGTGCCAACGACTCAGTCTGATGACAAATTCGTCAACCAGTCATGGAGTATTCGAAGTCTGACAAAAATCCGGATGTCACACGTTCCCCTTCGTTTTCCCATGCGTCGAGTCCCCATTCCTCCCTAATCCTTCACCCTTCTTCTCATCGAGCCTCCTCTCTGCCCTGCTCCCGACCAACTCCTTCTTCCAAAACTTCGCTCTCAACAATGGCGACCAAGCTGAGTACATCCACCCCTACCTCGTCAAGCCCTCCCGTCCTTTGTCTCCATCTCGTTCCCTTCTTGCGTCACCGCTTCCACCTCTTTGTACCAAGTCTTCAATGCTGACCTCACCATCTCTGCCATCTCAAGCGACGATGCTGTGCACGGCTTGTCTCTGGAGGCTCTGCGGTACGTTATCTCCTCGTACAGCAACCTCAGCGTCACGTTGGACTTCATGGCTTCGAGCCTGAAGTTCATCCTTGTTAGGGGGAGCCCTTGCTTGACTTGCTTGGTCAACCACGGGACTGAGGTTGCGATCTCCACGATTCACGCGATCCTCTTGCTATCTTTGAACAGAAGTTGCACCAAGCATACTTTGAAGCTCAACAACAATCAGACTCGGCTTGTTTACACTTCCTCGCAGATCAGTTTCAGTCACAGTCTCAATGCAATTACTTTCGGAAGGTATTCAGGGGTTATTAGGATTGCTTATTTGCCCGACGGTGGATCATTTAGCGAGGAGGTTTTGGATAAGTTTAGTTGTTCATATGCTCTGTCTGGTGATGCAGTGTTGACTAGGCTATTTTGTTTGGAGTACAAATGGGAGAAGAGAGGATGGGGGGATCTGCTCATGCTTGCGCACCTGCTGCACCTTGGACTTTTGTCTCGCGAGGATTGCCGGGTCACTGTGTTGGAGGATTTTAAGTATAGGAGTATCGATGGTGATCTTGTTGGCGTGGTTGGAGATTCCTGGGTGTTGAGATCTAATCCTGTCTCTGTTACTTGGCATTCAATTAGAGGCATCAAGGAGGAGTCGCACAATGAAATCATTCAAGCCCTCCATAGGGATGTGGCGTCCCTTAATCTAGCTGCAATAACGGCAAAATCATCTTATTTTTATGGGAAATTTATTGCCAAAGCGGCGAGGTTGGCTTTGATTGCTGAGGAGGTGTGTTATCCTAAAGTTATCCCGACCATCGGGAAATATTTGAAGAGCACTATAGAGCCATGGTTGGATGGGACTTTTAGTGGTAATGGATTCTTGTACGATGTGAAATGGGGTGGGATTATCACCAAGCTAGGATTGACCAATCCTGGTGAAGATCTTGGTTTCGGGTTGTACAATGCTCATCACTATCATTTAGGGTACTTCCTTTATGCAATTGTTGTTCTTGCCAAGATTGATTCGGCATGGGGAAGGAAGTATAGGCCTTGAGCTTATTCACTGATGGCGGATTTCATGTACTTGGGGAGAAGATTGAATTCCAATTATTCGCGTTTGAGGTGCTTCGACCTGTACAAATTGCACTCTTGGGTTGGTGGATTGACTGAATTTGTGGAGGGGTAGAATTAAGAGAGCACTAGCGAGGTTGTGAATGCTTACTATTTAGCTGCTTTAATGGGATTAGCCTATGGAGACACTCATCTTGTCACTGTCGGGTCGACACTCGTTGCGATGGAAATTTAGGTAGCTCAAACATGGTGGCATGTCAGAGAAGGCGATAATTTATATGAGGAAGACTTCACTAGGGAGAATAGGGTGGTGGGTGTTTTGTGGGCTAACAAAAGGGACAGTGGTCTTTGGTTTGCCAGCGCAGAACAGAGAGACTATAGGCTTGGAATTCAGGTTTTGCCTCTATCGCCTATCACTGAGGTTCTATTCTCAGTTGTCCAGTTTGCGAAATAGCTGGTGGATTGGACATACCTGGCACTAAACAGGGAGGGAATTGAAGGATGGAGAGGATTTGCGTGTGCCTTGGAAGGGATTTTTGACCAAGGTAATGCGCTGGAAAAAGTGAGGAGCTTGACCGATTCTGATGATGGGAACTCTATTTCGAATCTTCTGTGGTGGATCCATAGTAGAGGTGATGATGAAGAGACAGGATGCAGGGATGGAGGAAAGTACTGTTGGTTGGGTCACTATTGTCACTGAAATTGTTATTTCAAGGATGGATTCAATTGCTTTGATGAGATATTCTATTTGGAGTATTCATGTACTTATGAGGATTGCTTTGTGCCCTATGTATCTATCTTCAGAATAAAATGATTCACTAGCTTTGCTTCTCTATTTGACCCTTCATTATTGTCCCACATCGCTACAATTACATTATTCACTTTGTCGAACATTTTCGTGCTTTTAAGATGCTCGCTGATATAAAGAAATACAATCTCTTGCATTTTGTTTCAATAAATCAGTGACAAGTTCGGTGCATTATGCACTTTGATGCCACTTTAGGAGCCCATGGAATTCGATTTAGAATCGGTCCAGTAGTAAAAAGAAATAAATTATATCTCATAATTTCACTGAATCTTATTGTCTCAAACCTTGGGAATAATTTCCAATAGAATCCATTTCTTTTCGATTCAATAATGATTATGAAAGTCTTAAAATTTATGTTGACCGGGTCACTTTAATTCTTAAACTTTTTGTTAGATCACTTATGTCTTAAAATTCATTTCAATTTGTCGTTTGAGTACTTTTGTTATTGAGTTAGTTTTAAATGGAAGGAAACTCTACGTGGAAACTTTTCTTTTCCTGAACTTTTCATTTTTTAGACTCATGGTGATGATGCGGCATTGATGAATGTCAAACGACAAAAACTCGACAAAAAGAATAGAAGAAGAATAAAAAATACAAAAAAAGGTGGTGGAGGAAGCTGGAAGTGTGCGTAGATCTTTTTTCCTTTTTCGCCGCAAGAAAGGGCAAGGGGCTGCTTGCCCGGTGGTGGCAAATGGCGTCGCCACCATTACGAGAGTGATTTTTGTTGTATTGTAGCAGGATAAGAATAACGCAAATCTCATAATTTTCATACGGTGCTAATTTGAATATAATAATTTTTTTTCGCTCACTTGAGTACCAAAAATTTAAAAGATCAATCATTTGAGTGTCATCGGCGGTTTGTCTTGTTAGAAAGTCCAACATAGAGCCAAACATCCGTCGTGACTTTACCGATTTGACGTGAATAATTTTTAAATAATTTTTTCCTTCTTTCTTTGCCTTTTTAAAGGGTCGCCAAGGGTCATTGGTGACCGTCGCCAGTTGTGAAACCCTCGCCGAGTGTTCGCAAGGGCATTCGGGGCTTCACTGTGGCCATGATGCCCTTGCCTAGGGCCTTTGCGTCTAAGGGCAAGGTAGCGCTCACCTAGAGATGGGCGAGGGTTTCGCAACTGGCAAAGGTTGCCAACCTTGAAAAAATGAAAAAAAAAAAAAAAAAGAAAAGAAAATTAAAAATTAAAAAATTAAAAAAATTAAAAAATCTACATCAAATTGGAAATTAATAAAAAAATCCACAAATAATAATTTGTAAATAATCCGCTGGTCTTCTACTTGATTTTTGGACGATGGCTTTTCTTGTTGGGCAAGGGAAATTGGAAAAATTATATATATATATAAAAATATATATATAGATATATATTTTCTTCCTTTTTCTTTTCCTACTCTTGCCAATGGCCGGGCACCAACAATTTAACTTCATCCATTTATTCGAACCCTAAATAGAATATAACAAAGGGAATGACTACCATTCTAAGGCTTTGTTTGTTTCCTTTCAAATAATTAATTTGATAAAAAAATATTTTTAATCTTCTCTTATTCTAATATTTAATTCATGTAAATCTATGGTGTAGTTCATATTTAGATGTATTAAGCTGTTACATTATATTTCATTTTCATGATTAAAAAAAGCTCTTATTCTAATCAATCAATGTAAATTTTGGTGAGTGATTAAAGATTTATTAATGTATAATTTTAAATAAATTCATACGTATATTTTTTGTAAAATAAATCAAAATCCGCAACCTTCGCTTCTTGAGATGTATGGCGCGTGCCTGCAATGTTGTCGGAGCTTTAACTCTAATGGGGCTTAAAAGAAAAACAAGGAAAAAAACACGACGTAAACGGCAAAAGAACATTGGCCTCGAAAGACTAAAAATATATCAAATGCTTCGATTCCAAATATGAAGTCCTCCACGACCACCTCATATTTTATGTAATGAAAAGCAAGCGACCAAATAATAAAATAGAAGGAATAAAAAAATAAATCAAATATCAAATTTATATGGTTTGGGAATGAAGATCCTCTATTCATTTCTATGCAGAATGATCAAGCATTCTATATTCATGTCCCCGGACAAGTCCCAAAGGAGAAGTTAGCCAAGCTCCTTCCGGAAACTTGATTACCAACTATGAAAAGCTGCACCAAAATAACAAGCCTTTCTAGTCCTTAGCCTCCGAATTCGTCAAGAAAAAAAGATAACATTGTTTACATTGAATTTGGCAAGTAAAATGAAGAAAATCATTCTATCTTCTCAACCCTATTTATGATTAAACCTTGTGTTTCTAAGTCAATTTCCAAGCCAGATCCCAAAAGGCTTGTCCAATATTTTCAGTGTAATGGAAATTCTGTCCATTATTACAAGGACCCATATGGCCACTATTTCTAAGACCCTTTTTGTCAATGCTCTTATTGTACAAATTCTCCCGATGAAGTAGACCCAAATGCAAGACCACGAAGGAAACACAAGAAGTCAAAAGATACCATGTACCAAAAGTACTTGAACAAGGACTCCTCTGTTGATACTCTCGGTGAATATGATAAATTCCAATTTATGGTTTTTTATGCTCCAACTTCACCATCAGAGTTCGCTGCTCCACCCTCAATTTCACCAACTCTACCACCATCACTTCCTCCTCATAAAAAAAAAAAAAAAACGGCTATTTCCTTGTTTTATAAGCCAATCTTAAAGTGGGCCAAAAAGCATTCCTACCCACTCAAGGCTCCGGAAGGGACATCATCCAATTCTTCCATCGCTATGTTCCAAGAAGCCAATTTTCCTCCTCTTGTCCAAGAAAGTTCGAAACTTTTGTTCTTTGCCCCAGAAGGCAGATATCGACATGCTCCCAAAATACCTGCCCCAACTGATGTGGATGAACATGGAAGACAAAAAAGGATATATGTTGCTGAAGCCATCTGAATTGGCAATTGGGGACTCTTTTAGCACACAACAATGCGTTCACAACGATTGATTCCAAAATTGTTGATGTGCAACGAGATCTTAGAAGATATGATGAAACCACTAAAAAAATGATTTCGGATTTGCAGAGAAGGCTTCATACCTTGGATACAGGACAATATTTGGGATATCATCATCTAGAGCCCCAAGGTGGAAATAGAAAAACTCAAAAGGCAAATCCAACTCTTTGAAGAAGGGAGATTCAATCATTTCAATCCATTTCCAACTACATTGCGGATTGAGCGTTTACTTTTTCCATCAACTCAGAATACGTTCATCTTTGCTGCTCTCATAGAAGCTCCCACTAGACAAGATAAGACCGATGTGGTAGAAATGTGAAATCGCCTCAAGGAACTGGATCAAATAAGGAAAGATAAGGGAAAAGAGAAAATGCCTGAAGAATCCTTGATAGCTATAAGAGAAAAACCAAATCAAATGATGCTATCTAATCCGTTAGAATCATTCTTGAGAGATCTAGGCAATCAAGAAGACCACCTTGATCCTGTTACTTTGAAAGACCAAGTTCCATTAGAACCGGTTTTTCTAAACAACTTTGACACAAGATCAGATTCGGCATCCCTCTTATCCTGTTCATCCTTTTCAATCCCCGTCATTGATTATTTCCTTATTGTACCAATAACTTCATCAATATTCATGGCACACCCTCCGGACCAATATATGGAATCCAACCCTTTTGAACAAGAGGTTGTTCAACCAAACAATCCGTCTTAGAATGTGACTATCTCCTCCAAACAATTTTTCACCGTTGATGATATTCCCTATTCAAAATGGTCAGAAAGATTTGAAGAATTCCATATTGGGTTAAATGCCCAAGCTCTTACCAATTGGGATAAATATGATGTCGTTTTTTGTTTTGTCACAAGATTTACAAGTAGTCTAAAATATTGGTGGCAATCGATGACAGAACAAGACCAAGTTTAATTTATGCTTTCACCTGACTTTAGTCATGCCATTACCCTCTTGTACCACTTTTTCATTGGAAAGTCTTCTGACCTTCATGAGCTCAAAAATGAGAGCATTTTTTGAAGGAAAATGTTTCTCTCTCCAGAAAATACATCTTGATAAACATTATTAGGAAATGCTCAAGCTTTTCTATATTATTGGAGCCAATCCAAACCTAAAGCAAGTTTTTCTTACTTCCATCCCCAAGGAATTATCTTAGTAGGTTGAGAAATCTTTTCTCTATAGATAAAGGAGAATTGAGGACATTCCTTTGGGAGAAATATAGCAAAAAATCCATATGTGCCTTGACGACTTGTGTTAAAAGCGCCAAATGGTTCAAACTTATCTTACAGACAAGAGAGAACTTGATGGAGCCTATTCTTGCCAGAAGCTGAAGATCAAATGCTCTAAACAAAACTACAATGGATCTTGCGGAAAATCTTCCAGAAAAAAGAAGCACTTCAAGAAATTCTGGATAAAGAAATCCAAGCATGGATCTACGCACTTCCGAAAAAAGAAGAAGTGGCGATTCTTATGCAAAAGGAAAGATCACTCAGCCGCAAGAAATCAACTCGATGCTTCATCTGCAACCAAAATGGTCATTTTGCCAAAAAATCGCCCCCGAGGCAAGAAAATGTAAGGGCGTGTTTGGTAACGATTCTGTTCCTAGGAGTAGATTCGATCGAAATGATTTTTTTTTTTGTTGATTCTATTCTTAGAAACTGATTATGAGTAAAAAAACGTGTTTGGTAACTATCTAAAATTTCGATTTCGGGAATAAATTGCGTTTGATACCGTGCTCATTGATTTTCTTATAAATTAATTTCTTTTAATTTTTAAATAATTTTTATACTTTTTTCATTTTTTTCCTTTTCTTCGGTGATCTCACCGGAGGGTCGCCGGCCCTCGTCGGCCGAGCCTCACCGGTGGCTAGGCCGGCCTCGCTAGGGCTAGGCGAGGCCAACAACGAGGCACACCTAGCCTCGTGGTGGCCAAGCGAGCCTCGCCGGGGCTGGGCGAGGCCCGCCCTGGCCACCGGTGGGGCTGGGTGAGCCTCGCCAAGGCTAGGCGGGCCTCGCTCGGCCTCGCCGGTGGCTGGTGGCGTGGCGGCGGGCGGGTGGCGGCGGTCGATGAAGAAGAAAAAAATGGGAGAATAAAAGTGTTTTGATTCTTAGATTTGTTCCCTTAACGAGAATCAACTTTTTTTTTTATTCTTGATTATGTTCCAAATCTACTTCGAGAATAAAAAATTAGAAATTTGATTCCGGGAACATAAATTTTTCCAAACGCGATTTTGTTCCCAAACTACTACCGGAGCAAAGAATCAGAATCTGGCTCTATTTGGATGGTTACCAAACATGGCCTAAGAATCATCGATACATCACATAGAGATTGAAATTGGCATTTCACTCGAAAATGATGATATTGAATCTCTATTCTCTACATATGAAGAACCATCTAAACAAACTCTCAATGTCCTTCTAAACACTTCTTCTTCTTCTTCAGTTTAGTAGGATCCTCTGAGAAATGCAGCTCGGATAGTTAAAAATGTTGCCATCCTCACACCTTTGAGTGTCTTTAGGCCCTGAACTAAAAGTCTAAATAGTTTTCTGCTAAAAGGCTATTCCTGAAGGGCTTAAACAAGAGGTTCACCTATTGTGGGAAGACATATTTGTAGGAAACCGACTCCGTCTTCCGTGGTTCTAAGCGTAGGTCCATTCATCGTGGAAGAGTAGCAACGAAAATCTTATTATAGATCAAGCAATACAATGGAGATTATAATTAGACTTGAGTCACTCAAACACTTTCATTATTTTCAAAATCCTAATTACACTCAATAACTCACCAAATGTCTAGCCCCACAAACGAACACGCACGGAGTTGGGCTTCAACTCTCTTCTATTGCACTCAAAGTGCCTGCGCCCCATTCTCTTACTTCTTCGGACTAGCAAAACTTACTAATTGTCTTATTCACACGGAATATCTGTGTGCCCCTATATTTTGTCTTTATCCTGCCATTTTAATAGGAAGAGTCCAACGTGCAGCAATTTGATAAAGAAAAGTCAAGCATGGTCAAACCTTAATATTTATCCAGCCGAATAAAGACAAATCTCCACGTATACATCTATATACCCTCCCAGAGATTCTTTGAATTTCTTTCCTAATAAATTGGGTTGACAAGCCAATCTACATCCTCGGATCAAGTCGGGTTCTGTACAATGACTCAAACTCAAAGCATAATATGAACAAAAATTCCTCTGCAATAGTTGCACACATCGAAACCGGTGTTATGAGAAAATGCAGAACTAGAACAATGTTCCCCAAAGTAAGTTTAACCAATTTATAATTGGACCTAAGGATGATTGTCACTTGTTATTAGAATAAACCGTTTGGTTCTTGAAAATGCTAGTGCTCAAAATGGAACAAACCACAGTCTGTTATGCGATACTTGACGAAGAGCCTTGATACATGCATTAGACAGAATCAATTTATAGATAAAGTTGCGTGCTAATTGACTATTTGTTCAACAATTGTTGCCTTGTCAAGGGGAAATTAAACGAGCATGGCAATGAATAATTTGGTTGTGCATGTGGTATATGATCGATGTCTTAACTTAATCATACCCACCAGATACACTTGAAAGATACCAACCAAATTCTACCCTATGCGATGCAAAACATAATCCTAACAACTGATTATAGCAATGCTAGTGTCCCTATGCAGGAATAGTTAATTTCTTGTACTAAACGTTTACCTCAATCAATTGCGAACATGAAGTTCCCAATCTCTGAGCTCTATTCAATGAAAAAGCCCACCACAGAGCACCATCATCAGCAACAAGAAGGCACTGTCGCTCGACTCAACACTGATTCTTCTCACCGCGTTCCCTCTTTATTTGTTTGTCATCAGCTAGCTTCCAGTTATTTAACCATCAATGGAGTTCAAAAGAAGAGAGCAAGTGGAGAAGAGATGCGACGCGTTTAGAATGGATCGATAACCCCAATGGCATGTACTATACCAATGTGAATTGACCTTCGATCATTGATCAGCACAACTATCCGAAATTTGGATTCCCGACACTGAGTTCTTGAAGGGAAGGTGGAATCCTAAAGGGCGTGAGCTGCCTCAGTTCAACGCGGGCCAATTCTTGGAGATGGTTCGAGGGAAATCGATCGTGTTTGTTGGCGATCCGATAGGATGAAACCAAATGCAGCCATTGTTATGTCTCCTGGGTGGTGTAAGTGCTCTCAGCGCCAGCATGACAACATTTCTACTTCTTTAATTTTTTCTTCGGAAAAGATTTGCAACATAAATCTATTTGATAATGCAATTTCATTTTCTTATTTTTGGAATAGATTTCTATTCTAGAAATTTATTTAAAGTAGAAATGAGAAACTAAATTTTTAGCTTTTCTATTTTTGGAACAAAATTGAGAAATAAAAATTATTCTCATAATTCACTCTTGTCACTAGCCGCTGCCCACTCGCTGCCATGGGACGTCGGCTGCTTAGCACCGGACGCTAGCCGCCACCACCGAGAAATAAAAATTTATTCTGTTATCAAACAAATTTCTATTTCAGAAACGAAAATTTTGAATCGTTATCAAGTACGTTTCTTTGTTTAAAAACTCGTATAGGGAATAGAAATTGAGAAATCAATTTCTGATCAGAAATTGATTTCTAGAATAGAAATGTTATCATGCGTGCTCTTAATTTCTTGGCTTTCGTAGCATTTGCATTTAAGGGCCTCTTTTGGCTAGTAAACTTATTTGCATAGTGACTAATGCTTCAGCTATTGTCACGAGTCGACAGTTCTTTGGTTGCGAAATAACCCGTGCAGCACCTGGTGAGCCGACAACACCAAGCCATTCTTCCTCCTTTAGTTATTCATAAGAATAGTACGACAAATTGCATTTTCGTATCGAATCATACCCTGCTTAGTATAGCTCAGTAATCCAATCCATAGAGCGAGATAGCATATCACTTTGGGCATAATAACTAGTTTCAACTTTCAACCTATTATGACCTTATCAGGAGAGTGGCATCAACTCTCGATCAATTGTGCACAAGGAGCAAACCTGCATTCAGAGCTTCGAAGGATATATTCATTCTATCCAAGAATTCTTAATATCAACCATCCCGACGCAACTCTCATAGACTAGTTGTTCATGTCCTTTACATCACTATCTCTTCAATCAGTAACCCCATCGTCCACTCATAAGGGCACACAAGTATGGGAAAAATCATGGACCTTGACATTCTCTCCTACTAATTTCCGCAACACCCTCATCACAGGATGTTCTGTCGGTTCCTTGTGTTTCCCAACCATCAATACCATTCCCTGGGACTTACATAGATGGCAATGCTCATCTAACAAAATAGGCCACCCTGCTCCATTAGCAGCTTCCCTCAATTAACGTCGATCGCAAATCTTCAGTCATTTGTGCTCCTTGACAAGTATGGCATCCCCAACCAACTATGCTCCCTTAGTAACACCTTCTTTCCCCTACTTAACTCCTCTTGATCTCTGTAGACCAATGGAGGGTTCTCCCCTTGTTAAAAATGTGATAATAGACCTCTTATTAAGATTCGTCAATTGATTTGGGAACATTATCCCTATCTAGTGAGCAATTCAGTCCCTTCCTATACCCTATTGCCATTCTAGAAGGTAGACAAGAGCTGCACATTGTTCGAGCCCTCTTGGCCTCAAAAATCACTCTCCGCCCTCGTAGGCTTTCCCTAAATCAACCACCCACTGGAGGGATCTTGCTCTAATGTCATTTGTCATGAGTCGACAGTTTCTTGGCCGTGGAATAACTTGTATGGCTCGTGGTGAGCCAAGAACACCAGCTCAGCCTTCCTTCTTTAATTATTCTCAAGATAACCTGTATGGTGCCTGGGGAGCCAAGAACATTAGCTCGGCCTTCCTTCTTTAATTATTCTCAAGAACAGTCCAGTGAATTGCATTTCCATTTTGGATTGTATCATGCCCATATAGCTTGGGCATCCAGCACAACAATTGGTTTCGGTCTACCATGGTCTCATTAAGAGAGCTAGATTAACTCTCAACCAGTTTGTGCATGAGAGGACAATGTTGCATTTGGAGCTTCATGGAGATATATTTGTTCTATCTTAAAACTCCTTGCACCAACTATCCTAATGCCATTCTCACGGACCAATTGTTTTCATCTCCTCTATATCAACTCACTCTTTATCCGATAATCACAAGCTCCACTCACAAAGGCACATGAGTATGGGAGAATCACGGATGCTGACACAAGCATGCAAGGTTGTGTTCAATACTTTTTTCAGTGATGATGATTCGAATTGAAGCTAATTATGTAAGTCTTGGTTCGGACGCTAGTACATTTGCTCTTGAAAATGGCATTTCTTTGACTTCTCTAGGAAAGAATGTGGCGGAAATGAAGAAGTCTTTTGTTTCTAATGATGTGGAATTCTAGATATGGAAATGGCGATTGGATTATTTTTTTTTTAATGCTATAAAAAATAATGAGACTATTTACGGGCGACAGAATAAAGCTCAAGGGACACGATTTCGAGTATTCCGAAATGCTTTCTAGTGTAACTTCAACACTCAGCATATAATATATGTTATGTTTTCGACCAAAAAAAAAAGTAGAGGAGTTCAGGGTGGCCAAAAGGGGGGAATCGAGAGGGACTTGACATTTTGACTTCTAGATACCATCGAGGCCTGATCCTTAGACCGATGGATGCCTCAATCGACGTGGGCGTTTGTTGGATTGGAACATGACGGTGGTCGATTGCGAGCACTGGTGCGTGCCTGGTCCTATCGACATGCGGAACAATTTCTTTTTCCATTTTATGAAGTTGGAATGTCGAGTGTCTCTTCAGGTCAAAAGAAGGGTGCGTGATAATGATGATGGGGCAAAATGAACCCTTTCGTCCTCACTTGAATACTCATAACATGCATCATATTTTGAGAGCAACGAAATTTCATATGATAAATCTATCCACAAATATCAGTAAAATTTATATAGGTAACTCTATCAATAGAATTTTAGAATCCGTGCTATCTTCGATGGTAACATTGGTTACTTGAGTTTTTCTCTTTAATTGATGCTTTCTTGCTGAGCCAAATTGCGTGACCTGCCCTTTTTCTTTTCCAAAGGGAAGTGAAGGAAGGATTGGAGTTTGAACATCCTCAACGATTATATCTGCAGCAAATGTCGTTTGAAAGCCATTCCATTACCTTTTTTTGTTCTTCTCATCACTTTGCCTTTATCCTAAGAAACAAATTTAGTAGGTCCTTCAGGGCTCTTTCCTCTCTTGCATGTACATCCTGTCTTTTTTAATCTTCCACACCATCTTCCATGACTCTACCTTCACTAGCTCTGTCTCCCTTCCTTGCCTTCGAAAAATTCTAGGAGTTCCCAGACGTTGATCCTTTACTTACTTCCAATTCATATTCCCAAATCCATTTTAAATTGCCTTCCCCGTCCCTTCCTCAACTTCACTGCCAATCCAATCCCCTTCCAACTCTCTCTTTCCACTTGAAAGGAGAAAAAAACATCGATATTGACCAGCTCCATTTCCATCGTTCCCATCCTCATCCCAAGTCTTCATTTAATTTCTCCTAGTAAACACCTCCTTCCCTTTTTGATCCCATCAAAAATAGACCTTCGAGACGGAGAAAAAGCCAGTGGGCAATCAATTCCTGGTGATTCGGTTGCCACGAGTTGAAAACATCATACCTTAAAGAGTTCTTTCACTCTTCAGGTTTGATTTTCCTACTTCATTGTAATAATCAATTTCCCTCTTTTTCTCAATTTTCTCTAGTGAGTCATCCCTAGTTGAGGAAAAATAAAACGAAAAAAAAAAAAAAAAGGAAAAGGAAATATCTGTTAAACGCTGGTAACGGACCCACCAATCACCAAACAGATAATTAATTTAAATAATGGGGAAGAGATTTCTGCGAAAAGTCGAAATCTTGGTCTGCAAACCTTTTGGCAAATGCCGTCCTTCTCCTCCTCCTCCTCCTCCATCCCCTCCATCCCCACCACCGTCGTCATCATCACCGCCGCCCCCACGTCTCCGCCGAAGCCCAAGTTCCCCTTCGTCTTCCCACGTGCCAAGCCCACGGTCCTCCCCGATCCTTCTCCCTTCTTCTCACCGAGCCTCCTCTCGCCCCGCTCTCCACGAACTCTTTCTTCTAGAACTTTGCTCTCAACAATGGTGACCAGGCTGAGTACATTCACCCCTACCTCGTCAAGTCCTCCCCGTCCTCTGTCTCTATCTCGTTCCCTTCTCGCGTTGCCTCCTCCGCCTCTTTGTACCAAGTGTTCAACGCTGGCCTCACTGTCTCCGCCATTTCGGGGGACGCCACCGCACACGGCGTGGTGCCGGAGGTGCCGCGGCATATAATCTTGTCGTACAACGACCTCAGCATCACGTTGGACTTTGTGACTTTGAACCTAAGGTTCGTTCTCGTCAGGGGGAGCCCCTACTTGACTTGCTTGGTCGACCACGGGACGGAGGTTGCAATCTCAACTATTCACGCCATCCTCTTGCTCTCTTCAAACAGTAGCCGCATCAAGCATACTTTGAAGCTCAACAACAATCAGACTTGGCTTGTTTACACTTCCTCGCTGATCAGTTTTAGTCACAATCTCAATGCCATTACTTTCGGAAGGCTTTCGGGGGTTATTGGGATTGCTTGTTTGCCCGACGGTGGATCACTTAGTGAGGAGGTTTTGGATAGGTTTAGTTCTTCGTATGCTCTGTCTGGTGATGCAGTGTTGACTAGACCGTTTTGTGTGGAGTACAAATGGAAGAAGAGAGGATGGGGGGATCTGCTCATGCTTGTGCACCCACTCCACGTTTGACTTTTGTCTCTTGAGGACTGCCGTGTCACTGTGTTAGAGGATTTTAAATACAGGAGCATTGATGGTGATCTTGTTGGTGTGGTTGGAGATTCTTGGGTGTTGAGATCTAATCTCGTCTCTGTTACTTGGCATTCAATAGAGGCGTCAAGGAAGAGTCACACGATGAAATCATTCAAGTCCTTCGTAGGAATGTGGAGTCCCTTAATCCAGCTACAATAACGACAGCTTCATCTTATTCTTATGGGAAATTGATCGCTAGAGCGGTGAGGTTGGCTTTGATTGCCGAGGAGGTGTGTTATCCTGAAGTTATCCCGGTGATCAGGTTATATTTGAAGAGCACCATAGAACCATGGTTGGATGGGACCTTTAGTGGTAATGGATTCTTGTACGATGTGAAATGGGGTGGGATTATCACCAAGCTAGGATCGACCAATCTTGGTGAAGATGTTGGCTTCGGGTTGTACAATGCTCATCACTATCATTTAGGGTATTTCCTTTATGGAATTGCTGTTCTTACCAAGATTGATCTTGTATGGGGAAGGAAGTACAGGCCTCAAGCTTATTCACTGATGTCAGATTTCATGAAATTGGGGAAAAGATTGAATTCCAATTATCCACGTCTGAGGTGCTTCGACCTGTATAAATTGCACACCTGGGTTGGTGGATTGATTGAATTTGCGGATGGGTGGAATTAGGAGAGCACGAGCGAGGCCGTGAATGCTTACTATTCAACTGCTTTAATGGGATTAGCCTATGGAGACACCCATCTTGTTGCTGTCAGGCCCATGCTCGCTACAATGGATTTAAAAACAGCTCAAACATGGTGGCATGTTAGAGAAGGCGATAATTTATATGAGGAAGACTTCACTGGGGAGAACAAGGTGGTGGGTGTTATGTGGGCTAACAAAAGAGACAGTGGTCTTTGGTTTGCCGATGCGGAGCGGAGAGATTGTAGGCGTGGAATTCAGGTTTTGCCTCTATTGCCTATCACGAGGTTTATTCTCGATGTCCGGTTTGTGAAATAGCTGGTGGATTGGACATACCCGGCATTGAATAGGGAGGGAATTGAAGGATGGAGAGGATTTGTGTGTGCCTTGGAGGGGATTTTTGACCAAGGTAGTGCGCTGGAAAAAGTGAGGTGCTTGAGCGGTTTTGATGATGGGAACTCTATTTTGAATCTTCTATGGTGGATTCATAGTAGAGGTGATGAAGAAGAGACATGATGCAGGGATGGAGGAAAGTACTATTGGTTTGGTCACTATTGTCACTGAAATTCTTATTTCGGGGACAGATTCAATTGCTTTAATGAGATATTCTATTTGGAGTATTCATGTACTTATTGATAGGGTTAGTAAGAACACCTAGAGAGGGGTGAATAGGTGTTAAAGAAGTTTTTGCAAAACTTAACAGCTTAATTCGTCTTTTGAGAATAATAGACCGAAGATATAAAAGACTGTAAATTAAAGTAAAAAGTTTAGGGAAAGAGAATTGAAACACATTATTTATAGTGGTTCGGTTTAGACCAAGCCTACGTCTACTCTTCCGCACTGACAGCCCACCGGCTGGATTTCACTAAGAACCAAAAGAGATATTACAGTCTCACGTCCTTAATTCCACAGTGTAGAGACTCTTTACACTTCCTCAAGGTCTCACAAGTATTTATCTCTCTTTCGAATACAATATAAGCTCAACAAATGAAATAGCAAAGAACTAGGAGTTTCAGACTTTAGAATTCTTCTATCACACACACTCGAATAACTTGAGCATCTTTCTTATATACTTCTCTATGCCTTCATATCCGTTGGCACCTTCCAAAAGGAGTTCTTTTAATCTACCCGTTGGACAGAATCAATTTAGGAGATTTCGAGTTATAAAAGGAATGTGATGATAGCCCACTAATCCTGCTCGTCCATACAATCAGGATCTAGGCTTTCATAAGTAGAACATTCCAAGTATATTTCGCCAATCAACAGATCTAATTATCCAAATTGATTTTCAATGAGAATAATTGATAACGATATGCTATCTCCAGTTGTGAGATCTTCTTCAACAGTATGAATCAAATCCTTAAGAATATTCTTGCATATGGATAAATTTTCTCTTTGTTGGTTTAGAAACTATCAATAATGGTAGACTTTGAATCTTGAGTCTGGAGGTCTTCAGACTTTGACGGTAGAGTCTATAAGTCTTTATCACTGGATTGATGGAAACATTTTCCAACTTCAAAACAACTAAGGAAGTTTTCTCCAACAATCTCCTCATTTTTTATGGTGATAAACTTTCCTACAGATTTGAATACTTTTGTTCTGCAAAACAACGCTTAAGCAAAACAAGATATCTCATAAAAGATAAGAGGATTAGAATATGAATAGCAACGATTCTGTAACCACAGAGAACATGTTAGTCCTGCAAATTAACTATTCTTCCATAATCATTAACAAGGCCTAAGTTACTGCATGCATCAAAAGATCAAATCAAGCAGTCCACAACCAAACAAAACAAGGATAAGTCCAAAAATTCCAAAGTCAAAAAGCAAACAAATATCAAATCAAATATCAAATCTACATTAACCTTCTCCCCCTTTTTGTCAACAGCAAAAAATGGAAAACAAATAAAGAGTTGTTTAAAAATGAAGAGAGTCAAAGCTGTTTGGGCAGGCGAACAAGTTGGAATTCTCCCATTGAATTCACTGTCTTCTCAAGCTTTTCAATAGTCTCCTTCAGTGGCTATAAATCTTCACCCTTCACATGATCTTGCACTTGAGTCTTCAAGGTATTTAACACTGATCGTGTAGAGACGCTGAAGTGGACATGAAAGAATTCTTGAGATCTTGCATTTCATAACTCATAGTTTATTGCTCTTTCCTAACATCTAGTAGAATTTCTAGCAGTCGTGAAAAGTCTGCTGTATGTCTTTGTGGCGAGCTTGGTCCAGTTGAGTCGATTCTAGGAGTTTTGAAAATGGATGGATCTCCAGCAGAGTGTCCACCATGATTATGAATGGATGCATCTTGTTTATCCGCAGCTCCCCCTAAATGTGTGCCTTTGGGAGGAGAGATGGATTCTACTTCCTGTTTTGCATTAGCAAGAGTGTGATGTTTTTCTTGAGCTTGCTCACTAGCAATTCCACTCTTCATCTTTCCAGAGTTGCTCGCAGGGATCTAGCCAATGTAGGCTCAAGAGATTCATCCCGAGCCATGTCTTCCTCTCTTCCTTCCTCTTCATTCTCTTCTTTTTCCTCTGCTTCTTCTTCTTCTTCTCTTCTTCTTCCTTCTTCTTCCTCTTCTTCTTCTCTTCTTTCTTCTTCCTCTTCTTCTTCTCTTCTTTCTGCATCTCTTTTCTCAGTCTCTTCTCTAGTCTCGCGAAAGCTGACGAAACTCTTCAAGTTCCTTAAGGCTGAAATAGTCATCTCATCCTCATCTTCTTCATCCTGCAAGATGAGAGTTCTCTTCTTCTTTGCTAAAGCACTCATGGGCTCCTTGCCTTTCCTTTTGGCCCATGTAGAAATTTGTTTCACCTTAATTGGAGACTTCTCCTTCATGCGCTCCAACACCTTTTTAAGCTCTTTCAGACACATCTTGGTGATCATTTGAATCCAATCACCATCGAATTAATGCTAGTCAAACACAGAGGTGCAGGAATATGAATGTGAAAATGCCTAAAAAGGCGTGTGATAAGAGCATAATAAGGGAGTTGTCCCTTATCTTTCACCGCTGTCCTATACATGTGAAACAAGATGGTGTGAGGCAGAGAGAATTTGTAACCAACATTGATGGCATGCATCAATTTTTCTTCAAACCGAGACACATTAGTCTTGGATGTCGATTTTGGCTGGATGCAGTTGATCACGATCTTTGTGCAGCAAGATGTTGGTGGCATTCATCCTAGAGTAGGATATGTTGCCTTCAACAATCTTGTCTTTCACCAATGACAAAGTAGCGTGAGCAACATATACACTAATTGGTTGGAAACACGCTCTTTCCACCCTAATTAGGTCAGCCAAAGTGTCCATATTTACCAAGAACTCCTTATCCCTTATAGTGAAAGAGAAATTGTTTGCATCCAAAAATGATAAATTCGAATAGAAGTAGGTTGTAAGTTCTGGATAAGTAGCAGTAGATTCAGAACAAAAGTGCTCCAATTGCAAAAAAGCAAACTTTTCTCGCAAATTTACTTTCACTGAATCAAGAAAATCAAAATCAATACTCCTAGGGTTCATGACCCCTCTCTTCATTAGGTCAAAATAAACCCTTTTGTGATTCTTTGATTTGAATAGACTTGAATTGTCACTAGCAACATTTGTAGCCACACCTGTTCTAGGTTGGAAATGTGTAAACATCCACTCATCATCATCCTGTCCTTCGAGTTGATTAGCCATACCAAAGCACGGGTCACTAGGAAAGTTGGCAAAGGCTTTTTTAGCCGATCCTTTTTCAGCAATCCCCATCTTTTCCATGTTGCGCAAGAACATAGTTTCATTTCTATAGCCTCTTTCTCTTAGAAATTCATCGATTAATGGCATAGTAGCACCTCCTTTTTTCAAGCAAGAGTTAAGCTTGAAAGCAACCTTAGGAGCTTCAGACTTTAGAATTCTTCTATCATACACACTCAAATAACTTGAATATTTTCCTTATGTACTCCTCTATGCCTTCATATCTGTTGGCACCTTCTAAAAAGAGTTATTCCAATCTACCCGTTGGACATAATCAATTGAAGGAGATCTCGAGTTATAAAAGGAATGTGATGATAGCCCACAAATCCTACTCGCCCATACAATTAGGATATAAGTTTCCATAAGTAGAACCTTCCAAGTATATTTCGCCAATCAACAAATCTAATTATCCAAATTGATTTTTAATGAGAATAATTAATCACGAGGTGCAATCTCTAGCTATGAGATCTTCTTCAACCGTACGAATCAAATCCTTAAGAATATTCTTGCATCTGGATAAATCTTCTCTTCGTCGGTTTGGAAACTATTAGTGATGGTAGACTTTGAATCTTGAGTCTGGAGGTCTTTAGACTTTGACGGTAGAGTCTATAAGTCTTCAGACTGGACTGATGGAAACATTTTGTCAACTTTAAAACAAATAAGGAAGTTTTCTCCAACACTTATGTGAGGATTACTTTGTGCCCTGTGTATCTATCTTCAGAATAAAATGATTCACTAGCTCTGCTTCTCTTTGTGACCATTCATTATTGTCCGACATCGCTACAATTACATTATTCACTTTGTCGAACATTTTTGTGCTTTTAAGATGCTCTTTGATATAAGTTAAATCTCTTGCATTTTGTTTTAATAAATTAGTGACAAGTTCGGTGCATTATGCACCTTGTTGCCACTTTAGAAGCCCATGGAATTCGATTTAGAATCGGTCCATTGGTAAAAAGAAATAAATCATATCTCATAATTTCACCGAATCTTATTGTCTCAAACCTTGGGAATAATTTGCAATAGAATCCATTTCTTTTCGATTCAATAATGACTATGAAAGTCTTAAATTTTATGTTGACCGGGTCACTTTAATTCTTAAACTTTTTGTTAGATCACTTATGTCTTAAAATTCATTTCAGTTTGTCGTTTGAGTACTTTTGTTATTGAGTTAGTTTTAAATGGAAGGAAACTCTACGCGGAATTTTTTTTCCCTGAACTTTTCATTTTTTAGACTCATGGTGATGATGCGGCATTGATGAATGTCATAAGACAAAAACTCGACAAAAAGAATAGAAGAAGAATAAAAAATACAAAAAAAGATGGTGGAGGAAGCTAGAAGTGTGCGTAGATCTTTTTTCCTTTTTCGCTGCAAGAAAGGGCAAGGGGCTTCTTGCCCGGTGTTTGAATTGCCTTCTCTTCCCCAAAGAGGTTGAAGAGGCAGAGAAATGCGCCAAGTCAATATGAGCTGCTCTTAGAATGACCTTTTCTTATTTTTAATGGAAATTTAAGAGCTGAAAATCATATGCCCACGACTCCCTTTCTCCTAATTATTGCTTTAAAAAGGACGCAAGAGAGAACAAAACAAGGACTCATCATATTTTTGGGAATGTCATCATCAATCTTTTGATTATACGCTAGGAAAAATACTTACCTAGATAGTGGTGAGTGTATTCATATCGATCATAATGTATATATACAAAATTTTCTAGTAAGATTGACTTTTAAGTTATTATCTTGATTCTTGTGTTGTAATTTCATCTTTGATCTTATCATGTTTCATATGTGTAAAATCATTCGGTAGACCAACCGGAGGACATATCTCTCCGGTACACCACGGACTACAACTTCAAGCGGTGGCACCTCCCCAAGCACAACCTAACCCTAGCCACCTTCTAGGCCCCCTTCTTGGTCTGCACCTGTTGGGAATAGTAGATCCCCGAAAAACCGGATTCGACACTGAATCGAACCCCTAAATCAATGCGGAAGACGAAGCCCAGGAATAACACGTATCACTGATCGTAAAGCACATCACGGATTCGAGCGTACCTTGTTAGCCACAGATTAAACACCAATGTCGAAGATCGAGGAAGAAATTCTGATCCGATGATGCCAATTTGCCTTGAAGGGAAGACGGGACGCCTTAAGCGTTTTTCTTCTTTTTGGAGTTGAGAGAGAATGCGCGGGAGAGAGGAAGCGTACGTTTGTTTTTCCAACGGTTGTCTTCTCTCTCTCTCTCCTCCCTTTTATACCTTCCCCCATCCACGGGCCCTATTCCCGTGGGCCGGGCTTTTTGGGCCCAACTTGAGCGGATGGGCCTTAAGCCCACCTCATAAATCCATCATCTCCCACTCGCACATGGTGGTCCAAAACCAACATGGGCGGACAAGCCCTACTCAGCCCCATCAGAGAATAATCCATCATAGACTCTCACTTAACATGAAGGGCCGAACAAAATCCTCTTTTCTTCTCTTCAACATTCATACCGCTGAATAATCCGTGCGACCAGCATACTTTGAGAGCTCGTTGCCATACATCTGTTAGGAATATATAGCAGCTCATAATGAGCATCACACCGAGTAGATTTAGTATGCAGTACCCTAGATCGATCGATCACATTTATATCTCTCTTGATCTCTTTTAAACAATGATATATATATATATATATATATATATATATATATATATATATATTGTATTCACAATTATGATTATCACAAAGACATTCATAATTGGTTAACCGGTGAATACAAAACTACAATGTGATTCTCAAAAATCGATTTTCCTCTTTCCTTCAAACTCTCAATTTCAGTCCAGCTTGCTTTTCTAGAAATGCCCCATTAGATCGAATCACTCATGACCATTGGCAACATCCTAAGATAGCAAACATTAAATAGAAATCTTGAGAATAAGTAAGAGTCATGAGGGGACTAAGAAATTGAGGAACTCTCTTCCTCAAGAGTCTCACACGACATAAAAGTTGAGATCAAACTTTTGCCACTTTTATTGGTCGTCTCATGCATACGTAGTATGAAATACGTATTACGGTATTAACTCCTTTCCCATGGAGCGTATGTCTATACCTTTCAATACCGTACAGATGATAGTTCAGACATATCCAATGTCTAACTTGAGTTCACGTATCTACTTATTCACAAAATTCATCAGAACTCACATCTGGCATCTTAGATAGATAAAGTAAAATATGTGGGGTATTTTACTTTCGGACATTGTAAGTATTATATCCTCATCTTAACACCTAGTTAAGGCGACATACGTGTTTTAAGCTTGAGCTCTCAATTATCACCTAGATAATAAGCTTTAAAACAGTCTCATCTCTATTTATCACACAGTAAATAGAGGCGATTACCCGTGTGAGTGGGCTAATCTTATATCTGTCCGACATACTTCTCAACTTAAAGTAATGCACTAAGCATTAAGATGTATAAAGATCAAACAAAGATTCATAGGCATTAATGATGAAAACACAAATTCATCAAAAGTGAACACTTAGGGAAATTACAATATTCAGTACATTAACCTCTACGCAATCCTAGAGATTTCATATGGCCACAAAACACATCTCTAGGTATTGGCTTTATCATAGGATTTGCTACCATTCTATACGTAGTATGTACTCTAAGTTCACATCTTTTCATGCAACCATATCTTTGACAAGATTATACTTGGTATCTATATGTTCGGTCTTGCCATGATATTTTGGATCTTTGGTATACGCTTTTTGCTACTTGGCTATCACAGTTAACCAACAATGAATCTGCAGCACTTCCAATAACACCTAAATGATCCAAAAAATCTCTTAAGCCAAACACTTTCTTACACTGCTGCTGATAATGCCACGAACTCAACTTACATCGTGGATAAGGCTATACACTTTTGTTTCTTACTGCTCCAACATATGGTGCCATTATTCGGCAAGAAAACAAACCCAGAGGTAGATTTTCTTTCATCTAAATCTCCTCCCCAATCAGTATCACAATAGCCTTTGAGTTGCAGATCCTTTCCTTTATGACTCAGCGTATAATCAGCAGTTCCCTTTCAGATACCTCAGTATTCTCTTAATGGCTTTCCAATATGCTTGACCTGGATTGGATTGGTATCTGCTCACCATTCCGATCGCAAAGCATATGTTGGGTGTTGTACACATCATAGCATACATCAAGCTCCCAACAGCACTAGCATAAGGAACATGTTTCATTTGTTCTTTCTCTTGTGGAGTCCTTGGACACAGACTATGGCTCAATCCTTCACCTTTTTACAATAGGAGTGTCTATGGGTTTACAATTTTGCATACGAAATCGTTCAAAAATCTTATTTATATATGATTTTTGCGAAAGAGACAACGATCTCTTCAAAACGATCTCTCGAAATCTTAACTCCAAGAGTGTATGCAACATCACCCATGTCTTTCATCTCAAGGTTAGAAGACAACCATCTCTTGACAGTATTAACTAACTCCATATTGCTTTTGGCAATCAGTATATCATCAACATATAATGATATGATCACAAATTGATCCTTGGATCTTTTGATATATACACAATAATCCTCATCAATCATTGTAAACTCATATGCCATTATGGCATTATGAAAACACATATACCATTATCTTGACGATCGCTTAAGGCCATATATCGACCCCCAAAGTCGACATACCTTTTCTTCTTGGCCTTTCATTATGAAACCAGCAGATTGTTCCATATATTTCTTCCTCTAATTCTCCATTGAGGAAAGCAGTCTTTACATCCATTTGATGTAACTCAAGATCCATATTTGCCATTATTGCCGAATAATGCGAATCGAGATAAATCTCACTACAAGAGAAAATGTTTACTTATAATCAATTCCTTCCTGTTGATTATACCCCTTCGCCACAAGGCGAGTCTTATGCTTTTCTATCGAGCCATCAGCCTTTCGCTTTATTTTGAGAACCCACTTGTTCCCAATAGCTCTGCGTCCTTTTGGAAGATCAACTAGTTCCCAGACTTGGTTTGATTTCATTGACTCCATTTCCTCTTTCATTGCATGAATCTATTTTTCCTTATTAGGGCAATTCAGAGCCTCATTAATATTTCTTAGCTCATCCTCATCTTGTGGAGCAACCATAAAAGTTTCCCTTTCAATGTCAAAACATCGACGGGGAATACTTTGGCGACTTGTTCACCGTATGGGAGATTGTGCACTTAGTACATCATTCCCCATCATGCTCCCACTTGGATTAGGTAATGATAATGTCGTCACATCAGGTGGTTGCATTTGAGATTGAGTTGAATTCAATTCATCACATCTCATATTACTCCCACTTGGACGAACTCCACCGATATCATTATCTTGATCCAAGGTTTCAAATAGGGAGTTATTTTCCCTTATTTCGCCCCTCTTAGGAAATGCATCCAATAAGGATGTGACATCCCGTGATTCAAATTCAGTTATACTCTCACTTTCCTGCTCACCTATGAACACATACCATTTTGAGTGTTCGCAGTATCTCATGAAAATACTCTTATTTTCTTTGGGACCCAATTTCCCAAACTTGTGAGAGGATTCATGAGTATAGGCAGCATAACCCCATGGCTTAAGAAAACTTGAGTCCGGTGTTCTACCTGTCCATAGCTCATAGGAGTGGAAGTAAGCGATTTGGAAGGCACCGGTTAAGTATATAAGCAGCTGTTAACAACACATCACTCCAAAAAGTGATAGGTAAGTTAGCATGCGCCATCATGGACCTAACCATTCCGGTAGGGTTCTGTTTCTTCTCTCCGCAACACCATTTTGTTGAGGAGTATATGGAATAGACAACTATCTTTCTATTCCTTTTTCATCACATAATTTTATGAATTTATCAGATAAATATTCTCAACCTCGATCGGATCTAAATACCTTTATTTTCTTGTCTAATTGATTTTCTGCCAGGTTCATAAACCTTCTGAAACAACTTATGCTTCAAATTCATGAGAAATCAAATAGACATATCCGACTCGAGTATAATCATCTATAAAAAGTGATGAAATAAACAGCCTCCTGCCTTTCTCTCACATTCATTGAACCACAGACGCCCAAATGGATTAAATGCAGAGGAAATTCAGCTCTTTTACCTTTTTCAAATGGTTTCCTTGTCATTTTCCCTACTAGGCAATGCTCACATATGGACAAATCGACTTTTTCAATATTGTACAACAAGCCCTCTTTGGCTAGTCTATTCATATGTTGTTGGCCCATATGACCAAGTCTAGCATGCCACCATATTCACATTATTATCATATAAGGTAGAAGACGTGAAACAAGGGAATAACATATTGACATCATCACAGTCAACATTTAGTGCAATAAAACCATTCAAGTATGTGACCACAACGATAGTAGTTTGTATCCAAACACAAATCTATACCTTTATTATGGAAGTTCATACCAAAACCAAGCTTAACCAACATTAAGAGAGACACTAAATTTCGACGAATCTCCGAGCATATAGAACATCAAGATGCGTCCACCATGCATGTTCAATTGGCGGTGCCAATCCTTTAACTTCAGCTCTAGAGTTATTTCCAATATAGATCCACTTAGTTCCAATTGGTATCGTCGGAATTTCACGAAGGATCCTCTATCATTTGCTACATGGTCTGTCGCTCCTGAATCTACATTCCACAAAGGATTGGATTCAGCCTATAATGCAGAACTTGATACATAAGCAAAGTTCTCAAATGTATAAGAGGTGTTGACCTTTTTCGGCTCACTACAGTTGCGAGTATAGTGACCTTTCTTGTCACAATTGTAACACCTCACCCTTGACATTTTCTTCTCTTGAGAATGTTTTCCTCTCTTGTGTTGGTTAACTCTTGATTTCTTGCAATAAGGACTTGATCCTTTGCATTCCCACATATTGAACGAATCAATACGCTTGCGCTTAGAGCACAAAGCCCTTTCTAAGCTAGAACCAGCATAGCAAATGTCTATTTTTGGCTCAAATACCGTTAGGCGGTCATCTACTAGCTCAAGGTGGCGCATGGCATCCTTAAGATCTTCCATAACATGGTCAAGAGCTTCTAGTGCTTCTTGCTTTTCCAGCACATATTGAATCTTCATATTCAATATTTCACAATTATTGCCGTTCATATCAGCAATTACATTCTTAGTTCTTGAACCTTTGCTCTGAACATATCAGACATACATGCACGAATAATTAATGCCTATCATTTATGCATCCCTATTTGCATAGACCCATCATATTAATGAATAATTTCAAGTAAGGCTTCAGAATCAAAAGGTCACTATGTTTCCAATCATCCTCCAAAATCCTAACTCAAAATTATTATTAATATAATTGTCTTATGCAAATAAATTATATGAAGTTACAAAAACTTCTATTACTACCCCTGACTAATTACCCACAGCAACCAGCAATAGCGAAAGCAAATAAAATCTTAACATTGAATAAAATAACAATGCTTTCACATGATACAACTAACATATCGGTTGCTACATCAACAACAATCAGGTAGTAAACATTACATAATTAATCATAGAAATAAATAGGGAATGTCCCTTCTAATCTATCAGCCATAATATCTCGAGAAATTTGAAGGCACATTTGCCAACCATGGAAAAAATTTTTGGAGAGCATTCATGTCGCCACTAAGGTGCATTTACCGTACGCCATGTGGCGCTCAATCTAAGGGTTGAAGTTTTGACCAACTCAATCCTATAGTGCTCTCTTACAAAAGCTTTCACTAGCATCCTATAACTTGGGACCACGTTGACCTCCCATAACCGATCCAACACTGCTTGCCATTTAGGTGGAAGAGTATTGATCAAAGCCGGCACCTTCTCAAAATCCAAGATAAGATAACCATTCCGAGATGATTTCTTGTATCATCCGATTGACCCGACCACATTGATACTAAATCACTATCATGCCACCGATAATTAGCTAATTCGACATCAGCCTTTTAAGTTTTGCATTTCTCTCGTCCGTTCTCGGGATTGCGGGTATCCTTGCATAACGCATCATAGTTCCCGCAACAAATGCGAGAACTAAAAATGGATCACTTATAATCCATAATAAATATAAGGGAAAATACATAATTTTCTAAAATTCATGCAACAAACGCAGAATTAAAAATGGATTACTTATAACCCACATAGGCATGAATGAAAAAGAAACAAATTTTTTTTTTTTTTTGGGTCAACGGTCAAAGTCAATGGTCAACGGTCGGTCAACGGTCAACGGTCGTCGGTCAACGGATCAACGATCGGTCAACGGTCAACGGGTCGGGTCAACGGGCGCACGGGTCGGACCGGGTCGACCGGTCGGACCACTCGCTTGTGGACCGACCGCACGTGCCTTTAGCGTGCGGGGATGACGTCACGCAGACGTCATTCGGCACATCCGGGCATGTGCCCGTGTCCGCCGATCGGGTCGGGTCGCCGGTAGGGTCGGGTCGCGAGCCGTGACCGCCAATGAAACGTCATCGGTGACGTCATCCGAGCGGTTCCGACCGTTGGATGACGTCATGATGACGTCATCGAGTAACGTCGCACGCGTCGGTCCACGGACCGGCGCGTGCCGTTTCGCCGCCGGCGGCGTGCACGTGCCGGTTCGCCGACCGGTGCGTGTGTCGCACGTGCTTGGCGATCCAACGCCTCGGGCGCGTCGCGCCCACGCGTAGCGCCTTCCGTCCGCGTGTGTGGGCGCGTGCGGCGTCGTCCGGTGGCTTTCGACCTATCCCCGGACTCGTCTCGGTGTCGCCTTTCACCCGGTGCCTTCGAATTTGATTTCGACTTACGAAAACTCAGAAAAATGGCCAAACAACGCTCGGGTGTCGGGATTTCTCGCCTCGATCCGTACAGCCGAAAAGCTTTTGCGAAAAATCAATCAAAAAACATCAAATTGATCGGGAAAACGTGAACTAAGGCTCGATACCAATGTTGGGAATAGTCGATCCCGAAAAACCGGATTCGACACTCGAATCGAACCCCTAAATCAATGCGGAAGACGAAGCCCGGGAATAAAACGTATCACCGATCGTAAAGCACACCACGGATTCGAGCGTACCTTGTTAGCCACAGATTAAACACCAATGTCGAAGATCGAGGAAGAAATTCTGATCCAATGATGCCCATTTGCCTTGAAGGAAAGACGGGACGCCTTAAGCGTTTTTCTTCTTTTGGAGTTGAGAGAGAATGTGCGGGAGAGAGGTACGTTTGTTTTTCCAACGGTTGTCTTTCTCTCTCTCTCCTCCCTTTATACCTTCCCCCATCCACGGGCCCTATTCCCGTGGGCCAGGCTTTTTGGGCCCAACTTGAGCGGATGGGCCTTAAGCCCACCTCATAAATCCATCGGCCACTGACGCCCGCGGCGGCCAGACCCTCAACGGCATCCTCACTCTCCACCTGGACGAGCCCCACCCTTCTTGGTCTGCCGAGATCGGCGCCTTCGACTTTGTTGTTGTCTTGGCAGGCCAATGGTTCTTCCGCCCGCTGGTCTACTACCGGAGCGGGCGGCTCCTGGGCTGTTCAGCATGTGGGCAGGACAACGTGACCGAGGTGTCGAGGTTCCAGGCATATCGAGCGGCGCTACGCACCACGCTGAGAGCTATCATGGGAAGGAAGGGCCGCAAGGGCGGTGGCGGCACCACATTCCTGAGGACGTTCTCGCTGGCACACTTCGAGCACGGGGACTGGACCGACGGGGAGCTGCCCAAGGATGCGGCCGTTCGGGTGCGACGAGAAGAAGCTGGAGGGCTACGACCTGGAGTTCTACGTGCGCAGGTGGAGGAGTTCCTGGAAGCGGAGAGGCAGGCGAGGGCGGATGGGTTGAAGATCCGGCTGCTCGAGAAGACGCGGGCAATGCTGCTCCGGCCCGACGGGCATCCGAACCGACAGTGCAACTGGCCCAAGAGCAAGGTAGGCTGGGCCGATTGTGTGCACTAGTGCTTGGCCGGCCCGATCGATACATGGAACGAGCTCTTGTTTTATGTGATGAAGTCGGACAGACGTGGAAAGTTCGCTCAAAGGAAGCTACAGAACTTGCGCAGCTGATGTTTATGTTTATATGATGTCGAGTAGAATTGGGAAAAAGTCAAGCGCATTTTTTTATCGTTCGAAAAATGGTTTTGGCAATTTTCTTTTTTCCAGCCGAAAATTTTCGGCAAAGCATGGGGAATCGCGATTCCGTTTGGGCCCGTTTCCGCTCTCGAACACGACCCTAAATGACCTAGCATGAACCCGTTGTTGCAGGCCACTAAACCCATCAAAATGAGTGATAAATTCATTTATTAATTCATATGAGTGTTAAATGGGTTAATTATATCGACAAAATAGGTCATAAATGGGTTTAAATACAGTATGAGCATTAAATAGGTCATAAATAGATTATAAATGTATCATAGCCCAATTTATTACTATGACCCTCTCTTCACACTCTCCCTCCTTCACTTCTTCTTGCGCTCACTCTTATCTCAATTTTGCTATGAGTTTTCGTGAACTAGGTTAGATATGGAATTGTGTTAGCAATATGGATTGGGTCGCATATAAATAAGGTTAAGTACGAATCATTAGATTCGCATTGCATGGAAATTGATCAAATGGGTTAAATGGGTCTATTTGGGTCGGATAATATATGATCCAATCTAATCCACTTGTTTGATGGTTTACTTATCCTTAGGGGTGATTGGTTCTTGGTTTGGTCCGATCCCACCAACAAACTGGTAATCGGACCAAGAGAATCGATACCCCATTTATGGAATCATGAATCAGACCGCCCGATCCTTGGACCAGACCTCCAATTAGATGGTTCCTAAGCGGTTCAATAGAACTCGTAGATTTACATATCTTACCTGAAATTTTTGGATTAATTGAATCACTAATCCATGTTGCAAGTCGAAATTGGGATTTCCTCCAAGATTTATGAAGAAGATTGAGAGATGATGGCATCGTAATTATAGGGACATGCTTGAAAGAAGGAGGATGATTCAATGGATTCATTTCCATCAACGTCGGACTCACAACTACAAGGGAAGTATGAGTAAGCGAGGGAGGTAAAATCGGGAAATCTTTGTGGGAAAGAAAGAAAGTAAACTAAAGAAAGAAGCAAGAGACAAAAGGAGCAAATTGGATGAATTCATGCAGCAATATGAAAGAAACAAAGATTTGCCTCATTATTCAAAATAAGTGACGCATGAGAGGAGATTAGGGTTGAGGTTTACACTTTACTTCTTTAAGAAATCTATATATATATATATAAATTGGTTTGGTTGAGACGGTCCGGTTCTGAAGTGGGAACTAGGAACCGAGAACGGATCAAAAATCATTGGTTCCAATTTGATGGAACCGAGAACCGGACTAACGCCCCATAGGACCACTTAAACGAGATGGTTTGATCTAGTTTAGTCCAAACGATTCTATATGCTCATCCCTACTTGTCATAGGAGGGTATAACTAGTAGGAGTAAACGGTTCTAGGATGGGTAGATTCTAGACTTGAAACCTGGAATCTAACCTATGATAGTGGATTCTCTTTTTTTTGGACCCTATACCCTACACTGTTCACATTGAAACCTATTTTGGAACTTACCCTGTTTTTTTGCTTCGATTTTAGGGTCTATCTTGTTTGCATTGGAACCTATTTTGCAACCATCTAATATCCTAGATAGCTTTGAATTTTACTCTCCTAATTTGTATTGAAACGTTAAGCATATGTAATAAATAAGTATATGAACTTTTTAACTAAACGAAAAACTAAGGATCAACAAGAATAATGATCACAAATAAACGTCACAAGGCAAAGCAAAAATCCTAACATTGCATAAGCATTAGTAGTGAACATGGATCTAATGTTAGTCTTATTCTCACAATTAATACTAGAAAGCTATTTATTTATCTAAAACGGTCAACAAATCTTTATTACAAGCATAACTTCTCCTCTGAAAGTGAAATTAGGCAAGCTAAGTTATGTGTTATAAAATCTTTAACAAAGACCTAAAATTTATACATATAGAAAAATCAACAAGACCAAGTGAGTTAAGATCGTGTGAAGAGAGAGACTAGGTGGGGGGGGAGGCGACTGAGTGAGTTAGTTTTTATTTTTTATTTTTTTAACCCCAGTAAAAACCGGTTCCAAAACCGGTCTAGGAAGGCCTTTCCTTCGAACTGGGAACCAGACCAATTCCAACTGGTTTCCGAAAAAATGAAATTAGTTTGTGGACCGGTTCAAATAGGAACTTGTTCGCAGACCTGTTTTCCAGGTGGTCTGATCAGGTTTTCAAATAAACCCAGTCCGGTTGCACACCCCTAGTTGCCGTGGAAAAAGGCTGTGTGCTTTGGAATGTACCGGCGCAAAAGGTTCTGGATGAAGTTTCTATTGCTTGATGCGGGGGCGTCAAGCGCAGACGCACATCGATGGACATTGGCCGCCTCGTGCGGATGATGAAGGGTGGGGGGGACTATACGTGAACAGCCGAGATCCGATCGATGGGGTCGGTGTCGGTGCTTTGCCAGTTGCGCTCGGTCCCATCGGCACTCGGGACCCGACACCTTTGCTTCACCGGGAAGGAATGTACTCTGTTTCATGCCGTCCTCGAAAGTGTCCCCTTGCGGTAATCTCTCTAAATTGCAGAGAGAGAGGAGCTTCCTCTCTCTTTTCGTTTCGGATGGGGTCCGATGATCCCTCGGTTTGCCTCGGATCTCGACACTTGTCCACCCGATCGAACAAAAGAATTCTTGATGACGAGCGAAAGCCGGATACTCGTAATATTAACCCTTTTTTTTTCCTTCTCGGTCTGATGGGCATATGGTCGTTCCCAATCTGGGGAATCATTCCTTGGCTCCAAAGCCACTCCACGGACTTTTCACTCACTCATCAACTCAATCGTTTGCAAAGCCCCTTTTGGAGACCTAACGCATCCTCACCCAAGCCAACCTCCTAGATCAGTGGCCTCGAGCAGATGAGGAAGAATGTAGAGTCTATCTATCCGGGTTGACCGTATAGAAAAAATCAATAATTTGAAAAATATTTTTCTAATTTCTAAGTATTTTTTCTTAAGTTTTTCGCCATCACTATCGTTAACCAATCTCCCTCTTGCTATTTTTGAGCTGCACTCGTGCAGAACTAAGAACTAAGGATGGTCCCATATCGAGCGAGCTCTAATGTTCCATCGATCCAGTGGATTCTTTGCAAATGAACTGAATCCAAACGATCAAAAAGTTGTGGCTCGTAACCAAAATAAGACAGTTCGATGAGCACATTGTGATGGACGGGCCAGAATGAACTCGACCATGACGCATGATGGCCATTTAAATTTAGAGAGCGACTTCTTTCAGATTCTTGTATTGCCCATCATTAGCTGTCGGTTTGTGAAGTTATGTGGCTGGATGTCGAAGAAGCCAAGGTCGAATCGGGTCATAGTTGATAATGACCCAATCGATCAATTGTTTATGCAGGCACTTACTGTTATTCATTCAAGAAACGAGGACAATGAAGGTACTGACGAAATGTTACAGACCATGTAATGCAAAGGTTGATGTCCTGACTGAACAAAGAGCAATAAGGCCAGTGTCCCCCACATTCATACATATTGATCTAGGTACAGGATGATTTTCTTACACTTTTGCCTCATTCACCCATGAAGTTCCCAATTTCTGAACTTCACTCAGGCAAAAGCCCTCCACAGTGCACCAGCAGTGCCAAGAAGGTGCTGGTGGCGCTGCTGGTGCTCGCCTTGACGCTGGTTCTCCTTGCTGCGATCCCCCTTTATTTGTTCGTCACCGGCATGCATCTCAATGTCCTGTTATCTCAGGAGCTGGAGATCAGCACCCGTGTATCCAAAGCAATAGAGGGAGTGGACAGGAGATGCGATGTATTTAGAGGGAAATGGGTCCATCACCCCAGTGCCGTGTACTACACCAACGTGACTTGCGCTTTGATCATCGATCAGCACAACTGCCTGAAGTTTGGGAGGCCCAACACCGAGTTCTTGAAGTGGCAGTGGTAGCCCGATGAGTGCGAGCTGCCTCAGTTCCATGCAGGCCGGTTCTTGAGGGAAATCGCTCACTTTCAGGGGGATTTGGTCGGGAGGAACCAAATGCGGTCGCTGCACTACCTCCTGGCCAATGTAAGTGCTGTCTCTGTGTCCTTACTCAGCTTATGCAGCATTTGCATTTGAGGCCTCCTATGGCAATAGTATTCGTCTGCATAGAGAGAATCCTGCCTCGGCTTATTGGCTGAAGCAAGTTTAAGTACAAATCAATAGTTTATAAAACCGACTTTGGCATTAAACAAGTTGGCTCTCAGCTTCAAAGGATGATATTTCAGGTGGAATTTCCTGAGTAAATATCTCACAAATACTCAATAGACACAACATACTTCAAAAGGTGGTATTTCTAGGATCACAAGTTCACGCTAGCCACCTCCTGGGCTCCATTCTTGGTAAAGTCCAGAGATGCAGACCCAGATGGTCACTCCTTGAACAGCCTCATGAGCCTCTACTTGGATGAGCCCGATACACCTTGGGCTTCCTGTTGGAAAAATATTAGAATACATAAAAATAGTAATAACTGTTGTAAATACATTACAAAAGATTAGAAAATAAAAACAAATATTTGAGACATGCAAGCATTGTCTTTAAAGATAATTTTGTCCCTCGTAGTACAAAACTCGGTGCATAATGCTTTAGCGACTATCCTCTCAAGATATAACATACTTTCTTCTATATTCCATACTGAATATTAGAAGAAACAAAACAATGTTATGTGTATAACCCAGCAAAAAGAAAATGAAAAATATGAGAACATAATGCATCTTCAAAAATTGTGGTTTGAAGTTTAATTTATATTTAAACAAGAGAAAGAGAGAGCCATTAGGAGACCGTCATAAATCAATTGGTAATTAAAAGAATGACCATTATCATTATAAAATTATGAAGAGTTTATGAAGTAATGAATCAAAAGTTATAAAGTCATTAGACGATCGTTTTAAAGCTGTTAGAAAGCCGTTATATGGTTGTTGCAAAACCATTACAAAAATGGTGACTTTAATGATGGTCTAAGTTAGGCTATGAACCAACCCTAGAAAAAATGAAATATAATTCACGAAAATCATTGTGAAATTTGAAACTTCTATGAACCAAGACTTTCTTTTTGTGAATTATAATTTTCATCAATCACATTACACTCTCACAAACTTTGTTGTTCAAACGTAGTTTTGTGCTAATATGCAATGTGCATGCTTAGTTTATTCATAAGTACTTTAGAGATTATCGTTAATAATTCTCAAAGGAGCGGCCCTGATTCCATCAAGTGTATTTTACAACTTAATACACCACTAACAATGACTATGGAATTTTATTAAGAGCTTAGCTTAACCTCTTTTTTTTTTTTTTTTTTTTTTTAACAGTTTTGCACTATTTTCACCTTATGAGAAACACAAAATTTTTGAATAGTGCACTAGATTAATAAGTGACTTGTTATTACCTATATGAACCTAATTCATGGGATTGTCAATTATATAGGTTGGGTTACCATCATTGTTGATTTTCTTCAACTGGTTTGATCCCATTCCCCTCTATGTATAGTAAGAGGATTGGCCAAAATCAATTCTGACTTAAAATAATCGATCGATATAAATCGCCCCTTTTTTTTTTTTTTGTAAGGAATTACTTTACAACGTCATGTCTTAGCTAGACATCTCTTTTTACAATTGAAAGTTCCATTCTTTGCAATGGCTATTGCCTTTTGGCAATCACAATGTCTAGACATAGGTGTCATTTCATTTCCATAGAAAACATACGCTAAGAAATTTCTCAACTACTCAGTCTCAATTTTAATTTAAGTTTGAGAAATCCTCAATTTTAATTTGAGTTTGAGAAATTTTTCTTCTTCCCAAGAACTTGAGTAGTTCTTCAATCACCACAGTAAATATTTTCTTCTCCTTCCTTACTAGAAGTTAGGAGGATAAAGCATTATGTTTTTAATATATATGCCTGGTAGCACCCGAGTCTACCTCCAATTCTTTTGCATTTGCCAAAATATTGGCTTGGAAAATGACTATTATAATTACATCATCAAATCATCTACTTCAATCAAGTTAAATTTTGGCTTAGTAGGATTGTCATTTCTTCCACAATTTTGTTTGGTTGATTTCAAAGTTACATCATCTCCGCCAAGGGTGAACACATATCTTATAGTGGCTTTTGTCTCATATGAATTCGAGATCCAATTAACATCACTGTATCCTTTTAATACAACGAAAAGTTCACTATGTATGATGACCTAATTTATGGTTCCTCGAATAATGTATAAATCCAATCCAAGAACACCTTCACCAATTTATTTCTATGTCAAAATTGGCGTGTTCAAGCTTGTGGTGATTTTATAGGTCAGATACGATGGTTTTGAGGTCTTATTTTGAGCCTAATTGGGGCGTCATGCACCTTGTCAACAACGAGATCCTCGATGACCTAATCGAGTGTGTCGAGAAGGATGGGGAGGTGTTCTTCAACCTCTCGATCAAGGAGAACAAGAAGTATGCCAATGATCAGGGCTCTGAGAAGGTGGGACGCACAGAGAAAAATAGAGGAAGCATCATCTGGTTTTGATGTCCTTCTTCTCTAAGAAACAAAAAGAAAAAGTTTTGAATAAAAACAGAGGAAGCATTGTGGGTTGGGCGTTGTTCTTCTCGAGAGAGAGAGAGAAAAAGCCCTAAAAATTGAAGTGAGGAGAGAGAAACTTTCAAGTAGGAGTTTAGTATTTACTACCTTGTCCCTTTTTTTTTGCCCCCAAGTTGAGCCAAGTCAAGTTAGCCAATCAAGAAACAAAATCTTTATATTTTTCAGTGGGTCCCACTCACAAGACACGTGTCATTATGTGGCACATGCGCACCATGTGAGCGGACGATGTGATGGCTCATACCATTGAATATTTTCTCGAAGTTTGGACATTCTCAATAATCATACTTGCAGTAAATGTCATCCAAAAGTCATTCCATTATTTTTATTTTTTAATCACTTTGTCTTTATCCTAGGAATCAAGTTTAGCATGCCTTTAACCTAGGAACCGAGTTTAGCAGCTCATTCTAGACTTTTTCCTCTTTTGTCTATATGTCCTATCTTTTTCAATCTTCCGCTCCATATTCCATGACTTCACATTCACTAGCTCTCTCTCTCCCTTCCTTGCCTTAGAAGGATTCCAGGAGTGCCCTTGCATTGATCCTTTACTTTTTAAATTCACATTCCCAAATCCAATTTAAATTGCCTTCTCATTCCCTTCCCCAACATCACTTCCAATTCTATCTCTCTCCAACTCTCTCTTTCCAATCGAAAAGACAAAAAAACATCGTATCGACTCACCTGCTCCATTTCAATGGTCCTTGTCCTCATCCTAAGTCTTCACTAAATTCATCCTTGTAAAAATCGCATTCCCTTTGAGATCCCATCAACATAAGACCCTTTGAATCGGGATTGAGAAAGAAGCCCGTGAGCAATCAATTTTTGGTGTTTTGATAGCGACCCAATCATACCTTACAAGTTTTTTTTTTTTTTTTTTTTTTTTTTAGTCCTCATGTTTCAATTTCCTAGTTCTTGTAATAATCCATTTCCTTCTTTTTCTCCTCTTTCTCTAGCGAGTCATCTTCAATCGAGAAAAAAAAAAAGAAAATAAGAGAGAAATATTTGCTAAACGCGCGTAATGACTTGCCAACCAGCAAACAAACAGAAAATTCAAATATGGGGAAAAACCCACACCCACACCCACATTCATCAACCCACTCCTTCTTTGGTGCCATTGGAGATGCTCGTGGTGGCAGCGTTGGTAGCGGTGAAGGCGGCGGAGGCGGCGGTGAAGGTGGGTAGCGGTGGAGGCGGTAGCGGCGGCGGTAGAGGCGAAGGCAGCGGCGGCGTTGGTGGCATGGCGTTGGAGGCAGCGCGGGCGAAGACGTTGGAGCGGCGGAGGCGATAGCGGCGGAGGCGGTGAAGGCGATGAAGGCGCGGCGGCAGCGGAGGCGGCGGCGGTGGCAGCGAAGGCGGCATTGGAGGTGACGTTGGCGGGGCGGCGGCGGTGAAGGCGGCAGTGGTAGCATCACAAAGGTGGCGAGGCAACGTCGGCAAAGGTGGTGGCGTTGGCAAAGGCAAAGGAAGCGACGTCGGCAGAGGTGAAGGTGGCGGAGGCATTAGGGAAGGCAGCGGAAGTGGCGTCGGCGAAGGTGGTGGTGTTGGCGAAGGCGGCAGGCGGCGGCAATAAAGGTGGAGGCGGCGGCGAAGGAGAATGAGGTAGTAGCCGCGGCGTACGAGAACGAGGCAGCGGTAGCGGCAGCGGCGAAGGCGAGGTGGCAGCGAAGGAGAAGGAGGCGACGGCGGCGAGGGTGGAGGCGGCGATGGTGGAGGAGAGGCAGCGATGGTGGAGGCGGCGGTAGCGAGGCGGCATCGACGAAGGTGGTGGCCGCAGCGACGGAGGTGGCGTCGGCTAATGCAACGGAGGCGGCATCGGTGGAGGTAGTGGAAGCGGCGGCCGTAAAGGTAGCGACGCGCGGAGGCGAAGGTAGTGGTGGCGGAGGCGGCAAAGGTGGCGTCGAGGTAGTGGAGGCGAAGGCGATGTTGGTGGAGGTAGCGGCGGTGGAGGCGGCGGCGCGGCGGTAGAGGCAGCAGAGGGGTGAGCACGGTTCCGGGTAGGGAACCGGGGAACCGAACCGAGGGTTCGGTTCGGCGGCTGGGGGAAAACAGGTTCCGGTTCCCGGTTCCATTTTCTTTGGAACCGGCGGTTCCGGTTCCGGTTCCGGTTCCCGCGTAGGAACCGGAACCGGAACCGGGACCCTAAGTAATAAGCGTAGAAACCCTAATTTTTTCTTTCATTTTCAGCCTTCTTCACTTTCCCTTTTCTTTACATTTCCTCTCTACAACTCTCCATGCCCCCGATAACCCCACGCTGCTCATCACCCTCCATGTCCTCCCCGCTCGCCGCCCTCGAAGCTACCCTCACGACCCACGATGTCGCCGTCGACGCCGCTGCCGCTGCTCCGTTTGACAACGCGAAGACTCTTGCCGTTGCGTGTGCCGCCTCTCAAGTCGAGCTCACTCAACTCAGCCACCGATTTGAACCAAGTTCAGTTCATCGAATCACTCTCTCTCTCTCTCTCGCCGTCTCCGATTTTGCAGAAAGTCGCCGCCGGAGAAGCGAATCGGAGGATGGTCTCTCTCTAGGAGCATAAGGCGTCATGCGTCCTAAACCTAGGTTCGTTTGCTCTTGTCATCTTCCATCCCTCTCGTGCTCGTTCTCGTGCTCGTATCTCTTCAATTGATTGAGGCTGGTGGTGGTGGGGGTGGTGGTGATGGTGATGGTTCGAGAGAGTGAAGAAGTGGAGAGACGCACTTCGCCAAGCGGCTAATTTGTCCGGATGGCATTTAGGCAACGGGTAATTGTCTAATCACTCTTAACTAAGTGACTGGATTCTCTTGATTGCTGTTTGTTTTGTAGAGAATTTCTGTTAGATTAAAATCAGATTATAACTCGCAAGAAATGGTAAAGATGAAACTTTGTTGCCTAACTTTAGCAGATTGTTTGAGAAATGGGATTTCAATTGAGTCTCCTTAGAAGAAGGAACCAGAACTACGGGTTTGGAATTGGAATTCCAACTTTCAGAGTTTGATTCTTCAGATATATAAAGCGGAGAACACACCTTGAAGAAAATGGAGAACACACCTTGAAGAAAACCAGGCATAAGTAGCATTGCATAAAGCCCAAGGGTTGGCTTCTTTTTTTCTTTTTTGAGTCTTGCATCGTCTTGTTCCTTATTTGGCTTTTGTTAATAGAGATGCTAGAATTAGCTGGAATTCTCTGGTATTGGTCTTTCGAATTAGACCACACGAACTAGGAACAAGAATTTGCTAAGACTTGCATGTTGCGCTTGAAGAGTACATTTGATTTTGTGAAATGTTTGATAGCCGAATGCATTATCTTAGTTTCTCTGTGTTGTAATGATTTATGGTTGGTCTCAAGCTGATGTTCCCATCTCCAATTTATAGGCTTTGTTTGGTGAATGTTGAACATTTTATCATGGGTATGGGACCCTTATGGTCACCCTTATGAGGGTAGTCACGCTGGTCATGCCACTATCGCTTTCTCTCTCCACGTCATGACTTTGTTTATTGCATAGTTTATTTTGAAAATGAAAAAAAAAAAAAAAAGAACTCCGTTGGGACTGGAACCGGCCCCGGAACCGTGACGGGGGTAGGTTCCGTGTTCTTGGTTTCGACGGGTAGGTTCCGGGTTCCAAAAAATGAGGAACCCGTACTCCGAGGGTAGGTTCCGGGTTCCGGACAGAACCGAACCGGAACCGGAACCGCTCACCCCTAGGCGCGGTGGCGGCGAAGGAGGCGGTGTTGGAGGCAGCGGCGGTGGCGGCGAAGGCGGAGGTGGCGCGGCAAAGGCGGCGAGGCAGCATTAGCGGAGGCGAAGGCGGAGGTAGCGAAGGCAAAGGCGGCATTCCCCTTCGTCCTCTCGCGCATTGAGTCCCCATTCCTCCCTAATCCTTCACCCTTCTTCTCACCGAGCCTCCTCTCTGCCCCTCTCCCGACCAACTCCTTCTTCCAAAACTTCGCTCTCAATAATGGCGACCAAGCCGAGTACATCCATCCCTACCTCGTCAAGCCCTCCCCGTCCTCTCGTCTCCGTCTCGTTCCCTTCTCGTGTCGCCACTTCCACCTCTTTGTACCAAGTCTTCAATGCCGACCTCACCATCTTTGCCATCTCAAGCGATGATGCCACGCATGGCTTGTCTCTAGAGGCTCTGCGGTACGTTATCTCCTCGTACAGTGACCTCGGTGTCATGTTGGACTTCGAGGCTTCGAACCCGAAGTTTGTCCTCATTAGGGGGAGCCCCTGCTTGACCTGCTTGGTCAACTGTGGGACCGAGGTTGCAATCTCCATGATTCACATGATCCTCTCGCTATCTTCGAATAGTAGTCACACCAAGCATACTTTGAAGCTCAACAACAATCAGACTTGGCTTGTTTACACTTCCTCCCCAATCAGTTTCAGTCACAGTCTCAATGCAATTACTTCCGGAAGGTTTTCGGGGGTTATTAGGATTGCTTATTTGCCCGATGGTGGATCATTTAGCGAGGAGGTTTTGGATAAGTTCAGTTCTTCGTATGCTCTTTTTGGTGATGCAATGTTGACTAAGCCATTTTGCTTGGAGTACAAATGGGAGAAGAGAGGATGGGGGGATCTGCTCATGCTTGCGCACCCGTTGCACATTCGACTTTTGTCTCGCGAGGATTCCTGTGTCACTATGTTGGAAGATTTTAAGTATAGGAGTATCGATGGTGATCTTGTTGGCGTGGTTGGAGATTCATGGGTGTTAAGATCTAATCCTGTCTCTGTAAGTTGGCATTCAATCAGAGGTGTCAAGGAAGAGTCACGTGATGAAATCATTCAAATTCTTCATAGGGATGTGGAGTCCCTTAATCCAGTTGCAATAACGACAGCTTCATCTTATTCTTATGGGAAATTGATCGCTAGAGCGGCAAGGTTGGCTTTGATTGCCTAGGAGGTGCGTTATCCTGAAGTTATTCCGGCAATCGGGAAATATTTAAAGAGCACCATAAAATCATGGTTGGATGGGACTTTTAGTGGTAATGGATTCTTGTACGATGCGAAATGGGATGGGATTATCACCAAGCTAGAATCTACCAATCCTGGTGAAGATGTTGGCTTCGGGTTGTACAATGCTCATCACTATCATTTAGGGTATTTCCTTTATGGAATTGCTGTTCTCG
Source organism: Eucalyptus leucophloia subsp. euroa (assembly GCA_017140325.1). NCBI lineage: Eukaryota > Viridiplantae > Streptophyta > Magnoliopsida > Myrtales > Myrtaceae > Eucalyptus > Eucalyptus leucophloia. The sequence continues at coordinate 32,966,679 of CM029476.1, forward strand.
CCAAGATCGATCCTGTATGGGGAAAGAAGTACAAGCCTCAAGCTTATTCGCTGATGGCGGATTTCATGAACTTGGGGAAAAGATGGATTTCCTATTATCCGCGTCCGAGGTGCTTCGACCTATATAAATTGCACTCCCGGGCTGGTGGATTGACTGAATTTGCGGATGGGCGGAATCAAGAGAGCACAAGCGAGGCTGTGAATGCTTACTATTCAGCTGCTTTAATGGGATTAGCCTATGGAGACAGCCATCTTGTTGCTGTCGGGTCGACGCTCACTGCAATGGAAATACAAGTAGCTCAAACATGGTGGCATGTTAGAGAAGGCGATAATTTATATGAGGAAGACTTCACTAGGGAGAACCGGGTGGTGGGTGTTTTGTGGGCTAACAAAAGGGACAGTGGTCTTTCGTTTGCCGAGGCGGACCAGAGAGACTGTAGGCTTGGAATTCAGGTTTTGCCTTTGTCGCCCATCACCGAGGTTCTATTCTCAGATGTCTAGTTTTCGAAACAACTGGTGGATTGGACATACTCGGCACTAAATAGGGAGGGAATTGAAGGATGGAGAGGATTTGTGTGTGCCTTGGAAGGGATTTTTGACCAAGGTAGCGCGCTGGAAAAAGTGAGGAGCTTGAGCAATTTTGATGATGGGAACTCTATTTCGAATCTTCTGTGGTGGATTCATAGTAGAGGTGATGAAGAAGAGACATGATGCAGGGATGGAAAAAAGTACTGTTGGTTTGGTCACTATTGTCACTGAAATTGTTATTTCGAGGATGGATTCAATTGCTCTAATGAGATATTCTATTTGGAGTATTCATATACTTATGTGAGGATTGCTTTGTGCCCTGTGTATCTATCTTCAGAATAAAATGATTCACTAGTTCTGTTTCTCTCTGTGACCCTTCATTATTGTCCCACATCGCTACAATTTCGTTATTCACTTTGTCAAACATTTTTCTGCTTTTAAGATGCTCGCTGATATTAGTTAAATCTCTTGCATTTTGTTTCAATAAATTAGTGACAAGTTCGGTGCATTATGCGCTTTGGTGCCACTTTAGGAGCTCATGGAATTCGATTTAGAATCGGTCCATTGGTAAAAAGAAATAAATCATATCTCATAATTTCACCGAATCTTATTGTCTCAAATCTTGGGAATAATTTCTGATAGAATCCATTTCTTTTCGATTCAATAATGACTATGAAGTCTTAAATTTATGTTGACTGGGTCATTTTAATTTTTAAATTTTTTGTTGGATCACTTATGTCTTAAAATTCATTTCAATTTGTCGTTTGAGTACTTTTGTTATTGAGTTAGTTTTAAATGGAAGGAAACTTTACGTGGAAACTTTTTTTTTTTTCCTGAACTTTTCATTTTTTAGACTCATGGTGATATTGCGGCATTGATGAATGTCATACGACAAAAACTCGACAAAAAGAATAGAAGAAGAATAAAAAAATACAAAAAAAGATGGTGGAGGAAGCCGGAAGTGTGCGTAGATCTTTTTTCCTTTTTCGCGGCAAGAAAGGGCAAGGGGCTGCTTGCCCGGTGGTGGCAAATGGCGTAGCCACCATTACGAGAGTGATTTTTGTTGTATTGTAGCAGGATAAGAATAACGCAAATTTCATAATTTTCTTACAGTGTTAAATTGAATATAATAATTTTTTTTTTCGCTCACTCGAGTACCAAAAATTTAAGAGATCAATCATTTGAGTGTCATTGGCGATTTGTCTTGTTAGAAAGTCCAATGTAGAGCCAAACATCCGTCGTGGCTTTATCGGCTCTCACGTTGATAATTTTTAAATAATTTTTTCCTTCTTTTTTTCCTTTTTTAAGGGTCGGCAAGGGTCATTGGTGAACCTCCCGGTGGTGAAACCCTCGCCAAGCGCTGGCAAGGGCATTCGGGGCTTCACTTGTGGCCATGATGTCCTCACCTAGGGCCTTTGCGTTTGAGGGCAAGGTAGCCCTCACCTAGATATGGGTGAGGGTTTCACAACTAGCAAAGGTTGCCAACCTTGAAAAAAAAATTAATAATTAAAAATTTTAAAAATTAAAAAATCTACATGAAATGGGAAATTAATAAAAGAATCCACATATAATAATTTATAAATAATCGATTTTACTTTGATATGATGCCTAAGTGACAAAAAAAAAAGTTATAGCACTTGAATAAGTATCGTATAAAAATTATAGCCCTTTCATCGTTTTTTCCTTATTGTAACTTATTGTTGCTCGAAGAAATTTTGCCATAAATTGATACATGCGTCGTCCCAAAATATCCGATCGATGTCGGACGAAAATTTTCCTGATGATGGCAGATGGAATGTCCGATCGATGTCTCGCACGTGCCGGACAAGCACTGCAGGCGCCCGAGGTATGCGACCTCCAACTTTCTGCTCCCCAACTTTTGGACATCCCACCTGGTCCAGTCCACGCAAAACGGACCCCAACGGGCCGACCAAGATGGGCCTCTTCAGCCTACACCTCGACTGGCCCGACAACAAGCGGACATCCGAGGTCTGGGAGTTTGATCACCTGATCGTTTCCGCGGGACGCTAGTTCCATCGCCGCTAGTCTTCTACTTGATTTTTGGACGATGGCTTTTCTTGTTGGGCAAGGAAAATCGGAAAAATTGGTTGTCCTCTATTTTTTGTTTCGGTGGTTCCATCAGAGCGAGTTTATTCAAGAAATAAAATTATTTTCATGTACTGGCCATAAATATGTGTCCCTGGTACTTGGAAAAATAACAAAATAGTAATTTTTCAATTGAGTTAATTTAATAACAAAATAGTAATTTTTCAATTGAGTTAATTTAATCTTAAAATTTTTCATATTGGTTCCAATTTTGATCGAAAATTGTTAATGTGGATGCCGGCGATCATGTAACACAACTGGCATTGGAGGGGACCTTTTTTCTTTAAATATATATTTTTATTTTTTTCTTCCTTTTTCTTTCCCTACTCCTTCTGCCAATGGCTGATTGCCAACAATTTAACTTCATCCATTTATTTGAACCCTAAATATAATACAACAAAGGGAATGACTTTCCATTCTAAGGCTCCGTTTGTTTCCTTTCAAATAATTAATTTGATAAAAAAATATTTTTAATCTTCTCTTATTCTAATATTTAATCATGTAAATTTATGGTGTAGTTCATATTTAGATGCACTAAGCTGTTACATTATATTTAATTTTCATAATAAAAAAAGCTCTTATTCTAATCGATCAATATAAATTTTGGTGAGTGATTAAAGATTTATTAAGGTATGATTTTAAATAAATTCATACGTATATTTTTTGTAAAATAAATCAAAATCCACAACCTTTGCTTCTTGAGACGTATGGCGTGCGCCTGCCATTGCCGTCGGAGCTTTAACTCTAACGGGGCTTAAAAAAAAAATGGAAAAGGACACGACATAAACGACAAAAGAACATTGGCCTCGAAAGACTAAAAATATATCAAATGCTTCGATTCCATATATGAGGTCCTCAACGATGACCCCATATTTTATGTCATGAAAAGTAAGTGATTAAATAATAAAATAAATCAAAAATTAGAGCTCTGTCATGATCCTATCGGAAGAGTGGCATCAACTCTTAACCAGTTTGTGCACGAGGGGCGAACCTACATTTAGAGATCTGTACGATAAGTTCGTTCTATCCTAGAATATTTAATACCAACCATCCTGACGCAACTCTCATGGACTAGTTGTATTCATCCCCTTTGCACCACTATCTCTTTAACTGATAACCCCATCGTCCACTCGTAAGGGCACATGAGTATGGGAAAAATCATGGACTGCGACATTCTATCCTACTCATTTCCGCAACAGCCTCATCACGGGATGTTCTGTTACTTCCTTGTGTTTCCCAACCATCAATACCATTCCCTGAGACTTACATAGATGGCAATGCTCGTCTAACAAAACAAGCCACCCCGCTCCACTAGTAGCTTCCCTCAATTAACACCGATCATAAATTTGTCACTTGTGCTCCTTGACAAGTATGGCATCCCCAGCCAACTATGCTCCCTTGGTAACACCTTTTTTCCCTACTTAACTCCTATTCATCTTTGTAGACCAATGGAGGGTTCTCCCTTTGTTGGAAATGTGATAATAGACCTCTTCTTAAGATTCGTCGATTGATCTAGAAATGTTATCCCTATCTAGTGAGCAATTTAGTCCCTTCCCGTACCCCATTGCCATCCTAGAAGCTAGACGAGAGCCACACATTGTTCGAGCCCTCTTGGCCTCGACAATCACTCTCCGCCCTCAAAGGCTTTCCCTAAATCAACCAACTACTGGAGGGATTTTGTTCTAACATCATTTGTCGTGAGTCGACAGTTTCTTGGTCGTGGAATAACCTGTATGGCACTTGGTGAGCCGAGAGCACCAGCTCGGCCTTCCTTCTTTAATTATTCTTAAGAATAGTCTGGTGAATTGCATTTCCAATTTGGATTGTATCATTCCCATATAGCTTGGGCATCCAGCACAACAACCGGTTTCGGTCTACCATGGTCTCATCAAGAGAGTTGGATTAACTCTTAACCAATTTGTGCATGGAAGGACAATGTTGCCTTCAAAGCTTCATAGAGATATATTTGTTCTATCCTTTAACTCCTTGCACCAATTGTCCTAACACCACTCTCACGGATCAATTGCTTTCATCTCCTCTATATCACTCACTCTTTATCCGATAATCACAAGCTCCACTCTCAAAGGCACATGAGCATGGCAGAATCACAGACGGTGACACAAGCATGCAAGGTTGTGTTCAATAGTTTTTCAGTGATGATGATTCAAATTGAAGCTAATGATGTAGGTCTTGGTTCGGACGCTAGCACATTTGCTCTTGAAAATGGCATTTCTTTGACTTATCTAGGAAAGAATGTGGCCGAAATGAAGAAGTCTTTTGGTTCTAATGATGCAGAATTCTAGATTTGGAAATGGCGATTGGATTTTTTTTTTTTTAATGCTCTAAGAAATAATGAGACTATTTACGGGCGACAGAATAAAGCTCAAGGGACCCGATTTCGAGTTCCACTTAACTCAAGTAGAGGAGTTCAGGTGGCCAAAAGGGAGGGAATCGAGAGGGACTTGATATTTAGACTTTGGATACCATCGAGGCCTGATCCTTAGACAGATGGATGCCTCAATAAACGCGGGCGTTTGTCGGATTGGAACATGACGGTGGCCAATTGCGAGCGCTGGTGCGGGCCTCGTCCTATCGACATGCGAAACGATTTCTTTTTCCATTTTATGAAGTCAGAATGTCAAGTGTCTCTTCGGGTCAAAAGAAGGGTGCGTGACATTGCTGATGGGGAAAAATTAACCCTTTCGTCCTCACTTGAATACTCATACCATTCATCATATTTTGAGAGCAACATAATTTCATATGATAAATCTATCCACATATATCTATATAGGTAACACCATCAATAGAATTCTAGAATTCATGCGATCTTCGAATCTGGTAACATTGTTTACTCGAGTTTTTCTCTTTAATTGATGCTTTCTTGCCGAGCCAAATTGCGTGACCTGCCCTTTTTCTTTTCGAAGGGAAGTGAAAGAAGGATTGGAGTTTGAACATCCTCGATGATTATACTTGCAGTAAATGTCATTCAAAAGCCATTCCATTACCTTTTTTTTTTTTAATCACTTTGCCTTTGTCCTAAAAAACAAATTTAGCAGGTCCTTCAAGGCTGTTTCCTCTTTTGCCTGTAGATCCTATCTTTTTTAATGTTCCACACCATTTTCCATGACTCTACCTTCACTAGCTCTATCTCCCTTCCTTGCCTTCGAAAAATTCTAGGAGTTTCCCGATGTTGATCCTTTACTTCCGATTGATATTACCAAAACCCTTTTAAATTGCCTTCCCCGTCCCTTCCTCACTTCACTTCCATCCAATCCCCTTCCAACTCTCTTGTTCCACTCGAAAAGAGAAAAAAACATCGATATCGACCAGCTCCATTTCCATCATTCCCATCCTCATCCCAAGTCTTCATTTAATTTCTCCTAGTAAACACCTCCTTCCCTTTTCGATCCTGTCAAAAATAGACCCTCGAGATGGAGAAAAAGCCAGCGAGCAATCAATTCTTGGTGATTGGGCTGCTACCCCGTCGAAAAGATCATACCTTAAAGAGTTGTTTCAACCCTCAGGTTTGATTTTCCTACTTCATTGCAATAATCAATTTCCCTTTTTTTTTCCTCAATTTTCTCTAGTGAGTCATCCCTAGTTGAGGAAAAATAAAACGAAAAAAAAACAAAAAAAAAAAAAAAAAGGAAAAATCTGTAAAACGCTGGTAACGAACCCACCAACCACCAAACAAATAATTAATTTAAATAATGGGGAAGAGATTTATGCAAAGAGTCAAAATCTTTGTTTGCAAGCCTTTTGGCAATTGCCTTCCTCCTCCCCCACCACCTCCTCCTCCTCCTCCTCCATCCCCACCACCTTCGCCGCCGCCCCCCCACACGCCGAGTCCACGGTCCTCCCGATCCTTCTCCCTTCTTCTCACCGAGCCTCCTCTCTGCCCCGCTCTTGACGAACTCTTTCTTCCAGAACTTCACTCTCAACAATGGCGACCAGGCTGAGTACATCCACCCTACCTCGTCAAGCCCTCCCCTGTCCTCTATCTCCATCTTGTTCCCTTCTCGCGTCGCCTCCTCTGCCTCTTTGTACCAAGTTTTCAACGCCGACCTCACTGTCTCTGCCGTTTCGGGGGACGACGCCACACGCGGTGTGGTGCCGGAGGCGCCACGGCACATGATCTCGTCGTATAGTGACCTTGGTGTCACGCTGGACTTGTGACTTCAAACCTAAGGTTCGTCCTCGTCACGGGGAGCCCCTACTTGACCTGCTTGGTTGACCACGGGACGGAGGTTGCAATCTCAACTATTCATGCGATCCTCTCACTCTCTTCGAACAGTAGCCGCACCAAGCATACTTTGAAGCTCAACAACAATCATATTTGGCTTGTTTACACTTCCTCACCGATCAGTTTCAGTCACAATCTCAATGCCATTACTTCCGGAAGGCTTTCGAGAGTTATTAGGATTGCTTGTTTACCCGACGGTGGATCACTTAGTGAGGAGGTTTTGGATAGGTTCAGTTCTTCGTATGCTCTGTATGGTGATGCAGTGTTGACTAGACCGTTTTGTGTGGAGTACAAATGGGAGAAGAGAGGATGGGGGGATCTGCTCATGCTCGCGCACCCGCTCCACGTTCGACTTTTGTCTCGTGAGGATTGCCGTGTCACTGTGTTGGAGGATTTTAAGTATAGGAGTATTGATGGTGATCTTGTTGGCGTGGTTGGAGATTCATGGGTGTTGAGATCTAATCCTGTCTCTGTTACTTGGCATGCAATTAGAGGCGTCAAGGAAGAGTCACGCGATGAAATCATTCAAGCCCTTCATAGGGATGTGGAGTTCCTTAATCCGACTACAATAACGACAGCTTCATCTTATTCTTATGGGAAATTGATCGCTAGAGCGGCAAGGTTGGCTTTGATTGTTGAGGAGGTGTGTTATCCTGAAGTTATCTCGGCAATCAAGAAATATTTGAAGAGCACCATAGAACCATGGTTGGATGGGACCTTTAGTGGTAATGGATTCTTGTACAATGCGAAATGGGGTGGGATTATCACCAAGCTAGCATCGACCAATCCTGGTGAAGATGTTGGCTTCGGGTTGTACAATGCTCATCACTATCATTTAGGGTATTTCCTTTATGGAATTGCTGTTCTCACCAAGATTGATCCTGTATGGGAAAGGAAGTACAGGCCTCAGGCTTATTCATTGATGGCAGATTTCATGAACTTGGGGAAAAAGGTTGAATTCCAATTATCCGCGTCTGAGGTGCTTCGACCTGTATAATTTGCACTCCTGGGCTAGTGGATTGACTGAATTTGCGGATGGGCGGAATCATGAGAGCACAAGCGAGGCTGTGAATGCTTGCTATTTAGTTGCTTTAATGGGATTAGCCTATGGAGACACCCATCTTGTTGCTGTCGGGTCGATACTCGCTGCAATGGAAATACAAGCAGCTCAAACATGGTGGCATGTTAGAGAAGGCGATAATTTATATGAGGAAGACTTCACTAGGGAGAACAGGGTGGTGGGTGTTCTATGGGCTAACAAAAGGGACAGTGGTCTTTGGTTTGCTGGTGTGGAGCGGAGAGATTGTAGGTTTGGAATTCAGGTTTTGCCTCTGTCGCCTATCACTGAGGTTCTATTCTCAGATGTCCAGTTTGTGAAACAACTGGTGGATTGGACATACCCGACACTGAATAGGGAGGGAATTGAAGGATGGAGAGGATTTGTGTGTGCGTTGGAAGGGATTTTTGACCAAGGTAGTGCGCTGGATAAAGTGAGGAGCTTGAGCGGTTTTGACGATGGGAACTCTATTTCGAATCTTCTGTGGTGGATTCACAATAGAGGTGATGAAGAAGAGACAGGATGCAGGGATGGAGGAAAGTACTGTTGGTTTGGTCACTATTGTCATTGAAATTGTTATTTCGGGGAAGGATTCAATTGCTTTGATGAGATATTCTATTTAGAGTATTCATGTACTTATGTGAGGATTGCTTTGTGCCCTGTATATCCTATCTTCATAATAGAATGATTCACTAGCTTTGCTTCTCTCTCTGTGACCCTTCATTATTGATGCACATCGCTACATTTACATTATTCACTTTGTCGAACATTTTCGTGCTTTTAAGAAGCTCGCTAATATCAATTAAATCTCTTGCACTTTGTTTCAGTAAATTAGTGACGAGTTTGGTGCATTGTGCGCTTTGGATGCCACTTTAGGAGCCCGTTGAATTCGATTTAGAATCGATTCATTGGTAAAAAGAAATAAATAATATCTCATAGTTTCACCAAATCTTATTGTCTCAAGTCTTGGGAATAATTTCAAAAGAATCCATTTCTTTTCGATTCAGTAATGACTACGAAAGTCTTAAATCTTATGTTGATTAGTCACTTTTATTCTTAAACTTTTTATTAGATCACTTATGTTTAAAATTTATTCCAGTTTGCCGTTTGAGTACTTTTGTTATCGAGTTAGTTTTAAATGGAAGGAAACTTTATGTGAATTTTTTTTTTCCTGAACTTTTCATTTTTTAGACTCGTGGTGATGATGCGGTATTGGTGAATGTCATACGACAAAAACTCGACAAAAAGAATAGAAGAAGAATAAAAAAATACAAAAAAAGATGGTGGAGGAAGCTAGAAGTGTGCGTAGATCTTTTTTCTTTTTTCGCTTGGCCATCGGAGAGAGTCCTAGCCGCTGCAAGAAAGGGCAAGGGGCTGCTTGCCCTGGGGTGGCATGGTGTCGCCACCATTACGAGAGTGATTTTTATTGTATTATAGTGGGATAAGAATAATGCAAGTTTCATAATTTTTGTACGGTGCTCATTTGAATATAATAATTTTTTTTCGTCCACTTGAGTATTAAAAATTTTGAAAGTCGATCATTTGAATGCCATCGGATGATTTGTTTTGTTGGAAAATCCAACATGGAGTTGAACGTCCATCGTGAATTTGCCGACTCCGATGTGGATAATTTTTAAATAATTTTTAAATAATTTTTTCGTTCTTTCTTTCTCCCTTTTAAGGGTCACCAAGGGTCATTGGTGACTCTCGCTGGTTATGAAATCGTCGCCGAGCGTTGGCAAGGGCATTCATGGCTTCATCTATGGCCATGATTCCCTCGCCTAGGGCTTTTGTGGCCAAGGGCAAGGTAACCCTCACTTAGATATGGGTGAGGGTTTTGCAACAGGCAAAGGTTGCTAACATAGAAAAAATGAAAAAAAAATTAGAAATTTAAAAATTTATAAAATCTACATCAAATGGGAAATTAATAAAAAAATAATATATAATGATTTGTAAATAATCGATTTTACTTTGATATGACACTTAAGTGACAAAAAAAAAAGTTATAACAGTCAAATGAATATCGTATAAAAATTATAACCCCTTGGCTGTTTTTCTCCTTATCGTAACTATTGTTGCTCGAAGAAATTTTGCCATAAATTGATATGTGCGTCGTCCCAAAATATCCGATCGATGTTGGACGAACATTTTCCTGATGATGGCAGATGGAATGTCCGATCGATGTCTCGCACGTGCCGGACGAACACTACAGGCGCCGGAGGTATGGGACCTCCAACTTTCTGGTCGCCAACTTTTGGACATCCCACCTGGTCCAGTCCACGCAAAACGGACCCGAACAGGCTGACCAAGACGGGCCTCTTCAGCCTACACCTCGACTGGCCCGACCATAAGCGGACATCCGAGGTCTTGGAGTTTGATCACCTGATCGTTTCCGCGGGACGCTAGTTCCATCGCCCGCTGGTCTTCTACTTGATGTTTGGACGACGGCTGTTCTTGTTGGGCAAGGGAAATCGGAGAAATTGGTTGTCCTCTATTTTTCTTTTTTCGGTGGTTCCATCAGGGCGAGTTTATTCAAGAAATAAAATTACTTTCATGTACTGGCCATAAATATGTGTCCTTGCAGGTGGAAAAAAAATACCAAATTATTAATATTTCAATTTAATCAAGTTAATTTTAAACGTTTTCATATTTATTCCGATTTTGATCAAAAATTGTTAATGTAGATGTCAGCGATCATGTAGAGCAGCTGGCATTAGAGTAGACCTTTTTTTTTAACTATATTTTTTTGTTTTTTTTTCTTCCTTTTTCTTTCCCTACTCCTTCTACCAATGGCTGTTGCCGACAGTTTAACTTCATCCATTTCTTTGAACCCTAAATAGAATGCAACGAAGGGAATGACTTACCATTCTAAGGCTCTGTTTGTTTCCTTTCATATAATTAATTTGATAAAAAAATATTTTTAATCTTCTCTTATTCTAATATTTAATTCGTGTAAATCTATGGTGTAGTTCATATTTAGATGCACTAAGCTGTTACATTATATTTTATTTTCATTCATGATAAAAAAAGCTCTTATTCTAATCGATCAATGTAAATTTTGGTGAGTGATTAAAGATTTATTAAGGTATGATTTTAAATAAATTCATACGTATATTTTTTGTAAAATAAATCAAAACCCACAACCTTCGCTTCTTGAGACGTATGGCGTGCACCTGCAATTGCTGTCGGAGCTTTAACTCTAATGGGGCTTGAAAGAAAAACATGGAAAAAAACAAGACATAAACGACAAAACAATATTAGCCTTGAAAGACTAAAAATATATCAAATGCTTTGATTGCATATATGAAGTAGTCAACGATGACCTCATATGTTATGTTGTGAAAAGTAAGTGATCAAATATGTCATTTGTTTCAATCAAGTCATATTTTGGTTTAGTAGGATTGTCATTTCTTCCATAATTTTGTTTGGCTAATTTCAAAGTTACATCATCTCTACCAAGGGTGAACACATATCTTATAGTGGATTTTGTCTCATATGAATTCGAGATCCAATTATCCTTTTAATACAACAAAAAATTCACTATGTATGATGACCTAACTTATGGTTCCTTGAATAATATTAAAATCCAATCCAAGAACACCTTCACCAATTTATTTCTAAGTCAAAATTGACGTGTTCAAGCTTGTGGTGATTTCATAGGTCTGATACGATGGTTTTGAGATTTTGTTTTGAGCTTAACTGGGGCATCATGCACCTTGTCAACCACGGGATCCCCAATGACCTAATCGAGTGTGTGACCTAATCTAGTGTGTCAAGAAGGGTGGGGAGGTGTTCTTCAACCTCCCGATCAAGGAGAACGAGAAGTATGCCAATGACCAAGGCTTCGAGAAGGTGGGACGTGTGGAGAAAAATAGATGAAGCATCATTTGGTTTTGATGTCCTTCTTGTTTGAGAAAGAAAGAGAAAAAGTTTTGAATAAAAACAGAGAAGCATCATTTGGGTTAAGCGTTGTTCTTCTTTGAGAGAGAAAGAGAAAAAGCCTTGAAAATTGAAGTGAGAAGAGAGAAACTTTCAAGCAGGAGTTTAGTATTTACTACCTTGCCCTTTTTTTTGCCACCAAGTTGAGCCGAGCAAAGCCAAGCCAACCAATTGAGAAACAAAACCTTTATATTTTCTGGCAGGTTCCACTCACAAGACACGTGTCAAAATTTGAGTGGCACATGCGCGCCATGTCAGTGGATGATATTATGCGCTCGTACCATTAAATATTTTCTAGAAGTTTGGACATTCTCAATGATAATACTTGCAGTAAATTTCATCCAAAAGTCGTTCCATTATCTTTCTTTTTGAATCACTTTGCCTTTATCCTAGGAATCAAGTTTAGCATGCCTTTATCGAGTTTAGTAGGTCCTTCAAGATTCTTTCCTCTTTTCTTTGTATGTCCTATCTTTTTCAATCTTCCGCACCATTATTTCATGACTTCACATTCACTAGCTCTCTCTCTCTCTCCCTTCCTTGCCTTGGAAGAATTCCAGGAGTTCCCTTGCATTGATCCTTTACTTTCTAAATTCACATTCCCAAATGCAATTTAAATTGCCTTCCCATTCCCTTCCCCAACTTCACTTCCAACCCTATCTCTTTCCAACTGTCTCTTTCCACTCGAAAAGAAAAAAAAAAACATCGATATCGACTCACTAGCTCCATTTCAATCGTCCTTGTCCTTGTCTTAAGTCTTCATTAAATCCGTCCCCAAAAAAATCTCATTCCCTTTGAGATCCCATCAACAGTAGACCCTTTGAATCGGGATCGAGAAAGAAGCCCACAAACAATCAGTTTTTGGTGTTTTGATAGCAACCCAATCATACCTTACAAGAGTTTTTTTTAAATCCACCGGTTTGACTTTCCTAATTCACTATAATAATAAATTTCCTTCTTTTTCTCCTCTTTCTTTGGCGTGTCATCTTCAATTCGGAAAAAAAAAAAAAAAAAGAGAGAAATACTTGCTAAACGTGCCTAATGACCCACCAGCAAACAAACAGAAAATACAATAATGGGGAACTTGTTCAGTTCGATTCCCCTCCTTCCACACCTCGCCACCACTACTACCCCCACCGCCTCGCCACCGCTGCCTCTGCCGTCGCCGCCATTGCCACGCCACCACCGCCACTCCCGCGGCCGCCGGTTCCCCTTCGTCTTCCCGCGCGTCGAGTCCCCGTTCCTCCCTGATCCTTCACCCTTCTTCTCACTGAGCCTCCTCTCTGCCCTGCTCTCGACCAACTCCTTCTTCCAAAACTTCGCTCTCAACAATGGCGACCAGGCCGAGTACATCCACCCTACCTCGTTAAGCCCTCCCTGTCCTCTATCTCTATCTCGTTCCCTTCTCGCGTCGCCACCTCCACCTCTTTGTACCAAGTCTTCAACGTTGACCTCACCATCTCTGCCGTCTCAAGCGATGATGCTGTGCGCGGCTCATCTCCGGAGGCTCTGCAGCACGTAATCTCCTCGTACAGCGACCTCGGCGTCACGCTAGACTTTGCGGCTTCGAACCTAAAGTTCGTCCTCGTTAGGGGGAGCCTCTGCTTGACCTGCTTGGTCAATCGTGGGACTGAGGTTGCAATCTCCATGATTCACGTGATCCTCTCGCTATCTTCGAACAATAGTCGCACCAAGCATACTTTGAAGCTCCACAACAATTAGACTTGGCTTGTTTACACTTCCTTGCCGATCAGTTTTAGTCACAGTCTCAATGAAATTACTTCCGGAAGTTTTTCGGGGGTTATTAGGATTGCTTATTTGCCCGACAGTGGATCATTTAGCAAGGAGGTTTTGGATAAGTTCAGTTCTTCGTATGCTCTGTCTGGTGATGGAGTGTTGACTAGGCCATTTTGTTTAGAGTACAAATGGGAGAAGAGAGGATGGGGGGATTTGCTCATGCTCGCGCACTCGCTCCATGTTTGATTTTTGTCTCGCGAGGATTGCCGTGTCACTGTGTTGGAGGATTTTAAGTATAGGAGTATCGATGGTGATCTTGTCGGCATGGTTGGAGATTCCTGGGTGTTGAGATCTAATCTTGTCTCTGTTACTTGGCATTCAATCAGAGGCATCAAGGAGAAATCACACAATGAAATCATTCAAGCCCTTCGTAGGGATGTGGCGTCCCTTAATCCAGCTGCAATAACAGCAAAATTATCTTATTTTTATGGGAAATTTATTGCCAGAGCGGCGAGGTTGGCTTTGATTGCTGAGGAGGTGTGTTATCCTGAAGTTATCCCGACCATCGGGAAATATTTGAAGAGCACCATAGAGTCATGATTGGATGGGACTTTTAGTGGTAATGGATTCTTGTATGATGCGAAATGGGCCGGGATTATCACCAAGCTAGGATCAACCAATCCTGGTGAAGATCTTGGTTTCGGGTTGTACAATGCTCATCACTATCATTTAGGGTACTTCCTTTATGCAATTGCTGTTCTTGCCAAGATTGATCCGGCATGGGGAAGGAAGTACAGGCCTCAAGCTTATTCACTGATGGCAGATTTCATGAACTTGGGGAGAAGATCGAATTCCAATTATCCGCATTTGAGGTGCTTCGACCTGTACAAATCGCACTCTTGGGCCGGTGGATTAACTGAATTTGTGGATGGGCAGAATCAGGAGAGCACAAGCGAGGCTGTGAATGGTTACTATTCAGCTTCTTTAATGGGATTAGTGTGAGCTTCGCTTCTTGATACGTATGTCATGCGCTCGCCATTGCCGTCGGTGCTTCAACCCAACGGGGGCTTAAAGAAAGACACGGAAAAAAGAACACGACACAAACGACAAAAGAAGCAGTGGCTTCGAAACGACTAAAAATATTTTTAAATGCTTTGATTCCAAATATGAAGTCCTAAACGCCGACCTCATATTTTACGACGTACCTTTCGTGGGGAACACCTCTTCATTTCCTTGTACTGTGCCGGGCAGACCCCGGGAAGGCATCGCGAGGATTAGGGTGGGATCCGAATCCCCCCTTTCGGGGGATTTGTGGCCAGAGAGCCTCGTGGGGGTTCTTATCCCCGTGTTTTTCATCCCGGGAAACCTTGTTCAAGACAAAATAGTTTAAGGACTTGCTTAGGTCCTACTCATACGGGTTGTTAACCCAGCCACTATATTTTTCTTGGCGTGGGAGCTGCCAATACCCCCTTGTGTGCTGGGGTTCCCGCAACCTTGTGGGGGTGAGGCACAGCCTCATCGACCGGTGCCCAGGGGCCTTGTTATTGGGGTTGTTCCCCGGAGCGCTGCAGTTTAAGATCATGCTGAGGATCAAAGTTGGCTGGCCAGCCAGCCACATGTTCCTTGTCCCTTTCAGGGGGAACACCCCTCATTTCCTTGTATCGCCCCCGGGCAGACCCCGAGAAAGGCATCGCAAGGATCAGGGTGGGATCCGAACCCCTCCTTTCGGAGGGTTTGTGGCCGGAGAGCCCCGGGGGGTTCTTATCCCTGTGTTTTACGTCCTGGCTTCGAAACACTAAAAATATTTTTAAATGCTTTGATTCCAAAATATGAAGTCCTAAACGCCGACCTCATATTTTACGACGTACCTTTCATGCACGCCTAGAAGAGTCTCTCTCTCTCTCTCTCTCTCTCTCGCTTGCACGAACACCGTACACACACCCCTTATCCGCCATGAAGGTCCCGCTCTCGGAGCATCACGGCGATAGGAACGCGCCGCAGCACAGCGCAGGTGTCAACTTAAGGAGGGCGGCGATGATCGTTCCAGCCGTGATTCTTCTTGCCGTGATCTCTCTGTGGCTCCTCGTCGTGAGCTCGCCAGTCAAGCCTCAAGATTATACTCCGGCATGGTTGATGGAGGACAAGAATGGCGGCCCCGAGAACACGGTATTGGGGGCGGCAGTGCCAGTGGCGAGGGAGAAGAAATGCGACGTGTTCGTGGGGAAATGGGTGTACAGCCCGGATGCGCCGACATACTACAACAACGAGACTTGCTATGCGATAAGCGACCAGCAGAACTGCATGAAGTTCGGGAGGCCCGACACGGAGTTCCTGAAGTGGCGGTGGGAGCCGGACGGGTGCGAGCTCCCGCCGTTCGATGCTGCCGAGTTCGCGGAGATGGCGCGAGGGAAGTCAATCGCCTTCGTCGGCGACTCTCTGGGGAGGAACCACATGCAGTCCTTGTCGTGCCTCTTGTCCAGCGTAAGTGCTCGATCCAGTTACGGTTGACTAGATTATTCTAATCGCCACGAGCTAATCACTTCCTCTATTCAAAAATGAGAAACTACTTATGATCGACTTTGTTTATCATGTGATTATACTCAAGCTGAGCCCTGGCCAATGAATTTTCTCGTCTGCAGAATTTAGTTTTGCGTCGATTTGACCGATTGCTTGCAGTGTTTGAGTCGTGGGCAGAGAAATACGCTAAGTCAATATGAGTTGTTCTTAGAATGACCTTTTCTTATTTTTAATGGAAATTTAAGAGCAAAAAATCATATGCCCACGACTCCCTTCTCCTAATTATTGCTCTAAAAACGACGCAAGAGCGAACAAAACGAGGACTTATTATATTTTCGGGAATGTCATAATGAATTTTTCGACTATATACTAGGAAAAATACTTGCCTAGATAGTAATGAGTATATTCATATCGATCATAACTTATATATATATGAAATTCTCTAGTAAGGTTGACTTTTAAGTTATGTTGTAATTTCATCTTAGATCTTAGCGCGTTTCATATGTGTAAAATCATTAGGTAGACCGACCGGAGGACATATCTCTCCGGCATACCGCGGAGTAAAACTTCAAGCGGTGGTACCTCCCCAAGCACAACCTAACCCTAGGCACCTATTGGCCCCTTTCCTGGTCTGCACCACCGACGCCCGCGGTGGCCAGACCCTCGACGGCGTCCTCACCCTCCACCTTGACAAGCCCCACCCTTCTTGGTCTGCCAAGATCGGCGCCTTCGACTATGTCATTGTCTCAGTGGGCCAGTGGTTCTTCCGCCCGCTGGTCTACTACCGGAACGGGTGGCTCCTGGGCTGTTCAGCATGCGGGCAGGACGACGTGACCGAGGTGTCGAGGTTCTAGGCATATCGAGCAGTGCTACGCATCTCGCTGAGAGACATCACGGGAAGGAAGGGCTGCGAAGGCAGTGGTGCCGGCGGCGGCGGCGGCACCACGTTCCCAAGGACGTTCTCACTGGCACACTTCGAGCACGGGGACTGGACCGACGGGGGGCGCTGCCCAAGGACGTGGCCGTTCGGGAGCGACGAGAAGAAGCTGGAGGGCTACGACCTGGAGTTCTACATGGCGCCAGTGGAGGAGTTCCTGGAAGCGGAGAGGCAGGCGAGGGCGGATGGGTCAAAGATCCGGCTGCTCGACACGACGCGGGCGGTGCTGCTCCAGCCGACGGGCATCCGAACTGACAGTGCAACTGGCCCAAGAGCAACGTGGGCCGGGCCGATTGCGTGAACTGGTGCTTGCCCGGCCCGATCAATACGTGGAACGAGCTCTTGTTTTATGTGATGAAGTCGGACAGAGGTGGAAAGTTCGCTCAAAGGAAGCTACAGAACTTGCGCAGCTGATGTTTATGTTTATACGATATCGAGTGGGAATTGGGAAAAAGGCAAGCGCATTTTTTTTATCGTTCGAAAAGTGGTTTTGGCAATTTTCTGTTTTTCCAGCCGAAAATTTTCGGCAAAGCACGGGGAATCGTGATTCCGTTTGGGCCGGTTTCCTCTCTCGAACATGACCCTAAATGACCTAGCATAACCCCGTTGTTTTTTTTTTTTTTTTTTTTTTTTTTAATGTTGGAGGAACCGGCTTGCAGTCGATAGCTGCGCCGTAAACCCCTGGTGACACTTAAGCAAGAGGATCCACCATCCCCGAGTCACACTTAATACACCTGCGCCTCCCGGGTTTTGAATCCTTCACCTTTTCGTTGAGAATCAGCAGAGCCTTATCCAGTGGAGCCACCGCGGCCGGTGGTAACATAACCCCGTTGTTGCAGGCCACTAAACCCATCAAAATGAGTGATAAATTCATTTATTAATTCATATGGGTGTTAAATGGGTTAATTATATTGACAAAATAGGTCATAAATGAGTTTATACACAATATGAGTGTTAAATGTATTATAAATAGATTATAAATTTATCATACCCCAATCTATTACTATGACCCTCTCTCCACACTCTCCCTCCTTCATTTGTTCTTGCGCTCACTCTCATCTCAGTTTTGCTATGAGTTTTCATAAACTAGATTATATATTGAATTGTTTTAGTAATTGCATATAAATCAGGTTAAGTATGAGTCACTATATTTGTAGTGTATGAAAATGAATCAAAATGGGTTAAATGGGTATGTTTAGGTCAGACTGTATATGACCCGATCTAATCCACTCCTTTGATGGTTTACTTATCATTAGGGGTGATTGATTCTTGGTTTGGTCCAATCCCACCAAGGAATCGGTAATCAGACCAAGAGAATCGGTACCCCATT
Source organism: Eucalyptus leucophloia subsp. euroa (assembly GCA_017140325.1). Classification (NCBI taxonomy): domain Eukaryota; kingdom Viridiplantae; phylum Streptophyta; class Magnoliopsida; order Myrtales; family Myrtaceae; genus Eucalyptus; species Eucalyptus leucophloia. Next base: position 32,985,069 of record CM029476.1, read on the forward strand.
TATGGAATCATGAGTCAGACCACTTGGTCCTTGGACTAAACCTCTGATTAGATCTAGTTCCTAAGCAGTTCAATAGAATTGGTGGATTTACATACCTTAGCAGAAATTTTTGGATTAATTGAATCGCAAATCCATGTTGCAAGTCGAAATTGGGATTTCCTCCAAGATTTACGAAGAAGACTGAGAGATGATGCCTTCGTAATTATAGGGGTGTGCTCGAAAGAAGGAGGATGATTCAATGGATTCCTTTCCATCAACAACGGGCTTATAACTAAAAAGAAGATATGAGTAAGTGAGGGAGGTAAAATCGGGAAATCCTTGTAGGAAAGAAAGAAAGTAAAATAAAGAAAGAAGCAAGAGACCAAAGGAGCAAATTGGATGAATTCATGCAGCAATATGAAAGAAACAAAGATTTGCTTCATCATTCGGAATAAGTGAGGTGTGAGAGGAGATTAGGGTTGAGGTTTACACTTTACTTCTTTAAGAAATCAAAAAAATATAAATTGGTTTTGTCGAGACGATCTGGTTCCGAAGTAGGAATCGAGGACCTAACCAAAAATCATTGGCTCCAATATGATGGAATTGAGAACTGGACTAACACCCCATAGGACCACTTAAAATAGGCTAGTATAATCCGGTTCGATTCAAGCAATTCTCTATGCGTATCCCTACTCATCATAGGAGGGAATACCCGGTATGAGTGAATGGTTTAGGATGGGTAGATTCTAGACTTGAAACCTAGAATTTAACCTATTATAGCCGATTCCCCTTTTCTGGACCCTATATCCTACCCTGTTCAATGCTTGGAGAATGGGTGTAGAAATGGCTGAGGAAAGGGCTTGCCCTACTGAAACTGAAGGAGAAGAGCAAAAACTAGAAGATGAAGATGGGCACAGGTCTTTCTTTTCTTTGATTGGAATTCTATTTTCTGGCAAGTAGGGTCTCGTGAATCTGTCTTTGATACACTTGAGATGGCTCTCCATCCAGATGTCTAATAATGGAGCACATCCTACAAATCGCCCTTCTTCCTCAGTTCTGCAATGATTCAAAGACCGGAAAGTGTGCGGGAGTGCGGCTCAAAAATAGCAAGAGGGGGATTTGTTAACGATAGCGACGGCGAAAAACTTTAAAAATACTTTGAAATTAAAAAAAAAAATATTTTCCAAATCATTAATTTTTTCTATACGGTCAATCCATATAAATAGAGTCTACATTCTTCCTCGTCTGCTCGAGGCCACTGATCTAGCAGGCTGGCTTGGGTGAGGATGCGTAAGGCCTCTAAAAGGGGCTTTGCAAACTACTGAGTTGATGAGTGAGTGAAATGTTCGTGGAGTGGCTTCGGAGCCAAGGAATGATTCCACGGATTTCGCCAGAAAAAGGGGAACGACCATATGCCCATCAAGAATAAGAAAAGGGTTAATATTACGAGTATCAGGCTTTCGCTCACCATCAATAATTCTTTTGTTTGATTGGGTGGACAAGTGTCGAGATCCGACGCAAACCGAGGGATCACCGGACCCCATCCGAAACGAATCCTCTCTCTTTTTGGAGCAAGACCTTCGAGCCACCTTTCTTATCTTAGGTCTTAGGTAGAACCTTCCCATTAGATAGCCAAGAAGAAGAATAGCTTTTCTCTATACTTTCAGCAACTAAACGAAAGGGTTTATGCTTTGGCTGAACGCCTATGCTATGCCAGCTATGGAAGATGAATGATGACTTTATCTTAATGGAACTCCAACAATCTAGTTTGAAGGCTGGTATAACTTACACATACCAGACTACCGACAGATCTGGGTGGGGCCCTTGGAGAATAGAGCAGCATTTGCTTTTATTCCCCTTTAAAAAAGAAAGTGAAATGGAGACAACATTGATCTCTATAGACGGTTTTTCTTTCCAGGGCCCTGGTTTGGATTCGCCTTCCCGGTCTTCCTTTTGAATAATGGGAGCAAGATTGAATTGAATCTTTTCAAGATTTTCCATTCTAACAAAAGAAAGATAAAGGGAGACCAATCTATGATTTATGATTAGTTAAGCTGGAAGCGCTTGGAATAGGAAGGCCTACCTAAAATCTTGTTGTTTTGTTGTGGTAAGGTAAGATAGGCCATGAGCTGTAGGACTGCACTGAGATGCCAGGAGAGATAGTGAAAAACTAATAACTTCTTGGGGTTAGCATGAAAAGAGCCTTTGAGAAAGAGAAACTGGCCCCCCCTTACTCCATAGGAGACTCGAAAACTATCCTTGTGAATTGAACTGGTAGAATAACTGAGAAGGGTGCTTGCTAGGAATAAATAAAATAGAAAAAAGTGACTGTTCTGATGTTAAGGAATAAATAGAAATTCCTCTTAAGAGAGAGAGATTATGTACAAGATTTTGACCGTCAAGTCAAATCCTTAAGGATAAGGATAGGAAAAAATGGTGGTTTGCAACCAAAATAAGATAGTTCGATGAGCACATTGCGATGGATGGGCCAGAATGAACTCGACCACGACGCATGATGGCCATTTAAACTTAGAGAGGGACTTCTTTCAGATTCTTGTATTGTCCATCATTAGCTGTCGGTTTGTGAAGATATGTGGCTGGAAGTCGAAGAAGCCAAGGTCGAATCGGGTCATAGTTGATAACGACCCAATCGATCAACTGTTTATGCGTGCACTAACTGTTATTCATTCAAGAATGGAGGACAATCAAGGTACTAATGGAAAGTTACAGACCGAGTAATGCAAAGGTTGATGTCCTGACTGAACAAAGAGCAATAAGGCTATTGTCCCCCCATTTACACATATTGATCTTGGTGCGGGATGATTTTCTTGTGCTACACTTTTGCCTCATTCACCCATGAAGTTCCTAATTTCTGAACTTCACTCAGGCAAAAGCCCTCCACAGTGCACCAGCAGCGCCAAGAAGGTGCTGGTGGCGCTGCTGGTGCTCGCCTTGACACCGGTTCTCCTTGCTGCGATCCCCCTTTATTTGTTCGTCACCGGCATGCATCTCAATGTCCCGTTATCTCAGGAGCTGGAGGTCAGCACCGGTGTATCCAAAGCAATAGAGGGAGTGGACAGGAGATGCGATGTGTCCATCACCCCAATGCCGTGTACTACACCAACGTTACTTGCCCTTTGATCATCGATCAGCACGACTGCTTGAAGTTTGGGAGGCCACACACCATTTCTTGAAGTGGCAGTGGAAGCCCGACGAGTACGAGCTCCCTCAGTTCCATGCTAGCCGGTTCTTGGAGATGGCTCAAGGGAAATCGCTCACGTTCATGGGGGGATTTAGTCGGGAGGAACCAAGTGCAGTCGCTGCACCTACCTCCTGGCTAATGTAAGTGCTGTCTTTGTGTCCTTACTCAGCTTATGCAGCATTTGCATTTGAGGCCTCTGATGGTTTTATTATTGATGGGCTTAAGGCCCGTCCGCCCAAGTTGGGCCCAAAAAGCCCAGCCCACGGGAATAGGGCTCGTGGATGGAGGGACGTATAAAAGGGAGGAGAGAGAGAGAGAAGACACCTGTTGGAACAGAACGTACGTACGTCTCCCTTCTCCCCCTCTCTCTCTCTCTTGTTTTCTCCCTAAAAAGAAAACAGTGAAGCGCAAAAGGCGATTTTGCTTAATCGGATCAAACAGGGCCAAGTTTCTCTTCCTCTATCGGCGTCGGTGTTTAATCTGTGGCTAAAAAGGTACGCTCGAATCCGTAGTGTGCTTTAGAATCGGTGATACGTGTTGTTTTTCCGGGCTCGTCTTCCGCATTGGTTTAGGGGTTCAATTTAGTGTCGAATCCGCTTTTCGGGGATTTGTTATTCCCAACAGCCTCTTATGGCAATAGTATTCATCTACATAGAGAGAATGCTGCCTTGGCTTATTGGCTGAAGCAAGTTTAAGCACAGAGATCAATATTTTATAAAACCGAATTTGGCATTAAACAAGTTGGTTCTTAGCTTTAAAGGATGATCTTTCAGGTGGAATTTCCTGAGGAAATATCTCACAAATACTCAATAGACACGACATACTCTTTTTTTGGTCAGAAAAAGGAAACGACTTTCATTACTGGGAAAAAATAGGTGGATGCACTTCGTTTGATTCAGAACAGAAAAGCTCTAAGAGGGGCGGGGGTGGTTGAAAAACCCAATTTCGTGATAATTTGTTTTTACTCTGGGCTTTAACAACCCGTTCAGCAATCCTATTGGACTCTCTCTTAATATGGGCTAACTTTATATGTTTGAAAGCCTTGAGAAGTGAATGGACTTGTTTGATGAGCCGTTGAACTTCCTAGGTGATCTGTGCTCCGCAAGTCAGATCAGAATGATCTGATTCCACTTGGTACTTCAATTCGTGTGGAAAAGTACGTTAGGGTTTCCACCATGGCTTGTGCCTCCGCTTGAGCCGCTGAAGACGCCTTAATAGATCGCGCAAAACCGTCAATTAGCCTTCCAGAACTGTCACAACAAACACCTGCCACTACACCTTCGTTCGTTCCAGGCAGATAGGCTCCATCAATATTGATTTTGAGTTCCCTTGGCTCTGGTGGCTGCCATTGATGGAGGCGGAAGCTTGCTGCGTTTTTGGTTTTCCTCTTCGGAGGGAGCTACCGATCGTGATTTTGTTGCATCGCAACAGCTTCATCCACTACCTGCTCTGGATCTGGTTTTTTCTCTCGAAAAACAAAGTGGTTTCGGGCTTTCCATATTTGCCAAAGAAAAAACGCTAGAAGCTCAAAGGAGGCCGAAGTATGTTCGACTTCATCTAACCATACTTCAAATTGCGATAAACCCTGGGCAGAGATATTGATGTTCAAGGCTGTATCTTTCCAAATTTGCCTTGTCCATGGACAAAGAAAGAGAGTTTGTTCTATGGTTTTAGGGCTTGATTATAGGGATTGCAAAAGGGATGAGGTAAGATTTGCCTTCTAAAAAGGTTATCCTTGGTAGCAAGGGCGTTTTGGCAAGCATTCCATAGAAAATATTTTATTATGGGGTAGGTGTGGGATTGCCATATTTTCTTCCACAGAGATTTGGGGCTCTGATAGGAGGACGATGCCTTTTCTGAAGTTTGGTTGATTGTTTCCTCTCTACTACTATTATATGCACTTTTTACTGTGAAGCTTCTTGATCTGCAAGGTGTCCACACCATTCTATCTTCCAATTCCAAACTCCCCAAGGTAGTTGCTAAGATTTCATTGCTGATCTCCAAGTCAAAAAGTTCATGCACTAGTTGCTCATTCCAGCATGCCTCTTCCTTTATAATTAGTTCAGACACCATTTGAGGTTCGCTTCGGTTTGCAAGTCCCCCAATCAATCCCTGTTTAAGCCATGTGTCTTCTTTGATGTTAATCTTTTCCCCATTACCAACTACCCATCTAATAGATGGATATATGGCATCCCTACCCATGATAAGGCTTTGTCATCCTCAAGAAGATCTGCTTCCTTTCCCAGCTCGCCAAAAATTCTCTCTCGGGAAATATATTCCTTTTAGAAACGACTCCACAAAGACAAGGGATCTTGTGAAATCCTCCATGCTTGTTTTCCCAACATAGCCTTATTGAAAGTCAATAAATCTCGAAACCCAAGATCTCCAGCATCTTTCCTATACTTCAAAGTTTCTCACATTTTCTAATGCAAACCAGTTTGCTTTTCATTATTTTTCCACCAGAATGTTGCTATCTTTTTCTCAATAGCTCGGCAGATTGAGATTGGAATTTTGAAAATCAACATTGCATATTGAGGTAAAGCTTGCACTACTAATTTAATGAGGACTTCATTTCCCGCTTTCGATATCAAATTTTCCTTCCAACCTTCAAGCTTCTTGTTTACTCTTGCAATAATCCAAGCGAACATTTGTTTTTTTGTTTCCCTCCAATCGGATGGAATCCCTAAGTATTTGCCCATTTTTCCTATCTCTAGGACCCTTAGTTCTCCTGCCATATTTCTTCTCAAATTTGGTGGGCACTATTTGTAGAAGAAGATTCCCAACTTGTTTAAATGTACTGCTTGTCCAGAAGCTAAGCAATATTGACTCAAAACTGAGGCAACATTTTGGCATTCAGTGATTGTCTAATCAAGAAAGAAAATTGAGTCATCCGCAAACCAACAAGTGAGATAAAGTGGGACAAAAACTATTAAAACGCATTCCTTTGATGGTTCCATCCGCCATTGCTTTTTTCATCAATAAAGATAGCACATTGGCAACCAATATAAAAAGATAGGGGGATAATGAATCACCTTGTCAAATACCCCTCGATGGTTGAAAATAGGGCAAATGCTCTCCATTAAATTTGACACTAAATGTCACTGTGGACACGCATTGCATTATCCAGTTTACCCATTTTGCGCAGAATCCAAATTTTAGCAAGCAAGCTTCCAAGAAGTCCCACTCTATTCGATCATACGCTTTTTTCATATCTAGTTTCAGCACTGCCTGGAACTTTCTCTTCCTCTTTCTCACCATTAGTTGATGAAGCACATCTTGGGCAATCAAAGATATTATCTTGAATTTGTCGTCCACTAATGAAGGCGCTTTGCTCTTCACAAATTAAATTTGGAAGCCAAGGCTTTAGCCTATTAGCCAAGACTTTTGAAATGATTTTATAACTGAAATTGCATAAACTTATCGGTCGATAATATTCCAGTCTCTTTGGGTTAGGTACTTTGTGAATAAGGGATATATGAGTCTTGTTCAAAACTGGATTTAATATTCTAGATATAAAGAAATTCTGCACTTCCTTGAAAACATCCTGCTGAACCTCTTCCCAAAAGTGTTGATAAAATTGCCTATTTAGGCCATTAGGCCCTGGTGCCTTAGTGGAACCCAATTGTAAACTGCTGCCTTAACTTCTTCTAGTGTCACCTCAGTTGTTAGATCATAGTTTATTTCTTCTCCAACCATGCTGTGACAATTTTCTAGCACTGGATGAAAACTACGGGGGCCCTTTAAAGTATAAAGGTTCTAAAAGAAATTCACCATTGATTGCTTTAATTGGCTAACATCTCATGTCCATTCCTCATTGTCAGATTTTAGCATTGTAATTCTATTCCTTTGCCGTCTCTAGATGGTGGTAGCATGAAAATACTTTGTATTCTTATCTCCCCACTTTAACCAATGTATTATGATCTTAATCCCTAGTACATTTCTACTTGTCTCCATAATTTTTCTATTTCTTCCTTTAGCAATTGGACCTTTTTCTCGATTCTGCCCTCCACTCGAAAGGTTGGTAAGTTTATGGATTTCCTTCTTCAATCTATTAATTCTTTTATGAGCATTCGTGAACCTTTTTTTACTCCAAACTTCTAGTTCACCAGAAACTCTTTTCAAATTTGTGACCAACTCATCATTTGTATCTTCTGCCTTTTGCCAAGCATCCTTTACGATTTCCCCACATTCAACCTCTTCTAGCCAAAAAGCTTCAAACTTAAATTCTTTTTTCCTTTTTTCTTGTACCGGGGATAGAGAAATTAATAACGGGCTATAGTCGGAACCAATAGCTAATAATGCATAAACCTCCGCTTCCGGAAAAGTGACTCTCCACTCCATAGAACATACTGCTCGGTCTAGTCTTTTCTTCACATATGCATCCCCTTCCCTATTGTTAGCCCATGTGAATGTACACCCTTTTCTCTCTAGGTCCATGAGGCAACAAGCATCTAAGAAATCTTGGAAAGCCTTCATGCGGTAATTCTCTGCCAACCACATACCAACTTTTTTCCATAGGTAAAGAATTTCATTGAAATCGCCAGCACAAATCCATGAAAGGTTATTCAAGTGACTAATCTAGCACAATTCCTCCCAAAGATGAAGTGTTTCTTGAAAATCGTTTGGTGCATAAACAAAAGTAATTCGCATTTTCCGCCCACTTCCTATGTATTCTCCAATCACATTCACAAAGTGTGAAGAGTGTGATTCTATTGTAACAGAAATCATATTATCCTAAAAGAGTGCCAACCCCCTTGCAGTTCCCATTGGATTCACCATAAACAAATTCTGAAACTGCAAACGTCGTTTTAAACGAAATACTATTTTTTCTTGATTTTTTGTTTCCATTAAGAACATCAAACTAGGCCTCTCCTCAGCCACTAGGGCTTGGATGGCTTGAATTGTCAGGGGTGTGCCCAACTCCTGACAATTCCAATATAGGAAATTTATTTGTAACCCGATGGCTTATTTGGGCTAACCACCAAAGCCCTTTTTTCATTCTCTATTACCAACTTGACAGGTGTATCAAGTAGCTCGGTTTCATCAATTTCTAATATGTTAGGTTGTTGAGTATCATAAGGATTGTACCTTGCTTTTTTCCCACTTGGAATTTTCTTTTTGCAAAGTTTTTTCTTCTAAGAAATTGGGACCAAGGCTGTAATTACCTCTGTCTGTGTAGGAATCGTGACATAAGGTGGGATTGTTTCAATCATTTGCCATTCTTGCATATCAACATAGCAATCTTTTGTAAGTATCGCCTTTCCCTTCTCCATATTGTTGTTGTTTAGTTGCTTCTGTGTACTAGATGTCTATGGTTCATATAGCACAATTTGTCCTGGGTTTGGCGGAGTTTCTAGGGCAACTTCTTCTTCCCTATTGGCATTCTCCTTACCTCCAAAAAAAAAAAAAAAAATCCAGTATGGGCTATTTTCCTGATTCTCAGTCTTTAGCCACGAGCCAAACATACGCCCATCCTCTGTATCAAAATTTTCTTCTTTAAACGGCACCTCCTCATAATAGGTAGCATAGTGCCCTATCTTTCCACAAGAATAACAGTAATGAGGGAGCCCCTCATAAGCTAGATTTTTTGCCTTGCATTACTGATAATAAAACCTTATTGTAGAGGGGACAATAGGTTAAGTTTCACTCTCACTTTTCCTGTTTTGATAGAGGCATTACCTTTTGTTTTGATTTTAACAGCCGAAACCACTCCAATATTACTTGCTATCCGGCGAACTGCATCTTCCGTGACCCATTCACATAGCAGCCCATGAATATGAACCCAGAATTCACACAAGTTAAAATCATAGCATTGGGGAGGAATATTTGGCTCCCATGGTTTTAAGACAAGCAAGTGGTTTGCAAAGGACCAAGGACCTGAGTCCTTTACCTTGTTCTTAGTAATCTCAGTATCAAAAGTGAAACAAAAAATACCAGGTCGTAACTGGGTTATCTCCACACTTTCTAGCCTCCAAGCTTTCTTCATTGTGTTCTGAAACACCTGGAAGTTAACCTTTGGGTTTGTGTGTAGCTATCTAAGGAGGGATCGTTTGCATTCCTTTAGTTTCTCCTCAGAGGCTATATTCTCCATTGGCTTGATGATGTTGGCTGACCACATTCTCCCTAATCGTTTACAGAAAGACACCATTCGTTGCTCTACGTCTTTTGCCTCTTCCATGGTAGCTGAGCTAAAAGGATTCAAGCTTTGGGATTAGACAATCCAATCAGTGAGGGATGATTGAAGCAGGCAGGGGTAAAAGGGGTTAGGGTTTTTATGATATTTGGGTGGAGACGGGATAGGATTTTAGGGAATGCTAGGATTTTTAGCTTCCCAAAAAGGTAGAGAGAGACTCTTCAAAAAGAGAGGATTGAGTGGTTTTCCTTTACAAGTGGCAAATTAGACACAACATACTTCAAAAGGTAGTATTTCGAAGATCACAAGTTCACGCTAGCCACCTTCTAGGCTCCATTCTTGGTAAAGGCCAGAGATGTAGACCCAGATGGTCACTCCTTCAATAGCATCATGAGCCTCTACTTGGATGAGCCTGATACATCTTGGGCTTCTTGTTGGAAAAATATTAGAATACATAAAACTAGTAATAATTATTGTAAATACATTACAAAAGATTAGAAAATAAAAAAATATATATATTTGAGACGTGCAAGTCTTGTCTTTAAGGATAATTTTGTCCCGCGTAGTATAAAACTCAGTGCATAAGGTTTTAGCGGCTATCCTCCCAAGATATAACATACTTTCTTCTATATTCCATATTGAATATTAGAAGGAATAGAACAACCTTATATGTATAACCCGACAAAAAGAAAAGGAAAGATATGACAACATAGTGCATCTTCAAATATTATAGTTTGAAGTTTAATTTATATTTAAACAAGAGAAAGATAGAGCCATTTGGAGACCGTCATAAATCTATTGGTAATTAAAAGGATGTCCATTATAAAATTATGAAGGGTTTATGAAGTAATAAATCAAAAGTTATAAAGTCAATAGACGACCGTTATACGGCTATTAGAAGGCCGTTATATGGCCGTTGTTAAACCATTACAAAAATGGTGACTTTAATAACGGTCTAATTTCTAATAAATATTATTGTCATAATTTCTAATAAATATTTCAAAACTACTGAAATATCTAACAATCCCCTACATATTTCAATAAGTTTTGAAAAGAAAAAAATAGAATGATGTTAGGTTATTGGAGAGTAGTGCATTCAAATTGGTGCTTGTTAGGTTATGAACTAGCCATAGAAAAAATGAAATATAAATTACAAAAATCATTGGTGAAGTTTGAAACTTCTATGAACCAAGACTTCCTTTTTGTGAATTATAATTTTCATCAATCACATTACACTCCCACAAACTTTGTTGTTCAAATGCAGTTTTGCACTAATATGCCATGTGCATGCTTAGTTTATTCATAAGTACTTTAGAGATTATTGCCTATAATTCTCATAGGAGCGGCCCCTATTCCATCAAGTGTATTTTGCAGCTTAATACACCACTAACAATGACTATGAAATTTTATTAAGAGCTTAGTTCAACCTCTTTATCTTTACAATTTTGCACTTTTTCACCTTATGAGAAACACAAAATTTTTAATAGTGCACTAGATCAACAAATGACTTGTTAATTCCCATATGAAACTAATTCATGAGATTGCCAATCACATAGGTTGGGTTATCATCACTCTTGATTTTCTTCAATTGGCTTGATTCCATTCCCCTCGACGTATAGTAAGAGGATTGGCCAAAATCAATTCTGACTTAACATAATCGATCGATATAAATCCTTTTTTTTTTAAGGAATTATTTTACAACATCATCACGTCTTAGCCGGACATCTCTTTTTACCATTGAAAGTTCCATTCTTTGCAATGGCTATTTTTTTTGGCAATCACAATGTTTAGACATAGGTGTTGTTTCATTTCCATAGGAAATATACGCTAAGAAATTTCTCAACTACTCAGTCTCAATTTTAATATAAGTTTCAGAAAATTTTCTTCTTTCCAAGAACTTGAGTAGTTACTCAATCGCCAATATAAATATTTTTTTCTCCTTCTTTACTAGAGGTTAGGAGGAAAGAGCATTATGTTTTTAGCATATATGCCTAGTAGCATTTGAGTTTACCTCCAATTCTTTTGCATTTGCCAAAATATTGGCTTGGAAAATGACTATTATAATTACATCATCAAAGCATCTACTTCAATCAAGTCAAATTTTGGTTTAGTAGGATTGTCATTTCTTCCATAATTTTGTTTGGCTTATTTCAAAGTTACATCATCTCCACCAAGGGTGAACACATATCTTATAGTGGATTTTGTCTCATATAAATTCAAGATCCAATTATCCTTTTAATATAGCGAAAAATTTACTATGTATGATGACCTAATTTATGGTTTCTTAAATAAGATAAAAATCCAATCTAAGAACACCTTCACAAATTATTTTTAAGTCAAAATTGATGTGTTCAAGCTTGTGGAGATTTCATAGGTTTGATACGATAGTTTTGAGGTCTTATTTTGAGCCTGATTGGGGCATCATGCACCTTGTCAACCATGGGATCCCTGATGACCTAATCGAGTGTGTCGAGAAGGGTGGGGAGGTGTTCTTCAACCTCCCAATTGAGGAGAATGAGAAGTATGCTAATGACTAGGGCTCCAAAAAGGTGGGACGCGCGAAGGAAAATAGAGGAAGCATCATCTGGTTTGGATGTCCTCCTTCTATGAGAAAGAAATATAAAAAGCTTTGAATAAAAACAGAGGAAGCATCGTCTGGGTTGGGCGTTGTTCTTCTTAGAGAGAGAAAGAGAAACAACCCTGAAAATTGAAGTGAGGAGAGAGAAACTTTCAAGTAGGAGTTTGGTATTTACTACCTTGTTCTTTTTTTTTTTTTTTGCCACCAAGCTAAGCCAAGCCAAGCCACTCAATCGAGAAACAAAACCTTTATATCTTCTAGTGGGTCCCACTCACAAGACACGTGTCAAAATTTGAGTGGCACATGCGTGCCATGTCAGTGGATGATATTATGCGCTCATACTATTAAATATTTTATCGAAGTTTGGACATTCTCAACGATAATATTTGCAGTAAATGTCATCCAAAAGTCATTCCATTATCTTTGTTTTTGAATCACTTTGCCTTTATCTTAGGAATCAAGTTTAGCATGCCTTTATCCTAAGAACTGAGTTTAGTAGGTCCTTCGAGACTCTTTCCTCTTTTGTTTGTATGTCCTATCTTTTTCAATCTTCCGAACCATATTCCATGACTTCACATTCACTAGCTCTCTCTCTTCCTTCCTTGCCTTGGAAGAATTCCAAGACTTCCTTTGCGTTGATCCCTTACTTTCTAAATTCACATTCCCAAATGCGATTTAAATTGCCTTCCCATTTCCTTCCCCAACTTCACTTCCAACCCTATCTCTTTCCAACTTTCTCTTTCCACTCGAAAGGAAAAAGAAACATCGATATCGACTCACCAGCTCCATTTCAATGGTCCTTGTCCCCATCCTAAGTCTTCACTAAATTCGTCCCTGTAAAATTCCCGTTCCCTTTTTTATCCCATCAACAGTAGACCCTTTGAATTGGGATCAAGAAAGAAGCCTGCGAGCAATCAGTTTTTGGCGTTTTGATAGCGAACCAATCATACCTTACAAGAGTTTTTTTTTAGTCCTCAGGTTTGACTTTCCTAGTTTACTGTAATAATCCATTTCCTTCCTTTTCTCCTCTTTCTCTTGCGAGTCATCTTCAATCGAAAAAAAAAAAAAAGAAGAAAAGAGAGAAATATTTGCTAAACGTGCGTAACGACCGCCAACCAAAGCAAACAAACCGAAAATTCAATTATGGGGATCTCCATCGTTTTCTTTACCCTCCTTTGCGAAAGGCGAGAGGAGGCGGAGGCAGCGGCGGTGAAGAAAGAGGCGAGGAGGCGGTGGCGAATATGGAAGCGGTGAAGGCGGTGGCGGTGGCGGCGGAGGCGAAGGCGGCAGCGCGGTGGCGGCAGCAGAGGTGGCAGCAATGAAGGCGGCAAATGTGGCGGCAGCGGAGGCAAAGTCAGCGGTGGCGGATGCGGCAGCGGCAAAGGCGGCGGCTGCGGTGAAGGTGGCGGAGGCGAAGGTGTCGGCAATGGAGGAGGCGGCAGCGAAGGCGAAGAGAGATGCGAGGATAGCGGCGGCGGCGGCGGTGGCGGCAACGGTGTCGGGGCAATCGCAGCGGTGAGGTGCTGTTTATTCCGTTGACAGCAGCAAACGCGATGGGGGCAGCGGCGGCGGCAGCGAACGCGAAGGTGGCGGAGGAGAAGGCAGTGGAAGCGAGGCGGCGGTGACGGCAGCAAAGCGGCGAGTAGTGGAGGCGAAGGCGGTGGCGGCGGAGGCAGCGGCGGCGGCAACGAAGGCAGCGTCGAACACGGCGTCGGAGAAGGTAGCAGCGGTGGTAGCAGCGAAGGCGGCATCGGCCAAGGCGGTAGAGGCAGCATTGGCGGAGGCGGCATCGGCGAAGGCGGCCGAGGTGGCGAAGGCAAAGGCGGCGAGGCGGTGGCGGCAAAGAAGGTGGCAGCGGCGGCGGCGTTCCCCTTCGTCTTCCCACGTGTCGAGTCCCCATTCCTCCCCGATCCTTCACCCTTCTTCTCCCCGAGCCTCCTCTCTCGCCCCTTTCCCGACCAACTCCTTCTTCCAAAACTTCGCTCTCAACAATGGCGACCAGGCCGAGTACATCCACCCCTACCTCATCAAGCCCTCCCCGTCCTCCGTCTCCATCTCGTTCCCTTCTCGCGTCGCCACTTCCACCTCTTTGTACCAAGTCTTCAATGCTAACCTCACCATCTTTGCCATCTCAAGCGACAACGCTGTGCACGGCTCGTCTCCGGAGGCTCTGCGGTACATTATCTCCTCGTACAGCGACCTTGGCGTCACGCTAGACTTCGCAGCTTCGAACCTGAAGTTCGTCCTCATTAGGGGGAGCCCCTACTTGACTTGCTTGGTCAACCGCGAGACCGATGTTGCGATCTCCACGATTCACACAATCCTCTTGCTATCTTCGAACAGAAGTCGCACCAAGCATACTTTGAAGCTCAGCAACAATCAGACTTGGCTTGTTTACACTTCCTCGCCGATCAGTTTCGATCACAATCTCAATGCAATTACTTCCGAAAGGTTTTCAGGGGTTATTAGGATTGCTTATTTGCCCGACAGTGGATCATTTAACGAGGAGATTTTGGATAAGTTCAGTTCTTCGTATGCTCTGTCTGGTGATGCAGTGTTGACTAGGCCATTTTGTTTGGAGTACAAATGGGAGAAGAGAGGATGGGGGGATCTGCTCATGCTCGCGCACCCGCTGCACGTTCAACTTTTGTCTCGGGAGGATTGCTGTGTCACTGTGTTGGAGAATTTTAAGTATAGGAGTATCGATGGTGATCTTGTTGGTGTGGTTGGAGATTCCTGGGTGTTGAGATATAATCCTATCTCTGTTACTTGGCATTCAATCAAAGGCATCAAGGAGGAGTCACACAATGAAATCATTCAAGCCCTCCGTAGGGACGTGGCGTCCCTTAATCCAGCTGCAATAACGGCAACATCATCTTATTTTTATGGGAAATTTATTGCCGAGAGCGGCGAGGTTGGCTTTGATTCGAGGAGGTGTGTTATCTTGAAGTTATCCCGACCATCGGGAAATATTTGAAGAGCACCATAGAGCCATGGTTGGATGGGACTTTTAGTGGCAATGGATTCTTGTATGATGCAAAATGGGGTGGGATTATCACCAAGCTAGGATCGACCAATCCTGGTGAAGATCTTGGTTTCGGGTTGTACAATGCTCATCACTATCATTTAGGGTACTTCCTTTATGCAATTGCTGTTCTTGCCAAGATTGATCCGGCATGGGGAAGGAAATATAGGCCTCAAGCTTATTCACTTATGGCGGATTTCATGAACTTGGGGAGAAGATCGAATTCCAAGTATCCACGTCCGAGGTGCTTCGATCGTACAAATTGCACTCTTGGGCCGGTGGATTGAATGAATTTTCAAATGGGCGGAATCGGGAGAGCACGAGCGAGGCCGTGAATGCTTACTATTCAGCTGCTTTAATGGGATTAGCCTATGGAGACACCCATCTTGTTGCTGTCGGGTCCACGCTCGCTGCAATGGAAATACAAGCAGCTCAAACATGGTGGCATGTTAGAGAAGGCGATAATTTATATGAGGAAGACTTCACTAGGGAGAACAGGGTGGTGGGTGTTCTATGGGCTAACAAAAGGGACAGTGGTCTTTGGTTTGTCGGCGCGGAGCGGAGAGATTGTAGGCTTGGAATTCAGGTTTTGCCTCTGTCGCCTATCACTGAGGTTCTATTCTCAGATGTCCAGTTTGCGAAACAACTGGTGGATTGGACATACTCGACACTGAACAGGGAGGGAATTGAAGGATGGAGAGGATTTGTGTGTGCCTTGGAAGGGATTTTTGACCAAGGTAGTGCGTTGGAAAAAGTGAGGAGCTTGAGCGGTTTTGATGATGGGAACTCTATGTCGAATCTTCTGTGGTGGATTCATAGTAGAGGTGATGATGAAGAGACGGGGTGTAGGGATGGAGGAAAGTACTGTTGGTTTGGTCACTATTGTCACTGAAATCGTTATTTTGGGGACGGATTCGATTGCTTTAATGAGATACTCTATTTGGAGTATTCATGTGCTTATGTGAGGATTGCTTTGTGCCCTGTGTATCCTATCTTCATAATAAAATGATTCACTAGCTTTGCTTCTCTCCGTGACCCTTCATTATTGATGCACATCGCTACAATTACATTATTCACTTTGTTGAACATTTTTGTGCTTTTAAGATGCTCGCTAATATAAGTTAAATCTCTTGCATTTTGTTTCAATAAATCAGTGACGAGTTTGGTGCATTATGCACTTTGATGCCACTTTAGGAGCCCATGGAATTCAATTCAGAATCGGTCCATTGGTAAAAGGAAATAAATCACGTCTCATAATTTCACCGAATCTTATTGTCTCAAACCTTGGGAATAATTTCCGATAGAATCCATTTCTTTTCAATTTAATAATGACTACGAAAGTCTTAAATCTTATGTTGACCAGCCACTTTAATTCTTAAACTTTTTGTTAGATCACTTATGTCTTAAAATTCATTCCAATCTATCGTTTGAGTACTTTGTTATTGAGTTAGTTTAAATGAAATGAAACTCTACGTGGAACTTGTCGAGACCTAAATTTCGGATGCACCACCTAAGTTTAGGCTAATGGACTACTAAGTCTTTAAACTTAACTCGGGCTCTCCTAAGCCCATACCAATTCGTGATTTAAGGTTCAAATATTTAGCATGCAAATGATTATTATCTTGATCGCTATTAATCAATTTATGGTAAGTCAATTAGACACCTAAGTAAAATAATTGGCGAATTATTTTACTCATATGAACAAGAGATTATGGGTACGGGGACTTGGTTACACTAGATTTTTCTAATATCCTTTCGGTACCATTTCTTTTTAATTTTCAAAAATATTTTTGTAGGTAGCTTGGATTTATTTTAACCTAAATTACTATCATGCAATGGGGGTAATCACACAGATGCTCAATCACTATTAAACATTCGAATAAAATAAATAAATAAATTGTATCACACAAAGCAATCAATTTTTTTGAGTTTTCTTGAAATTAGAAATTTTTTATAAAACATGCATTTTAACTACATGACCTGATTTTACTAATAAACAAATTCTAGTTAAATTATCCTATTATGCAAATTAATTAACATGCACCTAATATTTTTGTATTTTTTTATTGAAATTTGGAATTAATAAAAATCCTAATTAAACTGTCTAAAAAAAGGAATAATTTTCTAATTTATTCTAGGGATTAATTTGACTTAAACCCTATCCTATTTTGGAAAACTATTTTTTAGAAAAATGAGATAATTAAATGTGCAAACATTATATAAAACCCTTTTTATATAAAATAAATTATGTAAGTCCAACCCTAACCTATTTCAATAATTTTCTAAAAATACAATCCTAAAAAAAAAAAATCTAATTTACTAAACCTACATGTGTAATTTACTAAATCGACATGCTTTGATGCAAAATTTGATTTTTTTTTATTTTTAGTGTTTTTCCGAGAAAAGCAAATGTCAAATAAACTAATCAAAATATTTAACAAATAAATGATTGAAATAATCGAAAATATAACATGTTGTCTCACAGGTCAAATTAACGATTAGTCTAACCCTAAACATTACGACAAAGAGTTCAAAATATTTAAAAATCTGATTTGAAGTCTTACGGATCAAATTAATAATTATAATGATTTAACAATTAAAATTCTACCAAAATGCCCAAACATTAATGTAACTAAAAAAAATAATCCGATCGTCTTACGGATCAAATTAATAATTATAATAATTTGAACAAAATCCCTGCAGATAATGTCAGAATATGCATAAAATGAAAATCATATTCCTGTACAATAATATTGAAAATAATAAAAAATAAACTAAAGTAGCATGAAATAAATAAAAAATACAAATAACAAAAGCCACCTAAAGGGGGACTTGGAAAGAGGGAGCAATGGCGCCGATCAGTGAGGGGCGGAGCACGGCGGAGGGCAGGCGGGAAGCGCGGTGGCAGCGACTCTTGGAGCTCCGACGTAGGCTGGGCGGCGGTGACGACGTGGAGGTGCTGACGTCGCTGGTGGCAGGCGGAGGTGCGGCTCGGCGCTGCTGGTGCTTGAACACCGGGCGAAGGCTGGCAAGCAGGTGCGGTCGTCTGGGAGAGGTGTAGTCAAAGGGTAGCACAGGCGGCGGTGTGGCGTCCGGCGGGGCAGCGGAGCGGCGGCGCGAACTCCTGTGGCGTCGAGCAGAGGTTCGGAGCTTCAGGGGATGGGCGCCAGGCGGTCGCGGACGGTGGCGCGGCTACAGGCGTTGGGCTCGCAGGTCGCTGGCGACGGGCAGAGGAGACGTCGGCACAGGGCTTCGGACGGAGGCGCGGCGAGCAAAGGGGGCTCGGGTTCGACTGCCCAGCAGCGTTGGCGCGGCGAGCAGGGACCAAGCTCCGGCCGTTGGGTGGTGACCGGCATGGGAGACGAGCGGGGCTGCTGGTGTGGGCTCGCGAGTGAGGCGATGGCGCGAGCTCGCGGGTGCGGAGGCGTGATTCGGAGGGAGAGGGTCGTCGGGTGCTGTCTCGCGAGCGGAGGCGCAGCCGTGGAGTGGGCTGAGGCGCGGAGGCGCAGGGACCAGCGGAGGTGGTCTGGGCTGCTGGTCACGCAGTGGTGTGGCGGTGCTGGCTGGTGCAGGGGCGTCAGGGCTTCTGGGCCGCAGCGGCGGGGAGCGGAGCAACGGTGGCGCGCGCGGGGACCAGCAGCGACGGAGAGACAAGCGAGGAAGAACAGCGTTTTCTCCTTTCTGTTTTTTTTTTTTTTTTTCTCTTCCGCTGACTTGTCCCCTCGCTTCTCTCTCTGTCTCCTGTCTGCAGCTGCTTTCTGCCCTACTTTTCAGCAGAAGGCCAAAACATTGCTGACTTTTTCTTCTTCCAAGATTCCTTCTCTTTTTTCTCACGCTTGCATTTTTCTCATTCTTTCACGAATTTTTTCACTTGCACCAATTCTTTCTTTCGTCGCCCCTCTAGCACGAAAATGCAGCTCTCTTTTATAGTGATTCCAGACGGCCGCTCTATATGTTATTTTTCGAATTTTCATCTTCTATTGCATTAAATCAAAACTGTAAATTAGAGCGTAATTTCACAATCAGCTCGATTTTGTTCAGATTTCTTTCATTCTATAAAATTATTGCCATTTATTCACCTAATTTTTCAATTTTTTCTACATTTATCAAAATCTAAATACTCATCAAAATTTCAAACTTCCATGCATAATCAATCAAATCAAATTTTCCCTTTTTTTTCCATTTTTTCATTTTATTTGTTTAGATGCATTTTTTTAGGGGTTAAAATTAATTCCTAATTTTTATGTAAAAAGTCAATGACTGGGTTACCAAAATTTAGATGTCAACAGAACTTTTTTTTCCCAAACTTTTATTTTTTAGGCTCATGGTGATGATGCGGCTTTCGTGAATGTCATATGACAAAAACTCGACAAAAAGAATAGAAGAAGAATAAAAAATACAAAAAAAGATGGTGGAGGAAGCTAGAAGTGTGTGTAGATCTTTTTTCTTTTTTCACTTGGCCATCGGAGAGGGTCATTAGCCCTTGCCGCAAGAAAGGGCAAAGGGCTGCTTGCTCAATGGTCGCAAATGGTGTTGCCACCGTTACGAGAGTGATTTTTGTTGCATTGTAGCGGCATAAGAATAATGCAAGTTTCATAATTTTCGTACGGTGCTCATTTGAATATAATAATTTTTTTTTCACCCACTCGAGTATCAAAAATTTAAAAAATCGATCATTTGAGTGCCATCGGTGATTTGTCTTGCTGGAAAATCCAACATGGAGTCGGACATCCATCATAGCTTTGCCAGCTCTAACGTGAATAACTTTGAGAGAATCTTTAAATAATTTTTTCCTTCTTTCTTTGCCTTTTTAAGGGTCAGCAATGGTCATTGGTGATCCTTGCCGATTGTGAAACCTTCACCGAGCGCTGGCAAGGGTGTTTGCAGCTTCACCTGTGGCCATGATGCCCTCGCCTAGGGCCTCTGTGTCTAAGTGCAAGGTAGCCCTCACCTAGATATGGGTGAGGGTTTCACAACCAGCAAAGGTTGCCAACCTTGAAAAAAAGGAAAAAAAAAAAAAAAAAAACTAAAAATTAAAAAATTAAAAAATCTACATCAAATGGGAAATTAATGAAACAATCCACTCATAATTATTTGTAAATAATCGATTTTACTTTGATTTGACACTTAAATGGTGAAAAAAAGATTATAACATTCAAATGAGTACCATATAAAAATTATAATCCTTTCGTCGTTTTTCTCCTTATCGTAACTACTTTTGCTCGAAGAAATTTTGCCATAGGTTGATACGTGCGTCGTCCCAAAATATCCGATTGATGTCTTGATGAACATTTTCCTCATGATGATGGGTGGAATGTCCGATCGATGTCTCGCACGTGCCGGACGGGCACTACAGGCGCCGGAGGCATGCGACCTCCAACTTTCTGGTCGCCAACTTTTGGACATCCCACCTGGTCCAGTCCACGCAAAATGGACCCCAACGGGCCGACGACAAGCGGACATCTGATCGTTTCCGCGGGACGCTAGTTCCATCGCCCGCTGGTCTTCTACTTGATTTTTGGACGATGGCTTTTCTTGTTGGGCAAGGGAAATCGGAAAAATTGGTTGTCCTCTATTTTTTTGTTTCGGTGGTTCCATCAGAGCGAATTTATTCAAGAAATAAATTTACTTTCATGTACTGGCCATAAATATTTGTCCTTGCGTGTGAAAAAAAAAACCAAAATAGTAATATTTCAATTTAATCAATTTAATCTTAAACATTTTCATATTGATTTCAATTTTGATAAAAAATTGTTAATGCGGATACCAGCAATTATGTAGTGCAGCTAGAATTAGAGTGGACTTTTTTTTTAATTATATTTTTTTGATTTTTTTCTTCCTTTTTCTTTTCCTACTTCTTCTGCCACTGGCTGGTTGCCGACAATTTAACTTCATCCATTTCTTTGAACCCTAAATAGAATGCAACGAAGGGAATAACGTACCATTCTAAGAATCTGTTTGTTTCCTTTCATATAATTAATTTGATAAAAAAATATTTTTAATCTTCTCTTATTCTAATATTTAATTAGTGTAAATCTATGGTGTAGGTCATATTTAGATGCACTAAGCTGTTACGTTATATTTTATTTTCATTCATGATAAAAAAAAAAAAAAGCTCTTATTCTAATCGATCAATGTAAATTTTGGTGAGTGATTAAAGATTTATTTAGTTATGATTTTAAATAAATTCATACGTATATTTTTTGTAAAATAAATCAAAACCCACAACCTTCACTTCTTGAGATTTATGTTGTGCGCCTGCAATTGCTGTCGGAGCTTTAACTCTAATGGGGCTTAAAAGAAAATCATGGAAAAAAACACGACATAAACGACAAAAGAACATTGGCCTCGAAACACTAAAAATATATCAAATGCTTCGATTCCATATATGAAGTCCTCAACGATGACCTCATATTTTATGTTGTGAAAAGTAAGTGATCAAATATATCATCTGCTTCAATCAAGTCAAATTTTGGTTTAGTAGGATTGTCATTTCTTCCATAATTTTGTTTGACTGATTTCAAAGGTACATCATCTCTACCAAGGGTGAACACATATCTTATAGTAGATTTTGTCTCATATAAATTCGAGATCCAGTTATCCTTTTAATACAACAAAAAATTCACTATGTATGATGAACTAATTTATGGTTCCTCGAATAATATTAAAATCCAATCCAAGAACACCTTCACCAATTTATTTCTAAGTCAAAATTGACATGTTCAAGCTTGTGGTGATTTCATAGGTATGATACGATGGTTTTGAGGTTTTGTTTTGAGCCTGACTGGGGCATCATGCACCTTATCAACCATGGGATCCCCAGTGACCTAACCGAGTGTGTGTCCTAATCTAGTGTGTCAAGGAGGGTGGGGAGGTGTTATTCAACCTCCCGATCAAGGAGAACGAGGAGTATGCCAATGACCAAGGCTCTGAAGGTGGGATGTGCGGAGAAAAATAGAGGAAGCATCATTTGGTTTTGATGTCCTTCTTTCTGAGAAAGAAAGAGAAAAAGCTTTGAATAAAAACAGAGGAAGATTCGTTTGGGTTAAGCGTTGTTCTTCTTTGAGAGAGAAAGATAAAAAGCCTTGAAAATTGAAGTGAGAAGAGAGAAACTTTCAAGCAAGAGTTTAGTATTTACTACCTTGCCCTTTTTTTTTGCCACCAAGCTGAGCCAAGCCAAGCCAGCCAATCAAGAAACAAAACCTTTATATTTTCTAGCACGTTCCACTCATAGGACACGTGTCAAAATTTGAGTGGCACATGTGCGCCATGTTAGTGGATGATATTATGCGCTCATACTATTAAATATTTTCTCAAAGTTTGGACATTCTCAATGATAATACTTACAGTAAATGTCATCCAAAAATCATTCCATTATCTTTGTTTTTGAATCACTTTGCCTTTATCTTAGGAATCAAGTTTAGCATGCCTTTATCCTAAGAACTGAGTTTAGTAGGTCCTTCAAGACTCTTTCCTCTTTTGTTTGTATGTCCTATCTTTTTCAATCTTCCGCACCATATTCCATGACTTCACATTCACTAGCTCTCTCTCTCCCTTCCTTGCCTTAGAAGAATTCTAGGACTTCCCTTGCGTTGATCCTTTACTTTCTAAATTTGCATTCCCAAATGCAATTTAAATTGCCTTCCCATTCCCTTCCCCAACTTCACTTCCAACCCTATCTCTTTCCAAATTTCTCTTTCCACTCGAAAAGACAAAGAAACATCGATATCGACTCACTAGCTCCATTTCAATCGTCCTTGTCCTCATCCTAAGTCTTCATTAAATTCGCCCCATAAAAATCTCGTTCTATTTGAGATCCCATCAACAGTAGACCCTTTGAATCGGGATCGAGAAAGAAGCCCGCGAGCAATCAGTTTTTGGTGTTTTGATAGCAACCCAATCATACCTTACAAGAGTTTTTTTATTTTTTTATTTTTTTTTCAGTCCTCAGGTTTGACTTTCCTAGTTCACTGTAATAATCCATTTCCTTATTTTTCTCCTCTTACTCTAGCGAGTCTTTTTCAATTGGGAAAAAAAGAAAAAAAAGAGAAATATTTGCTAAACGTGCGTAACGACCTGCCAACCAACAAACAAACGGAAAATACAATAATGGGGAACTTGTTCAATTCTAATTCCCCTCCTTCCACATCGCTGCCACCACCGTCGGCGCTACCACTACCACTGCTGCCGCCGCCGCCGTCGAAGTTCCCCTTTGTCTTCCCGTGCGTCGAGTTCCTGTTCCTCCCTGATCCTTCACCCTTCTTCTCACTGAGCCTCCTCTTGCCCCGCTCCTGACCAACTCCTTCTTCCAAAACTTTGCTCTCAACAATGGCAACCAGGCCGAGTACATCCACCCCTACCTCGTCAAGCCCTCCCTGTCCTCTGTCTCCGTCTCGTTCCCTTCTCGCGTTGCCACCTCCACCTCTTTGTACCAAGTCTTCAACGCTGACCTCACCATCTTTGTCGTCTCAAGCGACGATGCCACGCACGGCTCGTCTCTGGAGGCTCTGCGGCATGTGATCTCCTCGTACAGTGACCTTGGCATCACGCTGGACTTCGCGGCTTCAAACCTGAAGTTCGTCCTTGTTAAGGGGAGCCCCTACTTGACCTGCTTGGTCAACCGCGAGACCAAGGTTGCAATCTCCACGATTCACGCGATCCTATCACTATCTTCAAATAGTAGCCACACCAAGCATACTTTGAAGCTCAACAACAATCATACTTGGTTTGTTTACACTTCCTCCCCGATTAGTTTTAGTCATAGTCTCAATGCAATTACTTCCGAAAGGTTTTCGGGGGTTATTAGGATTGCTTATTTGCCCGACGGTGGATCATTTAGCGAGGAGGTCTTGGATAAGTTCAGTTCTTCGTATGCTCTTTCTGGTGATGCAGTGTTGACTAGTTCATTTTGTTTGGAGTACAAATGGGAGAAGAGAGGACGGGGGGATCTGCTCATGCTCGCGCACCCGCTGCACATTCGACTTTTGTCTCGCGAGGATTGCCGTGTCACTGTGTTGGAGGATTTTAAGTATAGGAGTATCGATGGTGATCTTGTTGGCATGGTTGGAGATTCTTGGGTGTTGAGATCTAATCCTGTCTCTTTTACTTGGCATTCAATCAGAGGCATCAAGGAGGAGTCGCACAATGAAATCATTCAAGCCCTTCGTAGGGACGTGGCGTCCCTTAATCCAGTTGCAATAATGGCAACATCATTTTATTTTTATGGGAAATTTATTGCTAGAGCAGCGAGGTTGGCTTTGATTGTTGAGGAGTGTTATCCTGAAGTTATCCGACCATCGGGAAATATTTGAAGAGCACCATAGAGCCATGGTTGGATGGGACTTTTAGTGGTAATGGATTCTTGTATGATGCGAAGTGGGGGTGGGATTATCACCAAGCTAGGATTGACCAATCCTGGTGAAGATCTTGGTTTCGGGTTGTACAATGCTTATCACTATCATTTAGGCTACTTCCTTTATGCAACTGCTATTCTTACCAAGATTGATCTAGCATGGGGAAGGAAGTATAGGCCTCAAGCTTATTCATTGATGGCAGATTTCATGAACTTAGGGAGAAGATCGAATTCCAATTATCCACATCTGAGGTGCTTCGACCTATACAAATTGCACTCTTGGGCCGGTGGATTGACTAAATTTGCAGATGGACGGAATTAGGAGAGCACAAGCGAGGCTTTGAATGCTTACTATTCAGCTGCTTTAATGGGATTAGCATATGGAGACACCCATCTTGTTGCTATTGAGTCCATGCTCGCTGCAATGGAAATACAAGCAGCTCAAACATGGTGGCATGCTAGAGAAGGCGATAATTTATATAAGGAAGACTTCACTAGGGAGAACAGGGTGGTGGGTGTTAAGTGGGCTAACAAAAGGGACAATGGTCTTTGGTTTGCTGGCGCGAAGCGCAGAGATTGTAGGCTTGGAATTCAGGTATTTCCTCTGTCGCCTATTACTGAGGTTCTATTCTCAAATGTCCAGTTTGTGAAACAGTTGGTGGATTGGACATACCCGGCACTGAACAAGGAGCGAATTGAAGGATGGGAAGGATTTGTGTGTGCTCTAGAAGGGATTTTTGACCAAGGTAGCGCGTTGGAAAAAGTGAGGAGCTTGAGCGGTTTTGATGATGGGAACTCTATTTCGAATCTTCTGTGGTGGATTCATAGTAGAGGTGATGAAGAAGAGACATGATGCAAGGATGGAGAAAAGTAATGTTGGTTTGGTCACTATTGTCACTGAAATTGTTATTTCAGGGACGGGTTCAATTACTTTAATGAGATATTCTATTTGGAGTATTCATGTACTTATGCGAGGATTGCTTTGTGCCCTGTGTATCTATCTTCAGAATAAAATGATTCACTAGCTCTGTTCTCTCGGTGACCCTTCATTATTGTCTTTTATCACTACAATTACATTATTCACTTTGTCAAACATTTTTGTGCTTTTAAGATGCTCGCTAATATAAGTTAAATCTCTTGCATTTTGTTTCAATAAATCAGTGACGAGTTTGGTGCATTATGCGCTTTGATGCCACTTTAGGAGCCCATGGAATTTGATTCAGAATCGGTTCATTGGTAAAAAGAAATAAATCATGTCTCATAATTTCACCGAATCTTATTGTCTCAAACCTTGGGAATAATTTCTGATAGAATCCATTTCTTTTCGATTCAATAATGACTACGAAAGTCTTAAATCTTATGTTGATCAGTCACTTTAATTCTTAAACTTTTTGTTAGATCACTTATGTCTTAAAATTCATTCCAGTCTGTCGTTTGAGTACTTTGTTATTGAGTAAGTTTAAATGAAAGGAAACTCTATGTGGAACTTTTCTTTTTTCCCGAACTTTTCATTTTTTAGACTCATGGTGATGATGCGGCTTTTGTGAATGTCATACGACACAAACTCGACAAAAAGAATAGAAGAAGAATAAAAAATACAAAAAAAGATGGTGGAGGAAGCTGGAAGTGTGCGTAGATCTTTGTTCATTTTTTGCTTGGCCATCGGAGAGGGTCATAGCCCTCCCTGCAAGAAAGGGCAAGGGGCTGCTTGCCTGGTGGTGGCAAATGGTGTCGCCACCATTACGAGAGTGATTTTTGCTGTACCGTAGCGGGATAAGAATAACACAAGTTTTATAACTTTCGTACAGTGCTCATTTGAATATAATAATTTTCTTTTTCGCCCACTCGAGTACCAAAAATTTAAAAAATCGATCATTTAAGTGCCATTGGCAATTTGTCTTGTTGGAAAATCCAACATGGAACTAGACATCCATTGTGGCTTTGCCGGTTCTCGACGTGGATAATTTTTAAATAATTTTTTTCCTTCTTTCTTTGCCTTTTTAAAGGGTCAGCAAGGATCATTGGTGACCCTCGCCGGTTGTGAAACCCTTGCCGAGCATTGGGAAGAACATTCGGGTTTTCACCTATGGCCATGATGCCCTTGCCTAGGGCCTTTGTGTCTAAGGGCAAGGTAACTCTCACCTAAATATGGGCGAGGGTTTCGCAACCAGGAAAGGTTGCCAACCTTGAAAAAATTTAAAAATAAAAATAAAAATTTGAAAATCTACATCAAATGGGAAATTAATAAAAAAATCCATATATAATGATTTATAAATAATCGATTTTACTTTGATATGACATCTAAGTGACTAAAAAAAAGTTATAATACCTAAATGAATATTGTATAAAAATTATAGTCCCTTCGCTGTTTTTCTCCTTATCGTAACTATTGTTGCTCGAAGAATTTTTGCCATAAATTGATACGTGCGTTGTCCCAAAATAGCCGATCGATGTCGGACGAACATTTTCCTGATGATGGCAGGTGGAATGTTCGATCGATGTCTCGCAAGTGCCGGACGAGCACTACAAGCGCCGGAGGTATGCGACCTCCAACTTTCTGCTCCCCAACTTACGGACATCCCACCTGGTCCAGTCCACGCAAAACGGACCCGAACGGGCCGACCAAGACAGGCCTATTTTTTTTTTTTTGGGCAAGGGAAATTGGAAAAATTGGTTGTCGACTATTTTTTTTTTTTTTTTTGTTTCGGTGGTTCCATCAGAGCGAGTTTATTCAAGAAATAAAATTACTTTCATGTACTGGCCATAAATATGTGTCCCTGGTACTTGGAAAAATACCAAGATAGTAATTTTTCAATTGAGTTAATTTAATCTTGAAAATTTTCATATTGGTTCCAATTTTGATTGAAAATTGTTAACATGGATGCGGATGATTATGTAGCACAGCTGGCATTGGAGTGGACCTTTTTTCTTTTTAATATACTTTTTATTTTTTCTTCCTTTTTCTTTCCCTACTCCTTTTGCCAATGGCTGGTTTCCGACTATTTAAATTCATCCATTTATTTGAACCCTAAATAGAATACAACAAAGGGAATGACTTACCATTCTAAGGCTCTGTTTGTTTCCTCTCAAATAATTAATTTGATAATTTTTTTATCTTTTCTTATTTTAATATTTAATTCGTGTAAATCTATTGTGTAGTTCATATTTAGATGCACTAAGCTGTTACATTATATTTTATTTTCATGATAAAAAAAGCTCTTATTCTAATCAATCAATGTAAATTTTGGTGAGTGATTAAAGATTTATTAAGATATGATTTTAAATAAATTCATACATATATTTTTTTGTAAAATAAATCAAAATCCACAACCTTCGCTTCTTGGGACGTATGGCGTGCGCCTTCAATTGCTGTCAGAGCTTTAACTCTAATGGGGCTTAAAAGAAAAACATGGAAAAAAACACTACATAAACGACAAAAGAACATTGGCCTCAAAAGACTAAAAATATATCAAATGCTTCGAGTCCAAATATGAAGTCCTCAACGATGACATCATATTTTATGTTATGAAAGGTAAGCGATTAAATAATAAAATAGATGGAATAAACAAATAAATTAAACATCAGATTTATATGTTTCGATCATAATAATCTACATCTCTACGGAAAGAGTTGTAGCTAATTTTACTATAAATCAAGTGATATAATAGAGATTATAATTAGACCCGAGTTACTCAAACACTTTCTGTATTTTCAAAATCCCAATTACACTCAATATCTCACCAAATGCCTAGCCCCATGACCGAACACGCACGAAGTTGGGCTTCAACTCTCTTCTATTGCGCTCAAAGTGCCCGCGCCCCATTCTCTTACTTCTTCGGACTAGCAAAACTTACGAATTGTCTTATTCACACGGAATATTTGTGTGCCCCTATATTTTGTCTTTATCCTGCCATTTTAATAGGAAGAGTCCAACGTGCAGCAATTTGATAAAGAAAAGTCAAGCATGGTCAAACCTTAATATTTATCCAGCCAAATAAAGACAAATCTCCACGTATACATCTATATACCCTCCCAGCGATTCTTTGAATTTCTTTCCTAACAAATTGGGTTAACAAACCAATCTACATCCTCGGATCATGTCGGGTTCTGTATAATAACTCAAACTCGAAGCACAATATGAACAAAAATCCCTCTGCAATAGTTGCACACATCGTAACTGGTGTTATGAGAAAATGCAGAACTAGAACAATGTTCCCCAAAGTACGTTTAACCAATTTTTAATTGGACCTAAGGATGATTGTCACTTGTTATTAGAATAAACCGTTTGGTTCTTGAAAAAGCTAGTGCTCGAAATAGAACAAACCACACAATCTCTTATGTGATACTTGACTGACTATTTGTTCAACAATTGTTGCCTTGCCAAGGGGAAATTAAAGGAGCATGGCAATGAATAATTTGGTTGCGCATGTGGTATATGATCGATGTCTTAACTTAATCATACCCACCAGATACACTTGAAAGATACCAACCAAATTATACCCTATGCGATGCAAAACATAATCCTAACAACTGATTATAGTAATGCTAGTGTCCCTATGCAGGAATAGTTAATTTCTTGTACTAAACGTTTGCTTCGCTCAATTGCGAACATGAAGTTCCCAATCTCTGAGCTTTATTCAATGAAAAAGCCCACAACAGAGCACCATCATCAGCAACCAGAAGGAACTGTCGCTCGACTCAACACTGATTCTTCTCACCGCGTTCCCTCTTTATTTGTTTGTCATCAGCTGGCTTCCAGATATCCAACCATCTATGGAGTTGAAAAGAAGAGAGCAAGTGGAGAAGAGATGCGACGTGTTTAGAATGGGTCGATAACCCCAACGGCATGTCCTATACCAACGTGAATTGACCTTCGATCAGTGATCAGCACAACTATCCGAAATTTGGATCCCCGACACTGAGTTCTTGAAGGGAAGGTAAAATCCTAAAGGGCGTGAGCTGCCTCAATTCAACGCGGGCCAATTCTTGGAGAGGGTTCGAGGGAAATCGATCGTGTTTGCTGGCGATCCGATAGGATGGAACCAAATGCAGCCATTGTTGTTATGTCCCCTCGGTGGTGTAAGTGCCCTCGGCGTCACTTAGCACGTACATGACAAACTTTTTGTTTCTTTAATTTTTTTCTTGAAAAAGGTTTGGAACATAAATCAATTTGATAACGTAATTTATTTATTTATTTTTGGAATAGATTTTTATTCCAGAAATAAATTTGGAGTAGAAATCATAAATTAAATTTTTAGATTTTCTATTTCTGAAACAAAATTGAGAAATAAAAAATCTTCTCATAATTCACTTTCGTCACTGGCCACTACCCACCCGCTACCGTGGGACGTCCGCTGTCCACCAACAGACGCTAGCCGCCACCCCATAAAAATAAAATTTTATTCTGTTATCAAACAAATTTCTATTTCAGAAACAGAAATTCTAAGTTATTATCAAATGCATTTCTTTGCTTAAAAACTTGTCTAGAGAATAGAAATTGAGAAATCAATTTCTGGTCAGCTATTGATTTTCAAAATAAGAATGTTATCATGCATGCTCTTAATTTATTGGCTTCCGTATCATTTGCATTTAAGGGCCTCTTTTGGCTAGTAAACTTATTTGCATAGTGACCAATGCTTCAGCTGTTGTCATGGGTCGACAGTCCCTTGGTCGTGAAATAACTTGTGCGGTAGCTAGTGAGCCGACAACACCAAGCCATTCTTCCTCCTTTAGTTATTCGTAAGAACAGTACAGCAAATTGCATTTTCATATCGAATCATACCACACCTAGTATAGCTCGAGAATCCAGTCTATAGAGCGAGATAGCATATCACTTTGGGCATAATAACTAGTTTCAACCTATCATGACCTTATCGGAAGAGTGGGATCAACTCTTGACCAGTTTGTGCATG
This sequence comes from Eucalyptus leucophloia subsp. euroa, assembly GCA_017140325.1. NCBI lineage: Eukaryota > Viridiplantae > Streptophyta > Magnoliopsida > Myrtales > Myrtaceae > Eucalyptus > Eucalyptus leucophloia. The sequence continues at coordinate 33,015,250 of CM029476.1, forward strand.
AGAGGCGAACCCATGTTCAGAGCTCTGTAGGATATATTCATTCTATCCTAGAATATCTAATACCGACCGTCTTGATGTAACTCTCATGGACTAGTTGTATTCATCCCCTTTGCATCACTATCTCTTCAACCGGTAACTCCATCATCCACTCATAAGGGCACACGAGTATGGGAAAAATCATGGATTGTAACATTCTCTCCTCCTCACCTCCGCAACACCCTCATCACGGGATGTTCTGTTACTTCCTTGTGTTTCCCAACCATCAATACCATTCCCTGAGACTTACATAGATGGCAACGCTCGTCTAACAAAACAGGCCACCTCGCTCCACAAACAGCTTCCCTCAATTAACACCGATCATAAATCTTCAGTCACTTGTGCTCCTTGACAAGTATGGCATCCCCAACCAACTATGCTCCCTTGGTAACACCTTCTTTCTCCTACTTAACTCCTCCTAATCTCTGTAGACCAATGGAGGGTTCTCCCCTTGTTGGAAATGTGATAATAGACCTCTTCTTAAGTTCGTCGATTGATCCAGAAATGTTATCCCTATCTAGTGAGCAATTCAGTCCATTCTTGTACCCCATTGCCATCCTAGAAGGTAGACGAGAGCCGCACGTTGTTCGAGACCTCTTGGCCTCGACAATCACTCTCCACCCTCATAGGCTTTCCCTAAATCAACCACCTACTATAGGGATCCTGCTCTGACATCATTTGTCATGAGTCGACAGTTTCTTGCCCGTGGAATAACTTTTATGGCCCTTAGTGAGCCAAGAACACCAGCTCAGCCTTCCTTCTTTAATTATGCTTAAGAATAGTCTGGTGAATTGCATTTCCAATTTGGATTGTCTCATGCTCATATAGCTTGGGCATCCAGCACAACAACTGGTTTCGGTTTACCATGGTCTCATCAAGAGAGTTGGATTAACTCTCGACTAGTTTGTGCATGGAAGGACAATGTTGCCTTCAAAGCTTCATAGAGATATATTCATTCGATCCTAGAACTCCTTGCACCAATTGTCCTAACACCACTCTTACGGATCAATTGTTTTCATCTCCTCTATATCACTCACTCTTTATCCAATAATCACAAGCTCCACTCACAAAGACACATGAGCATGGGAGAATCACGGACGGTGACACAAGCATGCAAGGTTGTGTTCAATAGCTTTTCAGTGATGATGATTCAAATTGAAGCTAATGATGTAGGTCTTGGTTTGGACGCTAGCACATTTGCTCTTGAAAATGGCATTTCTTTGCCTTCTTTAGGAAAGAATGTGGCCGAAATGAAGAAGTCTTTGGTTCTAATGATGCAGAATTCTAGATTTGGAAATGGCGATTGGATTTTTTTTTTTAATGCTCTAAGAAATAATGAGACTATTTACGGGCGACAGAATAAAGCTCAAGGGACACAATTTCGAGTTCTACTTAACTGAAGTAGAGGAGTTCAGGGTGGCCAAAAGGGAGGGAATTGAGAGGAACTTGACATTTAGACTTCTGGATACCGTTGAGGCCTGATCCTTAGACCGATGGATGCCTCAATCGACGCGGGCGTTTGTCGGATTGGAACATGACGGCGGCCGATTGCGAGCACTGGTGCATGCCTGGTCCTATCGACATGCGGAACGATTTCCTTTTCCATTTTATGGAGTCAGAATGTCAAGTGTCTCTTCGGGTCAAAAGAAGGGTGCGTGACAATGATGATGGGGAAAAATTAACCCTTTCGTCCTCACTTGAATACTTATACCATTCATCATATTTTGAGAGCAACATAATTTCATATGATAAATCTATCCACATATATCTATAAAGGTAACACCATCAATAGAATAGAATCCATGCGATCTTTGAATCTGGTAACATCGGTTACTTGAGTTTTTCTCTTTAATTGATGCTTTCTTGCCAAGTCGAATTGCGTGACCTGTCCTTTTTCTTTTCAAAGGGAAGTGAAAGAAGGATTGGAGTTTGAAGATCCTCGACAATTATACTTGCAGTAAATGTCGTTCAAAAGCCATTCCATTACCTTTTTTTTTTATAGGGATAAGTGCATTAGAAGTCCAAAAACTTATCATTAAAATGCAATTCAGTCCTAAAATTTTCAAAAAGTGTAATTAAGTCCTAAAACTTGTCACGAAAGTTCAATCAAGTCCTAAAACTTTCAAAAGGTTCAATAAAGTCCTAAAACTTGTCTCGAAAGTACAATCAAGTCCTAAAACCTTCAAAAAATGCAATCAATGGAAGGACTTAAATTGAACAACTTTGATAAGTTTTAGGACTTGATTGCACTTTTTGAAAGTTTTAGGACTTAATTGCACCTTTTAAAAGTTTTAGGACTTAATTGCATTTTCACGACAAACTTTAATACTTCCAATGCACTTATCCCTTTTTTTAATCACTTTGCCTTTGTCCTAAAAAAAAAAACAAATTTAGCAAGTCCTTCAAGGTTCTTTCCTCTTTTGCTTGTACATCCTATCTTTTTCAATGTTCCACACCATTTTCCATGACTCTACCTTCACTAGCTCTATCTCCCTTCCTTGCCTTCGAAAAATTCTAGGAGTACCCGGACGTTGATCCTTTACTTACTTCCGATTCATATTCCCAAATCCATTTTAAATGCCCTTCCCCGTCCCTTCCTCAACTTCACTTCCAATCCAATCCCCTTCCAACTATCTCTTTCCACTCGAAAAGAGAAAAAAACATCGATATCGACTAGCTCCATTTCCATCGTTCCCGTCCTCATCCCAAGTCTTCATTTAATTACTCCTGATAAACACCTCCTTCCCTTTTCGATCCCATCAAAAATAGACCCTCGAGACGAAGAAAAAGCGAGTGAGCAATCAATTCTGGCGATTTGGCTGCTACCGGTCGAAAAGATCATACCTTAAAAGAGTTCTTTCACCCTTCGGGTTTGATTTTCCTACTTTATTGTAATAATCAATTTCCCTTTTTTTCTCAATTTTCTCTAGTGAGTCATCCCTAGTTGAGGAAAAATAAAACGAAAAAAAAAAAAAAAAAAAAGAGGAAACATCTGTTAAACTTGGGTAACGAACCCACCAACCACCAAACATATAATTAATTTAAATAATGGGGAAGAGTCAAAATCTTTTGCGCAAGCCTTTTGGCAATTGCCTTCTTCCTCCTCCTCCTCCTCCTCCTCCTCCTCCTCCTCCATCCCCACCACCTTCGCTGCCGCCGCCCCCACGTCTCCGCCAAAGCCCAAGCTCCCCTTCATCTTCCCACATGCGAGTCCACGGTCCTCCCCGATCCTTCTCCCTTCTTCTCACCGAGCCTCCTCTTTGCCCCGCTCCCGACGAACTCTTTCTTCCGAACTTTGCTCTCAACAATGGCGACCAGGCTGAGTACATTCACCCCTACCTTGTCAAGCCCTCCCCGTCCTCTGTCTCCATCTCGTTCCCTTCTTGCGTCGCCTCCTCCGCCTCTTTGTACCAAGTGTTCAACGCCGACCTCACTGTCTCCGCCGTTTCGGGCGACGACGCCACACACGGCATGGTGCCGGAGGCGGCGCGTCACATAATCTCGTCATATAGCGACCTTAGCGTCACGCTGGACTTTGTGACTTCCAACCTAAGGTTCGTCCTCGTTAGGGGAGCCCCTACTTGACCTGCTTGGTCGACCATGGGACGGAGGTTGTGATCTCAACGATCCACGCGATCCTCTCGCTCTCTTCAAACAGTAGCCGCACCAAGCGTACTTTGAAGCTCAACAACAATCAGACTTGGCTTGTTTACACTTCCTCCCCAATCAGTTTCAATCACAGTCTCAATGCGATTACTTCCGGAAGTTTTTCAGGGGTTATAAGGATTGCTTGTTTGCCCGATGGTGGATCACTTAGTGAGGAGGTTTTGGATAGGTTCAGTTCTTCGTATGCTTTGTCTCGGTGATGCAGTGTTGACTAGACCATTTTTTCTGGAGTACAAATGGGAGAAGAGAGGATGGGGGGATCTACTCATGCTCGCGCACCCACTCCACGTTCGACTTTTGTCTCATGAGGACTGCCGTGTCACTATGTTGGAGGATTTTAAGTATAGGAGTATCGATGGTGATCTTGTTGGTGTGGTTGGAGATTCCTGGGTGTTGAGATCTTATCCTGTCTCTATTACTTGGCATTCAACCAGAGGCGTCAAGGAAGAGTCACACGATGAAATCATTCAAGCCCTTCGTAGGGATGTGGAGTCCCTTAATCCAGCTACAATAACGACAACTTCATCTTATTCTTATGGGAAATTGATTGCTAGAGTGGCAAGGTTGGCTTTGATTGCTGAGGAGGTATGTTATCTTGAAGTTATCCCAACCATCGGGAAATATTTGAAGAGCACCATAGAACAATGGTTGGATGGGACTTTTAGTGGTAATGGATTCTTTTATGATGCAAAATGGGGTGGGATTATCACCAAGCTAGGATCGACCAATCCTGGTGAAGATGTTGGCTTCGGGTTGTACAATGGTCATCACTATCACTTAGGGTACTTCCTTTATGGAATTGCTGTTCTCGCCAAGATTGATCTTGTATGGGGAAGGAAGTACAGGCCTCAAGCTTATTCATTGATGGCGGATTTCATGAACTTGGGGAGAAGATCGAATTCCAAGTATCCACGTCTGAGGTGCTTCGATCTGTACAAATTGCACTCTTGGGCCGGTGGATTGAATGAATTTTCAAATGGGCGGAATCAGGAGAGCACAAGCGAGGCTGTGAATGCTTACTATTCAGCTGCTTTAATGGGATTAGCCTATGGAGACACCCATCTTGTTGCTATCGGGTCCACGCTTGCTGAAATGGAAATACAAGCAGCTCAAACATGGTGGCATGTTAGAGAAGGCGATAATTTATATGAGGAAGACTTCACTAAGGAGAACAGGGTGGTGGGTGTTCTATGGGCTAACAAAAGGGACAGTGGTCTTTGGTTTGCCAGCGCGGAGCAGAGAGATTGTAGGCTTGGAATTCAGGTTTTGCCTTTATCGCCTATCACTGAGGTTCTATTCTCAAATGTCCAGTTTGCGAAACAGCTGGTGGATTGGACATACCCAACACTAAACAGGGAGGGAATTGAAGGATGGAAAGGATTTGTGTGTGCTTTGGAAGGGATTTTTGACCAAGGGAGCGCGCTGGAAAAAGTGAGGAGCTTGAGCAGTTTTGATGATGGGAACTCCATTTCGAATCTTCTATGGTGGATTCATAGTAGAGGTGATGAAGAAGAGACAGGATGCGGGGATGGAGGAAAGTACTGTTGGTTTGGTCAATATTGTTACTGAAATTGTTATTTCGGGGACGGATTCAATTGCTTTAATAAGATATTCCATTTGAAGTATTCATGTACTTATGTGAGGATTGCTTTGTTCCCTGTGTATCCTATCTTCAGAATAAAATGATTCACTAGCTTTGCTTCTCTCTATGACCCTTCATTATTGTTGCACATCGCTGCAATTACATTATTTACCTTGACGAAAACTTTCTTACTTTTGACATTTTCATTGATATCAGTTAAATCTCTTGCACCTTGTTTTAATAAATCAGTGATGAGTTATATTGCATGCACATGTTTCTTGGTGCATTGTGCGCTTTGATGCCACTTTAGGAGCCCATGGAATTTGATTTAGAATCTGTTCATTGAAAAAAGAAGTAAATCATATTTCACAATTTCACCAAATCTTATTGTCTCTAACCTTGTGAATAATTCCTAATAGAATCCATTTCTTTTTGACTGAATAATGACAACGAAAGTCTTAGATCTTATGTCAACTAGTCACTTTAATTCTAAAACTTTTTTTTAGATTATTTATGTCCTAAAATTCATTCCAGTTTGTCATTTGAGTCATTTTGTTATCAAGTTAGTTTTAAATGGAAGGAAAGTCTACATGGATTTTTTTCTTATGAACTTTTCATTTTTTTGGACTCATGGTGATGATGCGACACTCGTGAGTGTCGTATAAAAAAAAGTCGACAGAAGGAATAGAAGAAAAATAATAATAAAAAAATGATGGAGGAATTAGAAGCGTGTGTAGGATTGTTTTTCCCCCGCTTGGCCATCATAGCCCTCCCTGCAAGAAAGGGCAAGGGGCTGCTTGCCCGGTGGTGGCAAGTGGCGTCACCACCACTACGAGAGGGATTTCTGTCATATTGTACTTGGTAAGAATAATATAAGTGTTATTACTTTCACACCATGTTAATTTTTTTTTTTCCTCACATGAGTGTCACAAATTTACAAAATTGATCATTGCAGTGCCATCGGTAATTTGTCTTTGGAAAAAATCCCGACATGGATGTCTATAGTCTAACGTGGCGTTGCTAGACATAAATAATTTTTAAATAATTTTTAATAATTTTTTATTTTCTTTTTTTCTTTGCCATTTTTTAGGGCTAACGAGGGTCATTAGTAACCCTTGCTAGCTACGAAACCCTCGCCTAGAGCCGGCAAGGGCTTTGTGGCCTCACCTGCAGCCGCAATGCCCTTGCAGAGGGCCTTCGTGGCCGAGGGCGAGGCACAAAGGCCCTCTGTGACATCCAGGTCATTGCTCAACAAAGCTGTACACTCTTGGGCACCAAGCTCACCACCGTACCATATCACCCTGTCACCGCACCACCTCATCGCACGATGCCACGCCACCTCGTTGCCACGTCACTGTTGCACGGCCACCTTGCCCCGTCACTCGGCCTAGCCGAGTGCTCTCCAATTGGCCGCCAACTATGGCAAGATGAGGCAGTAAAATTGCGGCCAAGTCTTCAGCCCCAAACTCACGTAACCTCACCCAGCTGGCTTCTCCTTGTGCTGTCGCGAGACAGGGCAATCAATTGTTGACCACGCCCATGAGGCGGTAAAAGAGGTAAATGAAAATTTACCCAGCCAAGCCACGTTCCTCTCTAGCTGTCTTCTCCTTGGGGCTGCCACGAGTTGAAAATATTGACCAACACCATGCAAAGGCGGTGAGAAGAGAGAAGAACCGAAAATTTAAATCCAGCCAGCCCATGTTCCTTCGTTCATCCCTCAGCAACAGCCAGACAGGCTCACATTCTGCCCCTCCCTTCCCTCATCATTGTGACCTCTCTCTCCATCCTTCCCGTTCAGTCCCTTGGCCGCGCAACGCCAAGAATCGCCGCCACCTTTGCTGGCGACGCGCCCTCATCGCGTCAGCCGCTTGTGCCGCCCCGCTGTCCTCAAGCCGCCCCATCAACTCGTCGCAGATCGACGAACGACCAGCCACAACCAGGCTTATGAGACCTCGCCACAACTGCATCAACACTTGCTTTGGACTAGAGGCAAGTGAATTACTTACCATTTATGCTACATAGGTGGATTTCCATATGTCAAGGTCGATTTCCTAGAGTTTTAAGCGTATCGATTGATTTCGTGTCTAATTGTGCTCATCGGCGGTTTCAGTATACATGTGTTGTAAGGATCGTTGAATTTTTGGTTCATTGAAACTACGGATATGGTGTCAGAATGCTAGATGTTGAAATGTGTACTGGTTTGAATTTAATTGACACGAATCTTCTACAGATCCAAGGTTACGACTGTTTTTAGGTCAATTTACTGTAGGCCGAATTTTGCCAATTTTCTGTAGGATTTTGTGGTACAAATTTGATGGGACCTTCTTCATATAAGTTGCGCGTTATGCCTTGTTCTACAATATACTTTAATTTCAGAATTTTCAGACTTTATATGTGCAAAATATATTTCAAAAACTATGCGGGTCCAAAATTATTTTTATAAGCCATTTCCAAACATTTTCTCAGTTAAGGATTTTTTATCAACAATTTGGACTAATGTCCGTCCGCATCTTAAACTATAAGGTGGAATTTTTCCATGATATTTGGAGTTCAATTAGGCATCCAAAATGCCATTTCCTGAACTTGTTGAAACCTGGCTTTGTGCCCTATTTTGATCAGAAATACAGAAAATTACTAGGACCCTTACAAGCTAATTTGGACCTTGAGTTCCTCATGAAAAAGGTTCCTTGGAGTCCCATCCACGTCATGTTAAAGTTCAGTGATTTTTTAAACTAATTTGCTTGGCAAATACCCCTGATTTCTCAGATGGGCAAGCTACCATTTTCCTATCGATTTTGGATAAACTCTTGTTTTGCAATCTGTCTTTTGAATTGATACGGTCAATTAAATGTTTGTATCATTTCTTTGATTTTCAAAGGATAGTTGGTGGTGGATACCAGGGGTGAGCATGGTCCGGGTTAGGCCGGTCCACCCCCTAATCTTAGGACTAACCCGCATAGTGCCGGTCCTCAATTTTTGGGACTGAGGACCGAACCGACCCATTGGGTTCGGTCCGGTTACAAGGTCAACTTAGGACCAATCGATACTTTTTTATTTTATTTTTTGTACTCCTTAAAAAAAAGTGATTGAGTACCGGACTGACCCAATGGGTTTGGTCCGATTTCAAAGTCAACCCAAGACTAACCAATAATTTTTTGTTTCATTTTTTGTACTCCTTGAAAGGGAAACCAATGACCATACTGACCTAATGGGTTTGATGATGAGCGAGGTCAGTTAAGAAATGCAAGCGGTGAAGGTCAAGTGGGGTGAGCGTCAAATAGAATGAACATCAAACGTTGAGCTGGGAACAACAAGCCAAGCGAGCATCAAGCGATGAGCAACATGAGTGACCCAAAGCGAGCGAGGCAAGTGTCGAGTGGTGAGCAAAGAAATTGTTTCTTTTGATTTTGGCAAATTGAAGACTAAGAGGACAAATAAGACATAAGAGAATGAATACTAGAGGAGCATGCCATAAAGAGTTCTTTATATTTTTTTAGATGCCGTGAGGACTCCTCACAACAACATTTTTCTCCTTCGTAAATTATGACTATTGACGTCGTAAAAACCATTAAAAATCTAAGTTATTAAAGAACAATGTAAAATTACTTGAACTTCTTACTAAAGAGCTATTTAATGTTGTTGACGTCGTTTATGTTAAGGTTTTCTCTATATAAAAAAATCATAAATAATATATTAGATATATATATTCAGGGTTGGTTTGGGTTGGACCGACCCAAAACTATTAGGACCGAGGACCGACTCGTACAATGCTAGTCTTGGAATTTTAGGACCAAGGACCGACCCAATTTCCCTAGGAACCGAACCAGGACCAATAGGGTTGGGCCGATCTGGGGTTAGTCCAAAGTTGACCCTGGACCAATGCTCATCCCTAGTGGATACTAAACTACTCCTGTGCATTTTACTTAGTGAATGGCTAGTTTAAATTGAAAGATTTGAATTGTTGCAACATGGAATGAGAGTGTGATTTGGGAATAATGTCGGTCCTTGGGATGACGATGCTCTAGGTGTTGGAAGGAATGCCTAGAGGGGTAACTGAATTCCTTCAGATGCGTAAGGGGTGTAACATGGTTGCCAAATGTTCTCGCAATGTTGAATGGGTGCAAGATACTCGAGGGGTAACGAGGTTCTTGGGAAGATGGTGGTAGTCAATTCACAATAAAGATGATCTATTGCATTTCCAAATTTCATTCAAGCTTTCCCAGTTACTGTTTTTCAAATAAAATGTTTTCTATTTGTTACACTAATTTTGAGAAAGGTTCTCGGGTAAGTCGATATCATAATAATTTTCTGTCTTTTATATTTGAACTTTTTCGTATGTGCTGTTATTGATTTATGTGGTATAAATAGGTTAGTAGTTTGCTTATTGAACTTTGTGCTCACTCGTGGTTGATCATTATTTTTTAGTTCAGTAGCATTTTGGGAAAACTAGACTAAGAATTTGGACGTGTGGCGGCCGGCGTGTGGCACCCCTCGACGGCCCCCGATCCGTTAGGGTCACCACAGGTACTTGTCACTTATCTTACTACATGCTAGTCCATGAAGCTTTTTAATTAAAATGAAACCATAGTTCATAGGGGTTGATCAATAAAATTCTTTTCCCTTTTTTTTTTCTTCTTCTTTTTTTTTTTTGGTAAAGGTCCCAGCGCAGCTCATCAACGGAAGCATAAATGAGTCTTACCATCCCTCACTCCAATAACAATAATGCAATGCATACTAACTACGCACCAAAAGAAAAGACAAAACCGAGTCACTTTTATTTACATTTTCACAATGGACATCTTGGGTCGATACAGCAAAAAGGCCAAGATTTTTAACTATACTTGGCTATAACCCAAAAGAGAACTCGACCCTATATCAAACATGTACACCCCTCCATCAACAAGCATTAGTTATCCCCAAAAAGTGTCAGCTCCCACCAGTCATACGTGCCATCACCCCCAACCCGGTGCATTGGGTGGCGGCGGCGGCAGCATCCCTAGCATTACCCCATTACGTCGAACATGAACGGATAAAAACTCTTGGCTAATAGGACCATCAGCAGAACCCACGTTGTACATCACCAAGACACGAACTCGGACATACTCCAAACTAGGTATACTAATATAGGAATACTCTGTGCACTCCACCTCAACGTCAGTAGGTATGCCATAGAAGGTACCACGCACAACTGGTGAAAAAGACATCTTTCTAATCTGAAATGTTAATCCCCAAAATGGGTGAGTACAACTATTCAGCAGTAAAGATCCACCAAACTACACAATATATCAAACAGAACAATCAAGGTATAATGAATAAAACACATATCATTCATGCATTCAAGCACACCTCACCTTGCAGCCATGCATATATCACCATACGACATACATATATCACCATGCACTTGTACTTATATCATCAAGCAGCCATGCATATATCATCATGTAACATGCACATACTACCATGCACTCCAGGCTTGCATTCCCATGATGTTCATCCCATGCCATAAGCACACACCCATGCACATGATTCAATTCTCGATATTTATCTTTCAATTAGATCACATCATTTTTCTTTCCAGGGACCAATGTTTGCATCCCTCAATTTATCGCTCGCATCCAACCTGGCATTGCGAGGAGCCTCCGGCACACACCTTTAGGCATCCGGCACACACACTCCAGGCATCTCGTACCCCAACTAGCATCACGAGGTATCCTCCCAGCACACACCTCCGGGGCTTCCGGCACACACCTCTGGGCATCTCGAAACTCCCGAGGACATCTGGAACACACACTCCGAGCATCTCGAAACTCCCAACGTATCGTCAGCTCCACCTTAGACGGTCTTATTATAATCTCAATTTATATTTACACATTTATCTCAATTTCAACATAACATTTGATACAACAATATCAAAAGTCTCAACCAACTTTTGATGTCATATAACATGCCATATGTCACTACATATACAGCATAATCAACCACTCAAGACATTATATCACATGGAGCAATTTCATTTTTTTTTTTTTGAAAATGCAGCAAATTTCTGGATAAAAACAGATTGCACTCCTTTGGTCATAATTCTTGAAAAATTAGTAAACAGCCTTAATAAATTTTGAAAATTTGACATGTTATGTGCAAGATCTAGAGAAAAATATTCCATGGTGGACTCCGTATCAAAAGAACATCATACAATTCAGTACAGTCCACGCATCACCGTCTTTATAATTTCGGAATATTGCCATACACAGTTTCATTCACAAATTCAGTAAAAATCCTAAATCATCTCCAAAACTTCTGAAATATTTATATGTTATAGAAGAAATCCAGAAGTAGATATTTCATGAAGAACTCAAAACCATATTTGTAATATATTAAAAACTATAATAATCATAACCGTCCATAACCCTCGGCACCAAATTCCAGTTCTAACCGTTTTAAATAAAGATTGTTTCACCAACCTTAACTCATCCATTTCCTCTAAATTTTTAGTATATTACTCCTTAACATGTCACATTCAACTCTTTTTTAGAACACAAGATCGAATTTCAACTGGAGAATTTTATAAAATTCACAGAATCACACTAGGTCAGCATTACGATTTCCAAATCTAACTTCTTCAAAGGAAAATAATTTCACAGATCTATACTTGTTCATTTCTTCTGAAATTTTGATATGTTACTCTCCAAGAACTTCTTTACAACTTTCATCAAGAAGTCAAAGTCAAATTCGCACTAGAACATCGCATGCAACTCAAGAAATCAACAAAGGTTGGACTGTTTTTCCAGAAACAGAGCATTAGGCTAGAACACAACTCTTGTAGCTTCGAGATTTCACACTTCATCACATCCAAAATTTACCATTTTTACACACACATCACAGCAAGTAAAGGATAGATTGATAAACTCTACTTGCCTCTAATCCGAGCACAACACAGCAAGCAAAAACGGCGGGGCAAGCGGGACTCGGCGGCTCAACGGCGGCGATGAATGGCAGCGAACGACCTCCCTCTTCCCCTTCTTCTCTCGCTCGCTTGCTCTCTCCCCTTCTCTCTTCCTCTCTTTCTCTCGAACGGTCACTCTCTCTCTCTTTCTCTTTCTCTCGTGCGACGCCCCCTGCTCAATCCGCCCCTTCTTCTTTTCTTCCCCCTCATGATTAGCATGTAATCATCACAAAGCATGCAAGATGACACTTGGTAATTGCCATGCAAGAGGATAGGCTGGTTGGGTCGGCCTCTCCCCTTTGGTCGACAGCCCATTGGGCTCCTTGAGCCGGTCAGACGGCAGCCCTTTCCTTTGGGCTTCGCGGGCCAAGCCAAAAGGGCCAAATGGTGGGGCTAGGGGCTGGTTTGGTCATTAATTATCCAGCCCACCATCATTCCTAATAATCCCACCTTAATTTCCTACTTAAATAAATACCTAATTACACTTATTCACTTGGCCATAAAGCTTGCAACATAAAAAAAATAAAAAAAAAAATCAAATCCATAAGGTGCATAGCCAAGAACAAAATTCTCATTATCAAATTATCCTATAGTACCAACTTTGATAACCCAAGAATATAAGATATCTTTCCATTAAAGTGCTCGGCCTTAAATCTATTACAATTTTTCGGTCTAGAGGCTACAACATACTTCAACGACACAACTATTCACTTTTCCATAGGTTGTAATGCCTTCAAAAATTGCCATGAAATTTTGGGATGCCACACGGCGGTCGTACGGTGGCAGCGGTGGGCGACCGGCAATGGCCAGTGATGGCGGGCAGCGGTGGGTGGCGACAGTTAGTAGTCGATGATCCATGAGCAAGAATAAAAAACGAATAAATATAAAAAAGAAATTGTTGCGTTACCAAACGCATTTCTATTATTTTTCTATTCCAAGAGTAGAAATTTTGTGTAGTTACCGAATGGGTTCTTTTACTCAGAAATTGTTCCTCGGAATAGAAATAGAAAAAAACTATTTCTGAAAAAATATTCTTCCCCGGCCAAGAAGCCTTTTCATGCGCGCCCTTTATAGCCAAGAAGAAGAATAGATTTTCTCTATATTTTCAGTTTCTCCATACTTTCAGCAACTAAACGACCGGGTTTATGCTTTGGCTGAACGCCTATGCTATGCTAGCTATGGAAGATGAATGATGACTTTATCTTAATGGAACTCCAACAATCTAGTTTGAAGGCTGGCATAACTTACACATACCGGACTACTAATAGATCTGGGTGGAGCCCTTGGAGAATAGAGCAGCATTTGCTTTTATTCCCCTTTAAAAAAGAAAGTGAAATCGAGACAACACAGATCTCTATAGACGGTTTTTCTTTCTAGGGCCCTAGTTTGGATTTCCCCTCCTGGTCTTCCTTTTGAATAATGGGAGCAAAATTGAATTGAATCTTTTCAAGATTTTCCATTCTAACAAAAGAAAGATAAAGGGAGACCAATCTATGATTTATGATTAGTTAAGTTGGAAGCACTTGGAATAGGAAGGCCTACCTAAAATCTTCTTGTTTTGTTGTGGTAAGGTAAGATAGGCCATGAGTTGTAGGATTGCGCTGAGACGCTAGTAGAGATAGTTAAAAACTAATAACTTCTTGGGGTTAGCATGAAAAGAGCCTTTGAGAAAGAGAAACTGGCCCCCCCGAATAAATAAAATAGAAGAAAGTGACTGTTCTGATGTTAAGGAATAAATAGAAATTCCTCTTAAGAGAGAGAGATTATGTACAAGATTTTGACAGTCAAGTCAAATTGGATTTCACATTGCGATGGACGGGCCAGAATGAACTCAACCACGACCCATGATGGCCATTTAAATTTAGAGAGGGACTTCTTTTAGATTCTTCTATTGTCCATCACTAGCTGTCGGTTTGTGAAGATATGTGGCTGGAAGTCGAAGAAGCCAAGGTCGAATCGGGTCATGGTTGATAACGACCCAATCGATTAACTGTTTATGCGGGCACTAACTGTTATTCATTCAAGAATGGAGGACAATCAAGGTACTGACGAAATGTTATAGACCGTGTAATGCAAAGGTTGATGTCTTGACTGAACAAAGAGCAATAAGGCTAGTGTCCCTCCCATTTACACATATTGATCTTGGTGCGGGATGATTTTCTTGTGCTACACTTTTGCCTCATTCACCCATGAAGTTCCCAATTTCTGAACTTCACTTAGGCAAAAGCCCTCCACAGTGCACCAACAGCGCCAAGAAGGTGCTGGTGGCGCTGCTGGTGCTCGCCTCGACACCAGTTCTCCTTGCTGCGATCCCCCTTTATTTGTTCATCACCTGCATGCATCTCAATGTCCCGTTATCTCAGGAGTTGGAGATCAGCACCGGTGTATCCAAAGCAATAGAGGGAGTGGACAGGAGATGCAATGTATTTAGAGGGAAATGGGTCCATCACCCCAATGCCGTGTACTAGACCAACGTTACTTGCCCTTTGATCATCGATCAGCACAGCTGCCTGAAGTTTGGGAGGCCTAACACCAAGTTCTTGAAGTGGCAGTGGAAGCCCGATGAGTACGAGCTGCCTCAGTTCCACACCAGCCGGTTCTTGGAGATGGCTCAAGCGAAATCGCTCACGTTCATGGGGGGATTTAGTCGGGAGGAACCAAGTGCAGCGCTGCACCTACCTCCTGGCCAATGTAAGTGCTGTCTCTGTGTCCTTACTCAGCTTATGCAGCATTTGCATTTGAGGCCTCTTATGGCAATAGTATTCGTCTGCATAGAGCGAATTCTGCCTTGGCTTATTGGCTGAAGCAAGTTTAAGCACAGATCAATAGTTTATAAAACCGAATTTGGCACTAAACAAGTTGGCTCTCAGCTTTAAAGGATGATCTTTCAGGTGGAATTTCCTGAGAAAATATCTCACAAATACTCAATAGACACGACATACGTCAAAAGGTAGTATTTCGAAGATCACAAGTTCACGCTAGCCACCTTCTAGGCTCCATTCTCGGTAAAGGCCAGAGATGCAGACTCAGATGGTCACTCCTTCAACAGCATCATGAGCCTCTACTTGGACGAGCCCGATACATCTTGGGCTTCTTGTTGGAAAAATACTAGAATACATAAAAATAGTAATAATTATTGTAAATATATTACAAAAGATTAGAAAATAAAAAAAAAAAATATTTGAGACATGCAAGTATTGTCTTTAAGAATAATTTTGTCCCTCGTAGTACAAAACTCGGTGCATAAGGTTTTAGCGGCTATCCTCCCAATATATAACATGCTATTTTCTATATTCCATATTGAATATTAGAAGGAACAGAACAACCTTATGCATATAACCTGACAAAAAGAAAAGGAAAGATATGACAACATAGTGCATCTTCAAAGATTGTGGTTTGAAGTTTAATTTATATTTAAATAAGAGAAAGAGAGTGTCATTAGGAGACCGTCATAAATCTATTGGTAATTAAAAGGCCATTATAAAATTATGAAGGGTTTATGAAGTAATAAATCAAAATTTATAAAGTCATTAGACAACCGTTACATGGCCGTTAGAAAGCCATTATATGGCCATTGTTAAACCATTACAAAAATGGCGACTTTAATAACGGTCTAATTTCTAATAAATATTACGGTCATAACTTCTAATAAATATTTCAAAACTACTAAAATATCTAGCAATCCCTCACATATTTCAATATGTTTTGAAAAGAAAAAATAGAATAATGTTGGGTTATTAGAGAGTAATGTATCGAAACTGATGCTTGTTAGGCTATGAACTAGCCATAGAAAAAATGAAATATAAATTACAAAAATCATTGGTGAAGTTTGAAACTTCTATGAACCAAGACTTTCTTTTTGTGAATTATAATTTTCATCAATCACATTACGCTCCCACAAACTTTGTTGTTCAAATGCAGTTTTGCACTAATGACATGTGCATGTTTAGTTTATTCATAAGTACTTTAGAGATTATTGCCAATAATTCTCAAAGGAGCAGCCCCCATTCCATCAAGTGTATTCTACAGCTTAATACACCACTAACAATGACTATGAAATTTTATTAAGAGCTTAATTCAACCTCTTTTTCTTTACAGTTTTGCATTATTTTCACATTATGAGAAACCCAAAGTTTTTAATAGTGCACTAGATCAACAAATGACTTGTTAATTCCCATATGAAACTAATTCATGAGATTGCCAATCACATAGGTTGGGTTATCATCACTCTTGATTTTCTTCAATTGGCTTGATTCCATTCCCCTCGATGTATAGTAAGAGGATTGGCCAAAATCAATTCTGACTTAACATAATCAATCGATATAAATCCTTTTTTTTAAAAGGAATTATTTTACAACATCATCATGTCTTAGCCTAACATTTCTCTTTACCATTGAAAGGTCCATTCTTTGCAATGGCTATTTCTTTTTGGCAATCACAATGTTTAGACATAGGTGTTGTTTCATTTCCATAGGAAACATACACTAAGAAATTTCTCAACTACCTAGCCTCAATTTTAATATGAGTTTTAGAAAATTTTCTTCTTTCCAAGAACTTGAGTAGTTACTCAATCACCAATATAAATATTTTCTTCTCCTTCTTTACTAGAGGTTAGGAGGATAAAGCATTATGTTTTTATCATATATGCCTAGTAGAACCTGAGTCTACCTCCAATTCTTTTGCATTTGCCAAAATATTGGCTTGGAAAATGACTATTATAATTACATCATCAAAGCATCTGCTTCAATCAAGTCAAATTTTGGTTTAGTAGGATTGTCATTTCTTCCATAATTTTGTTTGGCTTATATCTTATAGTGGATTTTGTCTCATATGAATTCGAGATCCAATTATCCTTTTAATATAGTGAAAAATTCACTATGATGACCTAATTTATGGTTTCTCAAATAATATAAAAATCCAATTCAAGAACACCCTCACAATTTATTTCTAAGTCAAAATTGACATGTTCAAGCTTGTGGTGATTTCATAGGTTTGATACGATGGTTTTGAGGTCTTGTTTTGAGCCTAATTGGGGCATCATGCACCTTGTCAACCACGGGATCCCTGATGACCTAATCAAGTGTGTTGAGAAGGGTGGGGAGGTGTTCTTCAACCTCCCAATTAAGGAGAGCGAGAAGTATGCCAATGACCAGGGCTCCAACAAGGTGGGACTCGTGGAGAAAAATAGAGGAAGCATCATCTAGTTTGGATGTCCTTCTCTGAGAAAGAAAGATAAAAAGCTTTGAATAAAAACAGCATCGTCTAGGTTGGGCGTTGTTCTTCTCAAAGAGAGAAAGAGAAAAAACCCTGAAAATTGAAGTGAGGAGAGAGAAACTTTCAAGCAGGAGTTTGGTATTTAATACCTTGTTCTTTTCTTTCTTTTTGCCACCAAGCTGAGCCAAGCCAAGCCACTCAATCGAGAAACATAACCTTTATATCTTCCAAGGGGTCCCACTCACAAGACACGTGTCAAAATTTGAGTGACACGTGCGTGTCATGTCAGAGAATGACGTGATGTGCTCATACTATTAAATATTTTCTCAAAGTTCGGACATTCTCAATAATGATACTTATGGTAAATGTCATCCAAAAGTCATTCCATTATCTTTGTTTTTGAATCACTTTGCCTTTATCCTATGAATCAAGTTTAGCATGCCTTTATCTTAGGAACTGTGTTTAGTAGACCCTTCAAGACTTTTTCCTCTTTTGTCTGTATGTCCTATCTTTTTCAATCTTCCGCACCATATTCCATGACTTCACATTCACTAGCTCTCTCTCTCTCCCTTCCTTGCCTTGGAAGAATTCCAGGATTTCCCTTGCATTGATTCTTTACTTTCTAAAAGCATTCCCAAATTCAATTTAAATTTCCTTCCCATTCCTTTCCCCAACTTCACTTCCAACCCTATCTCTTTCCATCTCTCTCTTTCCACTCGAAAAGTTAAAAAAAAAAAAAAAAGATCAATAACAACTAACCAGCTCCATTTCAATGGTCCTTGTCCTCATCCTAAGTCTTAACTAAATTCGTCCCAGTAAAAATCTTGTTCCCTTTTTGATCCCATTAACAGCAAACCCTTTGAATTGGGATCGAGAAAGAAGCCTGTGAGCAATCACTTTTTGGTGTTTTGATGGCAACCCAATCATACCTTACAAGAGTTTTTTTTTTAGTCCTCAGGTTTGACTTACCTAGTTCACTGTAATAATCCATTTCCTTCTTTTTCTCCTCTTTCTCTGGGGAGTCATCTTCAATAGAAAAAAAAAATAGAGAGAGAAATATTTGCTAAACGCGCGTAACAACCTGCCAACCAACAAACAAACAGAAAATTCAATTATGGGGATTTCCATCAGATTTATTTACCCTCCTTCTCTACAAAAGGCGGAGGAGGTGGAGGCGGCGGTGAAGGCAAGAGGCGGAGGCGGTAGCAGCAAAGGTGGTAGCGGTGAAGGCGGTGGCGGCGACGGCAGAGGAAAAAGCGGTGGCGTTGGCAACGGCGGAGGTGGCGTTGGCGCGAGGCGAAGGTGGCGACGGTAGAGGTGACGACGACGGCGATGGCGGTGGAGGTGGCGGAGGGGAAGGCGGCGGTGGCAAAGGCGGTGACAGCAGAGATGAAAGCGGAGGTGGCGGAGGTAGCGGCGATAGCGCCGATAGCGGCAATGGCTACGGCGGTGGCGATGGCGGTGTTTGCGGTGGTGAAGTCGTTGGTGGTGAGAGTGGCGGTGAAGGTGGCGACGACAAAGGCGATGACGGTAGAGGTGGAGGCGACGAGGCAGATTAGGCGTGGCAGCAATGGAGGTAGCGGCAGCAGAGGCGAAAGCAAGCGGCAGCGAAGGTGGCAACGGCGGTGGTGAAGGCGATGTCGAAGGCGGCGTCGGCGAAGGCGGCGTTGGTGAAGGCGGCGTCGCCGAAGGTGGCAACGACAGCGGCTACGGAGGCGGAGGCGGCGTCGCCCAAGGCAGTAGAGGCGGTGTCGAAGGAGGCAGCGTCGGCAAAGGTGGTAGAGGCGGTTAGCGACAAAGAAGGCGGAACGGCGACGGCGTTCCCCTTCATCTTCCGGCGCATCGAGTCCCCGTTCCTCCCTAATCCTTCACCCTTCTTCTCACCGAGCCTCCTTCTCTACCCCTCTCTCGACCAACTCCTTGTTCCAAAACTTCACTCTCAACAATGGCAATCAAGCCAAGTACATCTACCCCTATCTCATCAAGCCCTCCCTGTCCTCTGTCTCCGTTTCGTTCCCTTCTCGTGTCGCCACTTCCACCTCTTTGTGCCAAGTCTTCAATGCTAACCTCACCATCTCTACCATCTCAAGCGACGATTCTACGCACGGCTCGTCTCCGAAGGCTCTGCAATATATTATCTCCTTGTACAGCGACCTCGACGTCACGCTAGACTTTGTGGCTTCAAACCTGAAGTTCATCCTCATTAGGGGGAGCCCCTGCTTGACCTGCTTGGTCAACCACGAGACTGAGGTTGCGATTTCCACGATTCACGCGATCCTCTCACTATCTTCAAATTGAAGTCGCACCAAGCATACTTTGAAGCTCAACAACAATCAGACTTGGCTTGTTTACACTTCCTCACCAATCAGTTTCAGTCACAATCTCAATGCAATTACTTCCTGAAGGTTTTCAGGGGTTATTAGGATTGCTTATTTGCCAGACAGTGGATCATTTAGCGAGGAGGTTTTGGATAAGTTCAGTTCTTTATATGCTCTATCTGGTGATGCAGTGTTGACTAGGCCATTTTGTTTGGAGTACAAATGGGAGAAGAGAGGATGGGGGGATCTGCTCATGCTTGCGCACCCGTTGCATGTTCGACTTTTGTCTTGCGAGGATTGCTAGGTCATTGTGTTGGAGGATTTTCAATATAATAGTATCGATCGTGATCTTGTTGGTGTGGTTGGAGATTCCGGGTGTTGAGATCTTATCCTGTCTCTATTACTTGGCATTCAATCAGAGGCATCAAGGAGGAGTCGCACAATGAAATCATTCAAGCCCTCCATAGAGACATGGTGTCCCTTAATCCAGTCCCTTAATCCAGTTGCCAGAGCGGCGAGCTTGGCTTTGATGCTAAGGAGGTGTGTTATCCTGAAGTTATCCCGACCATCGAGAAATATTTGAAGAGCACCATAGAGCCATGGTTGGATGGGACTTTTAGTGGTAATGGATTCTTGTATGATGCGAAATGGGGTAGGATTATCACCAAGCTTGGATCGACCAATCCTGGTGAAGATTTTGGTTTCGGGTTGTACAATGCTCATCACTATCATTTAGGGTACTTCCTTTATGCAATTGTTGTTCTTGCCAAGATTGATCCGGCATGGGGATGGAAGTATAGGCCTCAAGCTTATTCACTGATGGTGGATTTCATGAACTTGGGGAGAAGATCAAATTCCAAGTCTCTGTGTCTGAGGTGCTCCAACCTGTACAAATTGCACTCTTGGGCCAGTGGATTGACTGAATTTGCGGATGGGCGGAATCAGGAGAGCACAAGTGAGGCTATGAATGCTTATTATTCACCTACTTTAGTGGGATTAGCCTATGGAGACACCCATCTTGTTGCTGTTGGGTTGATGCTCGCTGCAATGGAAATACAAGCAGCTTAAACATGGTGGCATGTTAGAGAAGGCCATAATTTATATGAGGAAGACTTCACCAGGGAGAACAGGGTGGTGGGTGTTCTGTGGGCTAACAAAAGGGATAGTGGTCTTTGGTTTGCCGACCGGAGCGGAGAGATTGTAGGCTTGGAATTCAGGTTTTGCCTCTGTCACCTATCACTGAGGTTCTATTCTCAGATGTCCAGTTTACGAAACAACTAGTGGTTGGATGTACTCGGCACTGAACAAGGAGGGAATTAAAGGATGGATAGGATTTGTGTGTGCCTTGGAAGGGATTTTTGACAAAGGTAGTGCACTGGAAAAAGTGAGGAGCTTGGGCGGTTTTGATGATGGGAACTCTATTTCGAATCTTCTATGGTGGATTCATAGTAGAGGTGATGATGAAGAGACGGGGTGCAGGGATGGAGGAAAGTACTGTTGGTTTGGTCAATATTGTCACTGAAATTGTTATTTCGGGGACGGATTCAATTGCTTTAATGAGATATTCTATTTGGAGTATTTATGTACTTATGTGAGGATTGCTTTGTGCCCTGTGTATCCTATCTTCAAAATAAAATGATTTACTAGCTTTGCTTCACTCTGTGACCTTTCATTATTGACGCACATTGCTATAGTTACATTATTCACTTTGTCGAACATTTTCATGCTTTTGAGAAGCTCTCTGATATCAGTTAAATCTCTTGCACTTGGTTTCAGTAAATCAGTGACGAGTTCAGTGCATTGTGCACTTTGATGCCACTTTAAGAGCCCCTTGAATTCGATTTAGAATCGATCCATTGGTAAAAAGAAATAAATAATATTTCATAATTTCACCGAATCTTATTTTCTCAAGCCTTGGGAATAATTTTCAATAGAATCCATTTCTTTTCAATTCAATAATGACTACAAAAGTCTTACATCTTATGTTGATCAATCACTTTATTCTTAAACTTTTTATCGGATCACTTATGTCTTAAAATTTATTCCAGTTTGTCATTTAAGTACTTATGTTATCAAGTTAGTTTTAAATGGAAGGAAACTTTATGTGAATTTTTTTTTTCGTGAACTTTTCATTTTTTAGACTCATGGTGATGATGCGGTATTGGTGAATGTCATACGACAAAAACTCGACAAAAAGAATAGAAGAAGAATAAAAAATACAGAAAAAAATATGGTGGAGTAAGCTAGAAGTGTGCGTAGATCTTTTTACTTTTTTCGCTTGGCCACCGGAGAGGGTTATAGCCCTCGCTGCAAGAAAGGGCAAGGGGTTGCTTGCCTAGTGGTGGCAAATGGTGTCACCACCATCACGAGAGTGATTTTTCTTGTATTGTAAGGGGATAAGAATAACACAAGTTTCATAATTTTAAATACGGTGCTCATTTGAATATAATAATTTTTTTTCACCCACTCGAGTATCAAAAATTTTAAAAGCCGATCATTTGAATGCCATCGATGATTTGTTTTGTTGGAAAATCCAACATGGAGTCGAACGTCCATCGTGGATTTGCCGTCTTTGATGTGGATAATTTTTAAATAATTTTTCCTTCTTTCTTTGTCCCTTTTAAGGGTCAGCAAGAGTCATTAGTGACTCTCGAAGGCTATGAAACCCTCGACAAGCATTGGTAAGGGCAATCATAGCTTCACCTGTGGCCATGATGCCTCGCCTAGGGCTTTTGTGGCTAAGGGCAAGGTAGCCCTCACCTAGATATGGGTGAGGGTTTTGAACGGGCAAAGGTTGCCAACCTTGAAAAAATGAAAAAATGAAATAATTTTAAAAATTAAAAAATTAAAAAAATTAAAAAATCTACATCAAATGGGACATTAATAAAAAAAAATCAATATATAATGATTTGTAAATAATTGATTTTAATTTGATATTGTTGACACTTAAATTTTGACGATCTAATTATTTATTTATTACATAGAAAATTATGGAGTAATTTTATCCTAAAAAAAATAATTGCATAGCATATAGATTTATGTGCATTTGCTTTTAATTTGTATTTTTTTTATAATCCAGGGAACCCACGCACTGTACCAATACGGACAGTCCGATAGGCCTGGGGTAATAGGGGTAAATCCTAGGGCGATACTAGCGGTGGACCCACCACCCCGACGTCACACTTAAGATCCCGTGTGGCCAGCGGGATTCGAACTCCTCTCTTCTGACAAAGGATCATGGGAGCTCTTATTCAACTAGGCCACTACAGGCGGTGGTATTAATTTATATTTTTTGCATCTATTTATTGGACCGGTGATAGATGGGTTTGAATTAGTGATTCGAACTTTAACTTGCAAGCTGAGCAAGCCCATGAAAAGTGCAAATTGGCCAAAGTCCGTTTATTTTTTAATTAATTATCTTGTGAATAAATTGAGATTTGATATGATATTACGGTAGATTTTTGAAATTTAAGAAAATCGCATTGTAATCTTATCTTTGAAATAGGCGACAAAATCAGTAGAAAATATTCAGGAAATGGGGATTCTTGTTATCGGGAGGATATAGCAATCTTCGAAATATCCCACGAATATCACGTTGCCTATTAAAAGGCCGTATACGGTGAGGAATTGTGTTGGGGGGGGGTGGGGGGCTTCTCTCTTAAAAAAAATTCAACACGAGAAAAGAGAGAGGTAGCCGTCCGTCGGATGTTCGAGAGAAAGAGAAGAAAAAGCTTGGAGAAAAGTCAAGAGAGCAGAGGGAGAGGACGTGAGAGTGACGGGAAGAGAGAGAAAAGAATTAAAAAAGAGAAGAAGAAGAACACTGTTCTTCTTCCCCAACAGATTCGTCCATCACGCCTGCCCGCGCTCCGCCCTTCACCTGCCGGAAGCCGCCGCAGCACCGCGCCTCTGCCTCCGCCGGCCATCGCCGCTCCCCCTGCTCTGCACCTCTGCCCGGTTCACAGGAGCTCGCGCCGCTGCTCTGCCGCCCCGCCGGACACCGCATCGCCGCTCCGCAGCCACCTGAGTTTCCCTCGACGACGCCTGCTGAAGCCGTGCTCGGATCTGCAACCGAGCCGAAGCCCACCGCACCTGTACCAGCACCCGCGTTCGACGCCTTCGGCCGCTCGTCCCCCCGTGACGCCGCTGTGCCTCCGAACGCTGGTGTATCCCTCTGCCGGCCACCGTCACTCCGAGCACCCCTCCGCGACGCCCGAGCCGCTCCGCCCTCTGTTGCATCGCCACCGGGCCAGAAGGCCTCTGCCTTTCGCCTCTGCCCGCAGCACTACAGATCCCGAGCCCCCTCTGCCCACGCCACCGCCCGATCTGCCGCACCGGAGCTGCAACCCGCTCCGCCCGCCGCGACCCGACGCCAGCACTGCCGGTCCTGCACTTCCGCGGGCACACCACCGCAGCCGCTCGCCAGAGCCGGTCACCGAGCCCCTCGCCGCGCTACCAAGACCCTTGCTGCCCGGATCTCTGCCCCTCATCGAGCCCCCTGCTGCCGGGTTTCCTCTGTCGCGTCGGACCGCTCGCCACCGATCCGCCCGCCGCCGGTCCTCGCCGGAGCTTCGACGCCGGCGACCCATCACCGACGGTGACCAGCCACCGCATGAGCACAAGCCTTGCTCAGGAAGGAAAAGAGGAAAAAACAGGAAAAAAAGGAAAATTAAATTAGGTAGTGTTTTAGTTTATTTTATTTTATTTTATTTTATTATTTGTTCTTTTTTTTTTAGTGGAATTATTCCTTAAATGTACTATTGAGATTCACATGAAATAGCCTCTCAAATTAGGGATTGACGGTCCGATTTTTGCACCCAAAATCTAACTCGCAATCTCTCGCAAAATCGACAATTCAATCTCACACTCGAGACTCAATTCGCGATTTACTTTAAAATTGGCTAACCCGATTTCATGCATGAGATATGGTTTGTCAATTTATGGATATCATTTGATTTGCTATTGTGAGTTAATCAATTTTATTTTCGTATAAGAAAAAATAAAAAAATATATGATTTAGGATTAGATTAATTTTAGAATATTTCTTGTTTTAGGGATATCTTGCATATTTTGAATTTTTTGAAAAAATTAAAAAATCAAAAGAAATCAATTAATTTAGGATGCTAGTTTTTTCACTTAGGTTGCACACTTGATTTCAAGTTTTAATTAAAGCAATCAATTATGCATGTGCCACGCAAGATTAGTTCATTCATCACATATCATTAGTAAAGTGCATATTTAGGGTAATGCACGACATATTAGGATAGTGACATTAATCTTTTCCCGTCATTAGATTAGGTCATTTACTAAATATTGCGTGATATATAATTCGCACATTAGGTTGCATGTTACATGTCATGTAGAATTATGGCATTTTTTGCACGTTATTGCATGTTATGATTGCATATTATATGTCTAGATAATTTCTCCTAGATAGATTGCATGTTAGGATTGTATATTATATGTCTAGATAATTTCTCCTAAATAGATTGCACGCTTTTGTTAGGAAAATAAAAATCATGCGTACGTCATATAAAATTAGGGTCATAAAATGCACGTCATTTAGTGATTGCTGCTAGATCCATATAAGTCGTGTCATATAGTTTAGTCTATACTGTTATGTCATATCATTTCATATTAAATTAGTAGCATGCATTGCATCCATGATTTTCATTAATTAAGTGAAAACAAAAAAATAAAGAAATTGTGTGTTAATTAGAAATCATATATAAATCATATCTATGATTGTCAATATGAATTATGATCTAACAATGCTTTGAGGTAAACTTTGCAATTTATTTATCGCTTTATATGGCTGTTGAATTGATAGTTTGCGCACCTGTATGATCACCTTACATGTTAAGGAAGCGAATCAAAATCAATTCAAACTGTCTGCCGAACAATTTTTTTCAAAATAAAAAAGAAAGGTACCGAAATGGCGTTAGAGAAATCTAACATAAACAAGTCCATGTACCTAAAATCTTTGGTTCGTATGAGTAAAATAATTATCCAGTTATTTTACTTAGATGTCTAATCAATCTACCGTAAACTGATTAGTGGCGACTTCCCTTTGCATGCTAGATATTTAAACCAAAGTTGCGAATTGGTATAGACTTGGGAGAGCCTGAGCTAAATTAGACTTAGTTTAGGTGGTACACTGGAAATTTGGTCACGACAAATATGACACCTACGTGATGAAAAAAAAGTTATAACACTCAAATGAATATCGTATAAAAATTATAGCCCCTTTGCCGTTTTTCTCCTTATCGTAACTATTGTTGCTCGAAGAAATTTTGCCATAAATTGCTACGTGCGTCGTCCCAAAATATCCGATCGATGTCGGACGAACACTTTCCTGATGATGGCAGGTGGAATGTCCGATCAATGTCTCGCACGTGCCGGACGAACACTACAGGCGCCGGAGGTATGCGACCTCCAACTTTCTGCTCCCCGACTTTTGGACATCCCACCTGGTCCAGTCCACGCAAAACGGACCCGAACGGGCCGACCAAGACGGGCCCCTTCAGCCTGCACCTGAGGTCTCGGAGTTTGATCGCCTGATTGTTTCCGCGGGACGCTGGTTCCATCGCCCGCTGGTCTTCTACTTGATGTTTGGACGATGGCTTTTCTTGTTGGGCAAGGGAAATCGGAAAAATTGGTTGTCCTCTATTTTTTTGTTTCGGCGGTTCCATCAGAGAGAGTTTATTCAAGAAATAAAATTACTTTCATGTACTGGCCATAAATATGTGTCCTTGCACGTGAAAAAAAAAAAATATCAAAATAGTAATATTTCAATTTAATCAATTTAATCTTAAACATTTTAATATTTGATTCTAATTTTGATCGAAAATAGTTAATGTGGATGCCAACGATCATGTAGCACAGCTAGTAAGGGAGTGGACCTTTTTTTTTTTTTTAATATATATATTTTTATTTTTTTCCCTTTTTCTTTCCCTACTTCTTCGCCAATGGCTGGTTGCCGACAATTTAACTTCATCCATTTCTTTGAACCCTAAATAGAATGCAACAAAGGGAATGACTTACCATTCTAAGGCTCTGTTTGTTTCATTTCATATAATTAATTTGATAAAAGAATATTTTTAATCTTCTATTATTCTAATTTTTAATTCGTGTAAATCTATGGTGTAGGTCATATTTAGATGCACTAAGCTGTTACATTATATTTTATTTTCATTCATTATAAAAAAAAGCTCTTATTCTAATCAATCAATGTAAATTTTTGTGAGTGATTAAAGATTTATTAAGGTATGATTTTAAATAAATTCAAACATATATTTTTTTTGTAAAATAAATCAAAACCCACAACCTTCAATTCTTGATACGTATGGCGTGTGCCTGCAATTGCTGTTGGAGCTTTAACTCTAATGGGGCTTAAAAGAAAAACATGGAAAAAAACACGACATAAACGACAAAAGAACATTGGCCTTGAAAGACTAAAAATATATGAAGTCCTCAACGATGACCTCATATTTTATGTTGTGAAAAGTAAGTGATCAAATATATCATCTGCTTCAATCAAGTCAAATTTTGGTTTAGTAAGATTGTCATTTCTTCCATAATTTTGTTTGGCTGATTTCAAAGTTACATCATCTCTACCAAGGGTGAACATATATCTTATAGTGGATTTTGTCTCATATGAATTTGAGATCCAGTTATCCTTTTAATACAACAAAAAATTCACTATGTATGATGACCTAATTTATGGTTCCTCGAATAATATTAAAATCCAATCCAAGAACACCTTCACCAATTTATTTCTAAGTCAAAATTGACACATTCAAGCTTGTGGTGATTTCAGAGCTCTGATACGATGGTTTTGAGGTTTTGTTTTGAGCCTGATTGGGGAATCATGCACCTTGTCAACCACGGGATCCACAATGACCTAATCGAGGGTGTGACCTAATCTAGTGTGTCAAGAAGGGTGGGGAGGTGCTCTTCAACCTCCCGATCAAGGAGAACGAGAAGTATGCCGATGACCAAGGGTCCGAGAAGGTGGGACGTGCAGAGAAAAATAGAGGAAGCATCATTTGGTTTTGATGTCCTTCTTCTCTGAGAAAGAAAGAGAAAAAGCTTTGAATAAAAACAGAGGAAGCATCGTTTGGGTTAAGCATTGTTCCTCTATGAGAGAGAAAGAGAAAAAGCCTTGAAAATTGAAGTGAGAAGAGAGAAACTTTCAAGCAGGAGTTTGGTATTTACTACCTTGCCCGTTTTTTTCTGCCACCAAGTTGAGCCAAGCCAAGCTAGCCAATCGAGAAACAAAATCTCTATATTTTCCAGCAAGTTTCACTCACAGGACACATCTCAAAATTTGAGTGGCACATGTGGCCATGTCGTGGATGATATTATGTGCTCATACCATTAAATATTTTCTCAAAGTTTGGATATTCTCAATGATAATACTTGCAGTAAATGTCATCCAAAAGTCATTCCATTATCTTTGTTTTTGAATCACTTTGCCTTTATCCTAGGAATCAAGTTTAGCATGCCTTTATCCTAAGAACTGAGTTTAGCAGGTCCTTCAAGACTCTTTCCTCTTTTGTTTGTATGTCCTATCTTTTTCAATCTTCCGCATCATAATCCATGACTTCACATTCACTAGCTCTCTCTCTCTCTCTCTCTCTCTCCCTTCCTTGCCTTGGAAGAATTCCAGGAGTTCCCTTGCGTTGATCATTTACTTTCTAAATTCACATTCCCAAATGCAATTTAAATTGCGTTCCCATTCCCTTCCCCAACTTCACTTCCAACCCTATCTCTTTTCAACTCTCTCTTTCCACTCGAAAAGACAAAAAAAAAAAAAAAAAAAACATCAATATCAACTCACTAGCTCCATTTCAATCATCCTTGTCCTCATCCTAAGTCTTCATTAAATTCGTCCCCATAAAAATCTCATTCCCTTTGAGATCCCATTAACAGTAGACCCTTTGAATTGGGGTCGAGAAAGAAGCCCGTGAGCAATCAGTTTTTGGTATTTTGATAGCGACCCAATCATACCTTACAAGAGCTTTTTTCCAGTCCTCAGGTTTGACTTTCCTAGTTCACTATAATAATCCATTTCCTTCTTTTTCTCCTCTTTCTCTGGTGAGTCATCTCCAATCAGAAATAAAGAAAAGAAAAAAAGAGAGAAATATTTGCTAAATGTGCGTAACGACCCGCCAACCAGCAAACAAATATAAAATACAATAATGGGGAACTTGTTCAGTTCTAATTCCCATCCTTCCACACCGCCGCCGTCACCGCCACCACCGCCGCCACCACCGCTGCCACCACCCCCGCCGTTGTCGCCGCCGCCGAAGTTCCCCTTCATCTTCCCGCGCATTGAGTCCCCGTTCCTCCCCGATCCTTCACCCTTCTTCTCACCGAGCCTCCTCTCTCGCCCCACTCCCAACCAACTCCTTCCAAAACTTCGCTCTCAACAATGGCGACCAAGCCAAGTACATCCACCCCTACCTCGTCAAGCCCTCCCTGTCCTCTGTCTCTATCTCGTTCCCTTCTCGCGTCCCCACTTCCACCTCTTTGTACCAAGTCTTCAACGCGGACCTCACCATCTCTGCCATCTCAAGCAATGATGCTACGCACGGCTCGTCTCTAGAGGCTCTGTGACATGTGATCTCCTCATACAGTGACCTCGGTGTCACGCTGGACTTCACGGCTTCGAACTTGAAGTTCGTCCTCGTTAGGGGGAGCCCCTACTTGACCTACTTGGTCAACCGCGAGACCGAGGTTGCGATCTTCATGATTCACGCGATCCTCTTGCTATCTTTGAATAGTAGCCACACCAAGCATACTTTGAAGCTCAACAACAGTCAGACTTGGCTTGTTTACACTTCCTCCCCGATCAGTTTCAATCGCAGTCTCAATGCAATTACTTCATAAAGGTTTTTAGGGGTTATTAGGATTGCTTATTTGCCCGACGGTGGATCATTTAGCGAGGAGGTTTTGGATAAGTTCAATTCTTCATATGCTCTTTCTGGTGATGCAGTGTTGACTAGTTCATTTTGCTTGGAGTACAAATGGGAGAAGAGAGGATGGGGGGATCTGCTCATGCTCGTGCACCCGTTGCACGTTCGACTTTTGTCTCACGAGGATTGCCGTGTCACTGTGTTGGAGGATTTTAAGTATAGGAGTATCGATGGTGATCTTGTTGGCATGGTTGGAGATTCTTGGGTGTTGAGATCTAATCTTGTCTCTGTTACTTGGCATTCAATCAGAGGCATCAAGGAGGAGTCGCACAATGAAATCATTCAAGCCCTTCATAGGGACGTGGCGTCCCTTAATCCAGTTGCAATAATGACAACATCATCTTATTTTTATGGGAAATTTATTGCCAGAGCAGCGATGTTGGCTTTGATTGTTGAGGAGTGTGTTATCCTGAAGTTATCTCGACCATTGGGAAATATTTGAAGAACACCATAGAGCCATGGTTGGATGGGACTTTTAGTGGTAATGGATTCTTGTATGATGTGAAATGGGGTGGGATTATCACCAAGCTTGGATCGACCAATCCTGGTGAAGATCTTGGTTTCGGGTTGTACAATGCTCATCACTATCATTTAGGGTACTTCCTTTACGCAATTGTTGTTCTTGCCAAGATTGATATGGCATGGGGAAGGAAGTACAGGCCTCAAGCTTATTCACTGATGGCGGATTTCATGAACTTGGGGGAGAAGATCGAATTCCAAGTATCCGCGTCTGAGGTGCTTCGACTTGTACAAATTGCACTCTTGGGCGGGTGGATTGACTGAATTTGCGGATGGGTGGAATCAAAAGAGCACAAGTGAGGCTGTGAATGCTTACTATTCAGCTGCTTTAATGGGATTAGCCTATGGAGACACCCATCTTGTCACCGTCGGGTGCACGCTCGTTGCAATGGAAATTTAGGCAGCTCAAAAATGGTGGCATGTTAGAGAAGGCGATAATTTATATGAGGAAGACTTCACTAGGGAGAACAGGGTGGTGGGGGTTTTGTGGGCTAACAAAAGGGACAATGGTCTTTGGTTTGCCGGTACGGAGCGGAGAGACTGTAGGCTTGGAATTTAGGTTTTGCCTCTGTCGCCCATCACTAAGGTTCTATTCTCAGATATCCAGTTTGCGAAATAGCTAGTGGATTGGACATACCCGACACTGAACAGGGAAGGAATTGAAGGATGGAGAGGATTTTTTGTGTGCCTTGGAAGGGATTTTTGACCAAGGTAACGCGCTGGAAAAAGTGAGGAGCTTGAGCGGTTTTGATGATGGGAACTCTATTTCAAATCTTCTATGGTGAATTCATAGTAGACGTGATGAAGAAGAGACAGGATGCAGAGATGGAGGAAAGTACTGTTGGTTTGGTCACTATTGTCACTAAAATTGTTATTTCGGGGACAGATTGAATTGCTCTAATGAGATATTTTATTTGGAGTATTCATGTACTTATGTGAGGATTGCTTTGTTCCCTATGTATCTATCTTCAAAATAAAATGATTCACTAGCTTTGCTTCTCTCAGTGACCCTTCATTATTGTCTTTTATCGCTACAATTACATTATTCACTTTGTCGAACATTTTTGTGCTTTTAATATGCTTGCTGACATAAGTTAAATCTCTTGCATTTTGTTTCAATAAATCAGTGACAAGTTTGGTGCATTATGCTCTTTGATGCCACTTTAGGAGCTCATGGAATTCGATTCAGAATCGGTCCATTGGTAAAAAGAAATAAATCTTGTCTCATAATTTCACCGAATCTTATTATCTCATACCTTGGGAATAATTTCTGGTAGAATCCATTTCTTTTCGATTCAATAATGACTACGAAAGTCTTAAATCTTATGTTGACCAGTCATTTTATATCTTTAACTTTTTGTTAAATTACTTATGTCTTAAAATTCATTCCAATCTGTCATTTGAGTACTTTGTTATTGAGTTAGTTTAAATGAACGGAAACTCTACGTGGAACTTTTTTTTCCCGAACTTCTCATTTTTTAGACTCATGGTGATGATGCAGCTTTCGTGAATGTCATACGACAAAAACTCGACAAAAAGAATAGAAGAAGAATAAAAAATACAAAATAGATGGTGGAGGAAGCTGGAAGTGTGCGTAGACCTTTTTTTCTTTTTTTTGCTTGGCCATTGGAGAGGGTCATGGCCCTCACTGCAAGAAAGGGCAAGGGGCTGCTTGCCCAGTGGTGGCAAGTGGTGTCGCCACCATTACAAGAGTGATTTTTGCTGTATTGTAGCGGGATAAGAATAACGCAAGTTTTATAACTTTTGTACAATGCTCATTTGAATATAATAATTTTTTTCACCACTCGAGTACCAAAAATTTAAAAAATCGATCATTTAAGTGCCATCGGCAATTTTTTTTTTTTTGGAAAATCCAACATGGAGCTAGACATCCATCGCGGTTGTGCCGACTCTGACGTGGATAATTTTTAAATAATTTTTTCCTTCTTTCTTTGCTTTTTTTAAGAGTCGGCAAAGGTCATTGGTGACCCTCGTTGGTTGTGAAACCCTTGCCGAGCGCTAGCAAGAACGTTCGGGGCTTCACTGTGGCCATGATGCCCTTGCCTAGGGCCTTTGCATCTGAGGGCAAGGTAACCCTCCCTAAATATGGGCGAGGGTTTCACAACTAGGAAAGGTTTCCAACCTTTAAAAAATGAAAAAAAAATTAAAAATTTGAAAATCTACATCAAATGGGAAATTAATAAAAAAATCCATATATAATGATTTGTAAATAATCGATTTTACTTTGATATGACATCTAAGTGACAAAAAAAAAGTTATAACACTCAAATGAATATTATATAAAATGTTAGACTATTCATATAATTCTTTGATGTGGAAACTCACAATAAAACAGTGAACTATCTTCATGATTTTCACAAATAGATAAAAACATACCTTTATCCATAGCGTTACCCTTCGATGATAATCGTTGTAGAAAACCAATGAACTTGAATTAAATTAAGAAATTCGATTTCACTCCCTTAACCCACTATTCTTTAATATATTCTATCAATGGAGGAGAGAATATCAATTCTTTTCTATTATTGTTGTTCATGTAGGCGGAGAGAGGACCGGACTCTATTTATACACTATTTCAATAGGTGCCTTCCATCAAAGTGCCTTTTCAACTTTCATAAAAGTCATGCCTTTTTGTTTTATTAGAGTCGTAACTTCTCATAACCAATATTTATTTATTTTATAGTATTTCAACAATTATTAAACTATATTAAATCATATCACGTGGGCCATAATAATTCTTACATTCTCCCACTTGGCCCATATGATTTTCCTGTCATGATTTAATAAAAACTGTAATGTGCACAATAACACTATGCTATAAAATTTTCATTAAATTGATAAACACAATAATCACAATTAAGTAAAGAAAACTAATGCGAGTCATAGTGATTGTATGTCATTAATCGATAGAGTCCCCTCTATACACTACAACTATAGCACTTTACTTAACATGATCCATAAATGAAAAGTACAGTAATAGTCCAACTATAATGTCTCTTTAGAAACTATTCTGTTTAACATTCATCTATTTCCATAATGTATACTAAATAGAAAACAAGAAATATCATAAATACGTAAATGAGCTCAAAGTGTCAAATACATAAATTTAATACAATCATAATACAAACATTAATGACGTCCAATAATGCCCATTTTTTCAACATGCTCATTAAATGTATTGGGCGGCAGTCCTTTTGTTAAGGGATTTGCTATCATAAGATTGGTTCTAATGTACTCAATTGACACTTTTCGTTTCTGAACTTCTTCTTTAACAGACAAGTATTCGATCTCCATATATTTAGCACCCTCAGAATACTTGTTGTTCTTAGAGAAGAAAATTGTTGCAGAGTTATCACAATAAATTTTCAGTGGCTTGGCAATACTATCAACAATCACAAGTCATGAAATAAAATCTCGTAGCCATAATCCATGAATAGTGGCCTCAAAGCATGCCATAAATTCAGCTTCCATAGTGGATGCGGCAATAACTGATTACTTCGCACTCTTCCATAAAATTGCTCCTCCAACCATAAGAAACAAGTAACCAAACGTTGATTTTTTTATATCGGCACATCCGACTAAGTCTGAATCTGAATATCCAATCATCTCGAGATGATCAGATCTTTTATAAGCGAGCATATGATTCTTTGTTCCTTGCAAATCTTTAAGAACTTTCTTTACAGCTTTCCAATAATCCATTCCAAGATTACTTTGATACCTACCCAACATTCCGACAGCAAAATTGATGTCTAGTCTTGTGACATATGTTGCCTCTCCCAAATCATTCATTTCAAAATTTTTAGAGAGAAACTTCTTGATTTCATGTAACAAACTAATATCATTAACAGCAAGCAAAATATCATCAACATATAAAACTAAAAAAAATAAACTTGCTCCCACTAATCTTCATATATATACACCGATCAACAGTGTTTTCCGTAAATCCAAATGAAGTTATGGTATCGTTAAACTTAAGATACCATTGTTGGGAAGCTTGTTTAAGTTTATATATTGACTTATTTAATTTACATACCATGTGTACCTTTCCTTTAACTGAAAAGCCTTCAGATTGATCCATATAAACCTCTTCTTCTAAATTGCCATTAAGAAAGGCGGTTTTTACATCCATTTGGTGTAACTCCAAGTCATAATGAGCCACCAAAATCATAATAATTCTAAGTGAGTCCTCCTTAGAGACTTGTGAAAATGTCTCTTTATAGTCAATGCCTTCATTCTGTTAAAACCCTTTGCAATAAGTATGGCTTTATGTCGTTCAATATTGACTTTTGAGTCGCGCTTAGTCTTAAAGATCCATTTAGACCCAACATTTTTACATCCTTTAGGTAATTCAATAATATCCCAAACTTGATTTTGATGCATGGATTTTAACTCTTCTTCTATGGCATTAAACCATTTATTAGAATTTTCACATTCCATGGCTTGAGAAAATGAATCTAGATCATTTCCAATTCCTAAGTCAATTTCCGACCCTTGTAAATAAACTATATAGTCATCAGAAATAGCCGACCTCCTTTCTCTTTGAAATCTTCTTAATGTTATTTCTTGTGACTCAACTATTGGAGGTTCAATATTGACATCTCCATTATGGAGTGTTTGTTCATTAATTTGTTGTTCTCAATTATTGTTAGGTTGTACTATAATATTATGAACAACAACTTTAGAAGCTTTGGGTATACGAACTTCTACCCTTACTTCTTGAATGCAAGCATCATGCACTCTTTCACTTCCACTGATTTCACAATTCTTAATGAACCTAGCATTTCCAGATTCAATAATTCTTGTACTATGATTAGAACAATAAAATTTATACCATTTGGATTTCTCTGCATAACCAATAAAATAACCACTAGTCATTCTTGAATCCAATTTCCTTTCATGTGGATTATAAATTCTTACTTTTGCTGGACAACCCCAAATATGCAGATGTCGTAAACTAAGTTTTATTCCCGTCCATAGTTTGAAGGGAGTATTTGGAACTGCCTTACTAGGAAATCTGTTTAATAAATACATAGAAGTCTTTAAAGCATACATCCATAAGGATAAGGGTAAAGATGAATGACTCATTATACTCCTAACCATTTCTATTAAAATACAATTACGCCTTTCTGCTACACCATTTTGTTGTGGTGTACATGGCATTGTGTATTGAGCACAAATGCCATGTCTCTCAAGGAATTTCGTAAATGGACCCGGACATTATCCTGATTCATCATACTTTTCATAATATTCACCATCTCTATCCGATCTTTTCACCTTTCTATCTAATTGCCTCTCAACCTCTTTAATAGACACTTCAAGTGCATTCACTGATTGGGACTTATTATACCATAGATAACTGCAACCATAACATGAAAAATCATCAATAAATGTGATGAAATAGTTTTCCTTACCAAAAGATGAAACATCGAAAGGACCACATATGTCAGTATGTATAATTTCAAGAAGCTCTATGCTTCTTGTGGCACATTTCTTAATGTGTTTTGTTTGTTTACCTTTAATACAATCAATACACACTCCAAGATCAATAAAATCCAAATTTGGAAGAATTTCATTCTTCCCTAATATTTGCATTCTTTCCTTGAATATATAACCTAAATGTTTATGCCACAAGTAAATAAAATTCTCATTCACCAAATTCCGTTTAGTGCCAACATTATGATGCAATGTCATTAATATCTCAACAAAAGTATTATCAAGTCTAAATTTGTAGAGACCATCACATAAAATTCAAGTTCCAATAAGAGTATGACTCTTAAATAAGCTGAAAAATTCAGAACCAAACTTACAATAAAATCCTGTTACATAAAGTCTTGGCAAACTAAATAGCGAGAAAATATAGGTACATAAAGGGTTTGAAACAAATTCAAATAATGTCCAGTGTCTAAGATTAAACGATAAGTGCCAATGCGTTAAACTAGAGCTTTGTTTCTGTTCCCCATACTCACATAACTTTCATTTGGTTTTATAGTTTGGATCATAAGAAATCCTTGCATCGTATTTGACACATGAGTGGTGGCATCATAATCAATCCACCAAGTATTATGAGGAACTTCAGTAAAGTTTGATTCAAAATATACTAAAGCACAAGACTTACCTTTCTTTTTAAACCAAACCTTACATTTCAAACAGTCTTTCTTTAAGTGTCCAATTTTGTTGCAAAAACGACACTTAATAAGATTGTGTTCCTTTTTGTGGATTTGGGAAGCCTTTAAAGAGTCATTCAAGACATGTAATTATTTCTTCTTGCTCCTTCCACCTTTTCTCTTGAAATTTCTTTGAACTTCTTGATGACTTGAAAGATGAACGGAATAAGCCTTTTGATTCTTTATCCTTGTTTCATCTTGACCTAGCATACTGGCCAATTCATTCACATTCCACTTATCCTTTATAGTGTTGTAATTCATTTGAAATGGCAGTTGTTCACCCACTGTGGAAAGGCATACCTGCAGATAATTGACTTTGTCCTCCCTAGTTCTAAGTTTAGGTCCATTCAATGGTATTAAAGCCATGGTTTTCGTTGGTAACATTATCTGTTCCATGTGCTTAGTAGGTAAATCCAATGCTGAGAAGATCTCTTCACACCATGTCTACTGAAACAGAAATTCTTGAAGCAGCTGTTTCTCTCACCACTACTCCATCATCCTCAACCCCTTTAGATTTCCGTATTTCAAATGCTTCTAAGATTAACTATCTCTATGAAGTCTCTCTTAGTGATGAAACTAAGATCTCTGAAACACAGCTTCCTTTGATGAATCCTTATTTAGCTTTTGCTAAACCCACTTCATCATTTTCACCCATCCGCTCTATTCGTCAACTCATACACCAAACTCCGAATGAGGTAAAGGAATATGTTCAGTCATCCAAGTTCGACCAGCACCCCATTCTTGCCACTGAAAAGGAGTACTTTATTACTCTCTAGATTCCTCCAGAGTTTCCTAGATAGTGGATCCAGCAAGGATATTCCCATGTTCATTATGGAGTTGTTCGCCTTACTCTTACTTTTCATGGTCGTAAAGGCTTGCCAGTTTGGCAAGAATTGCTTTATTGGATACCAGGTTTTTAGAATACTAGCATACTTGTATCGGTATTGTTCAAACCACTTTAAATGCTGGAAGAGTTTTTGTAACACTGTACCCAAATTTCAACATCGCTTTTTCAGATCCACAATTATTTTCTTTTTTAAAAGTTCAAATTCAGCTCACTAGAGCACCCCCAGACTGCTGATTCTGTAGCAACAACTTTGCACTACCAAATGCTTTACAGAGTGCAGAACCATGCTCTTGACTTAAAATTCCACAATGAAAATGAGGATGCTTTGTTCATATCCATGCAAAATGATCAAGTATCGTGCATTCATGTCCCTAGACAAATCCCAAAGGAAAAGTTGGTCACGCTCCTTCCAGAAATGTGGATTACCAACTATGAAAAGCTTCATCAAAGCAACAAGCCTTTCTAGTCATCAGACTCTAAATTCGTCAGAAAGAAGGATGGAACTCTTTCCATCGAATTCGGCAAGGAAAAGGAAGAAAGTCATTCTATCTTCTAGACTCTCTTTATGATTGAAGCATGTGTTCCTGAGTCTATTTCCGAGCCAAATCCAAAAAAGCTTGTTCGACATTTTGATAGTGATGGACATCCTGTCCATTACTATAAAGACCAGTATGATCATTATTTTTGAGATCCTTTTTGTCAATACTCTTATTGCATAAATTCTCCTGATGAGGTAGATCCATTTGCAAAATCTCCACCTTGGAGAAAAAAACCAAAAAACCCAGTGTACCAAAGGTACCTGAACGGAGATCCATCCGTTGATACTCTTGGTGAATGTAACAAATTTTAGTTTATGGTCTCTTATGCACCAACTCCATCACCAGAGTTCCCTACTCCTTCTTCGGTATCACTAGGACAATCGTCCTCACTTCCTCCATCTCCTCCTCAGAAAAAACCGGCCATCTCCCCGTTTTATAAGCCAATTGTAAATTGGGCCAAGAAACATTCATACCCACTTGAGGTTCCACCAGAAACACCACCTAGCTCTTCCATCGCCATGTTCCAAGAAACAGACTTTCCTCTTCTTGTTCAGGAAAGTTCTAAACTCTCGTTTCCTGCTCCCGAAGAATTTATTGATCCACAAGCCAGATACATGTATGTTCCAAAGATACCTACCCCCATTGATGTAGATGAACATGGAAGACAGAAAAGAATTCACGTTGCTGAAGCAATAAAGTTCTTAAATTGGCAATCAAAGACCTTCCTAGCACACAACAATGCTTTTAAAGCGATTGATTCTAAGATTGGGCATGTACAGCAAGATTTGTGAAGATATGACGAAACACCAAAAAGATGCTTTCAGATTTCTAGAAGAGGCTTCATGTCTAAGAATCTGGACAACACCTAGGCTATCACAATCTTGAAAGTCCTAGAGCAGAAATAGAAAAGCTTAAAAGGAAAATCCAGATCCTAGGCTCAATCCATTTCCAACTACTCTACGAGCAGATCCTCTTCCTCCTCCACCACCTCAAACGTCTATCTTTATTGCTATTACTAATACACCTGTCAGACGGGACAAGACAGATGTGGCTGAGATGAGAAATCGTCTCAGAGAACTTGATCACATAAGGAAAGAAAAGGGAAAAGAAAAGATGCCCAAGAAATCCTTTCTTATCACAAGAGAGCCCGATCAAATGATGTTGTCAAACCTGTTGGAATCCTTTTTAAAAGATTTGGGTAATCAAGAACCACAGCCTGATCCTGATCCTGTTATTCCACAGCCTCCACCACAAATTGATCATGTTATTCCAATAGATCAAATTATGTTTCCAACAAAACCGGCTTTTCCAAATATTTTTGACACTGAATCAGACTTAGTATCTCTTTCATCCTTTTCAATCCCTACCATTGATTCCTTTCCTATGGCACCAGTAACTTCATCAATATTCAACTTACCCAAAAAAAAAAAAAAATCATCAATATTCATGGCCGACCCCCCAAACCATGATATGGAATCAAATCCTTCCGAACCAGAGGTTGTTCAGCCAAACAATCATCAAAACAGTTCTTCACTATTGATGTCATACCTTACCACAAATGGCTAGAAAGACTTGAGGAATTTCACACTTGGTTGAATACCCAAGCTATTACCAACCAAGAAAAGTATGATGTTCTATTCAACTTTGTCACAACGTTCATAGGTAACCTCAAACTTTGGTGGCAATCTTTAGGAGAACAGAATCAAATTCACTTTTGGCTCTCCCCGAACTTTGGTCATGCCATTACTCTCCTATATCATTTCTTTGTGGGAAAACCTGTTGACCTCATAGAACTCAAAAGAAGAGAATTTTTTGAAAGAAGATGATGCTCTCTCCAGAAAAAACATCTTGATAAGCATTATCAAAAAATGCTTAAGCTCTTCTATCAAATTGGAGCTGATGCAAATTTGAAACATGTTTTATTGACATCCATCCCCAAAGAATTATCTCAAATAGTAGAAAAGACATTTCTGTCCAAACAGAGAAGAATCCAAGATGTTCCATTGGGAGAAATCCAGCAAGAAATTCATTTGTGCCTTGAAGAACTGTGTATCAAACACCAAATGATCCAAACCTATGTCAACGACAACAGAGAACTTGACAGGGTCTGTTCTCGCTAGAATTTGAAAATCAAATACTCCAAGAAAGATTGTGATGGTTCTTACAAAAAATCTTCCAAAAAGAAGAAGCATTTCAAGAAGCTCTGGATAAATAAATCCAGACACGACTCTAAGCACTTCAAAAGAAAGAAGAAATGACGATACTTACGAAAAAGGAAGGATTATTTAGGCCACAAGAAATCAAAACGATGTTTCATCTGCAATCAAAAGGGACATTTTGCTAAAAATCATCCTCAGGTAAAAAAAAATTAGAATCATTTAATACATCATATAGAGAATGAAACTGGTATTTCTCTTAAAGATGATGATATTGAATCTTTATTTTCTACGGATGAAAAACCATGTGAACAAACTCTTTGTGTCATTTCTTATTACCAAACTCATAGTGAAATTGATTCAAATTCAGATTCCGAAGATATCTTCAACATATCTTTGACTCCTTCAGAAGAAAGCATTGACATATTTTCCACATATCTTCCCATTTTCTTGTGAAAATATTCACTTCAAAGTTTGCTAAGCCTATCACTATCATTGCTCTTATAGACACTGGAGCTGCCTCTTCCATCCTAGACACTAAAGTCGTTTTCGAAGAATATTGGACTTCCAGTGTCCGATACTTCAATTCTACTTCAGGAGATACATTCTCTACAAATGTAGGAATCACTCCGATAACTGTCCAGTTTTTTCCACAGTGTTCTATAACCACAAAGATCTTTAGCTCAAGTCTTCCCAACAAAGATTTGATCATTGGTTAGAATATTATAACTCAAATTTCTCAACTTCGCATTATTCTTAGAAAAGGTCTTAAGTATAAAAATCAATTTTCTGAATTTGTTAACATTTGAAGACTTTTTTCCATTCAAATGAGCCTATTGGATCCGATCATGCAAAAGTTATTAGAATCCTATTCGGAATCTCATTCGAGTTCACTCAAAAGTATTCCCATCCATTATGGAAAAACCCATAATTCTTTGTTCGCCTTCCTTTAAAAAAGAATGAGGATATCAATTCAACCAAGGCGAGTCATATGAGAATGAATTCAGAGCATCTAGTTTTGGCTCAAAAGGAATGCTCAGAACTGCTGCAACAAGGCCTTATTGAGCTCTCACATTCTCAATGGGCATGTGAAGCCTTCTATGTTAACAAACGTGCTGAGCAAAACCGATAAAAGATGAGATTGGTAATTAATTACCAACCCCTTAACATTTTCCTTCAAGATGATAAATTTCCTCTATCTTCAAGAAACTCTCTTTTTGCTAGACTATCCAAGGCTCAAATTTATTCCAAATTTGATCTCAAAGCCGGATTTTGTCAATTGGGCATTCATCCTGAAGATAGACCCAAGACATGATTCCGTATTCCAAACCAACACTTTCAATGGAAAGTTTTTCCTTTTGGCTTAAAAGTTGCATTGTCTTTATTCCAAAAGGCCATATGTCGAATCTTTCAACCAATCCTGTCAAGTGCAGCAATATACATTGATGACATTCTACTCTATAGTCCTGATGAGCAAACACACTGCCAACTTCTTGAATAGTTTGTAGAGATCGTGAAGAAACATGAGATCATGCTTTCTCAAAGAAAGATGAACATTGCCTAGACATAAATTGAATTTCTTGGTATACACCTTAACAAAGAGACATACTACCCAGGGCAACATATTGCTCAGGAATTGCTGAAATTTCCTGAAAAAAACTTCACAACAAAGCAAGTTCAACAATTTTTTAGGATAATTAATTATCTCAGAGATTTTGTTCCAGATCTTGCAAAGCTATTAATCCCATTGTAGACAATGCTGAAAAAGAATCCCCAACATTAGGGAAAATCTTAGACTACTGCAGTTGCTGAATTTAAAGAGATTATGTAGTCTCTTCCTCCGTTGCAAATCCCATCAACAAGGAAGAGAATTCTTCAGACTGACCCCAGTGATGAATACTGGGCTGTAGTCTTGTTTGAAAAAATTGATGGAAAGAGACATCTGTGTGTTTATAAAAGTGGAAAGTTTTCCTAAGCAGAAATGCATTATCACTCCACTTTTAAAGAAATATTGGCGGTCAAAAATGGGATTTAAAAGTTTGAATTCCATCTCATTGGCCATCACTTCCTAGTAGAATTGAATATGACATCTTTCCCTCAGATGACCAGATTCAAATAGAAGCAGATTACAAATTCTCAGCTGCTTCGATGGACTGAATGGTTTTCAAAATATTCTTTTGAAACCAAACACGTTGCTGGGAAGAAAAATGTGCTTGCTGACTTTTTGTCAAGACCAAAAGCTCCAGCAGAAATCAACATGTATATCATGAAGTATGTCTGTCATACTACTCATCACAATGAGAAGTATAAAATTGAGAAAGTCAAAGACTAGCCAAGCTGGCGATACCCCCCAGAGATCATCAAACAAATCTTGAAAGACATTCTTATTGAAAATCTGGATAAACTTATGTGGCAAAAGAATTAAGTATAAACTGTACTAAAAAGTACTCATCCACGTTCATTCCTAAAGTCCTTAACTTTGCTACTAAATTCATCATCTCAAGTATATGCTTATGCATGGTACGTGAACCATCATATTTCATGGTGGTCAGTGTGCTCATCAATGTACTAGCAAGTGACTTATCAGCAGTTTGAGAATGTTCTTCCACAAATTTCATAAATTCCTTAGTATTATTAGTCTTGGGAAGAGAAGTCTTTAAGTTGTTTGCAACTGTCATTTACATGAACATTAAACTCAGTCTGCTCGATCTTTCCCAAGCTTTATGAAAAGACTTTTCATCATCACTACTTTTATCAGTAATAGCAGTTGGTTTCTCAACTTGAAACGCTAAATCAAGATCCAGGACACCTAAATGAAACTGAACTTGTTCACTAAATCAGGAAAATTCATCATATTGAATAAGGAAACAAACGAGGTATGCAAATGGAGTGAAACAGGTACAGATACTGCAAATGTGCAAGAAAATACTCATACATTAATGCCTTAAGAATATCACCTAATCAGATTCAAACTAAATTACACATGCACATCATAGTTCTCCTTTGGGCGATCCTATGATATACAAATATATATAAACCATAATGATGCTAATAATTTTATTTGGTAATTGTAAATATATCTTATTAAAATTTATTTGCTATATTTGGATATACAAACAAATTTAACAAGTCATATTAATTACCAACTATCATGTTCATGAATTATAAGAAAAATAATTAACCTTTGGGTTAATTCCTAAATTCTTATAATAAATGAACTTCAATATACCCATAACACTAATAATGATATGAAACATATCAATTTAATATATAACATCAATTAATCATGGGTAATTGAACAAAACAATTTATAATATCAAAATTCAAAAGACTTCAAGGTTTGGCCACTTTTGTGACTTACAAATCATTAATAATATGAATTTTTAATATTATAAAATACAAATATTTACCAAATTGCACACAATGACAAAAATGTAGTCAAAGCATAAGGGCAAAATCGTAAAATCATAATTCCATAAGGGCAGAACCATAAATTTAAAATCCAGGGGCAAAATGGTAAATTAACAGCAAGGGTAGAATCATAATTATCAATAAATAGAGGCAGAACTGTAAATAACCATCAAAGAGGAGGGCACAAGCATAAATTAACGCTGTGGGGACGTCAGGCGCATGTCGAGCTCGTGCCTAGCAACTGCGCGGGTAGTCCCACAAGCGTGGATCCCACGCACGCAACGATTGTGTGTGCATGTCGGCGCGTGGCATGTGGGTTCCACATGCCTGCAACTGCAGCACGCGCGTGGAGAGCATGCGCCTTCTTCCTTGCGCACAAAGGCCATTTTCTGCCGGTTTTCACCGTTTTTAGCCACAATTTCGCTGTCGTTTCTTCTCCGGCAACCCACCCCAGACACAAATAAATAATGGCTTTTAAAGAGTATGCCGACAAGATCACATGGGTCCAAGTTTCGACGAAAATGACAAAGAAATTGGCCTCAAATCAAACGAAAATTTCCCAAAATGCAAATCCTTAACCACCGTGACTTCTGCCGCCCGATTACCCTTTGGTGAACACCAATATACCGGAAAAACTCATGGCTAATGTTCCTCATGGCAGTGCAATGGTGTGGGTCCGAAATCAAGCAGTGGGTAGTTGGATTTTGCCCAAAAACGGCGAGTTTCTCACTTGGCCTCAAAAATCCGAATTCCTCGATTTTCGTCCTCTTCATTCGGATTTTTTTTAACAGAACCATC
The DNA here is from genome assembly GCA_017140325.1 of Eucalyptus leucophloia subsp. euroa. Taxonomy (NCBI): domain Eukaryota; kingdom Viridiplantae; phylum Streptophyta; class Magnoliopsida; order Myrtales; family Myrtaceae; genus Eucalyptus; species Eucalyptus leucophloia. Next base: position 33,059,438 of record CM029476.1, read on the forward strand.
CGAAAACATTTTTAACAATAACAACAGTACGAATAGGATTGTTCAACGAATCATCATACATAAATAATAATATTTCTATAAACGGAAAAATCATGAGATCATAAACCTTGCTCTAATACCAACTGTTAGACTATTCATATAATTATTTGATGTGGAAACTCACAATAAAATAGTGAACTTTGATCTTTATGATTTTCACAAATAGATGAAAACGTACATTTATTTATAGCGTTACCTTTTGATGATAATCGTTGTAAAAAACCAATGAACTTGAATCAAATGAAGAAATTCGATTTCTCTCCCTTAAGCCACTATTCTTTAATATATTTTATCGATGGAGGAGAGAATATCAATTCTTTTCTGTTATTGTTGTTCATGTAGGCGAAGAGAGGACCGGACTCTATTTATACATTCTATCAATAGGTGCCTTCCATTAAAGCGCCTTTTTCAACTTTCATAAAAGTTATGCCTCTTCATTTTATTAGAGTCGTAACTCCCCATAACCAATATTTATTTATTTTATAGCATTTTAATATTTATTAAACCATATTAAATCATATTATGTGAGCCACAATAATTTTTACATACAAATTATAGCCCCTTTGCCGTTTTTCTCCTTATTGTAACTATTGTCGCTAGAAGAAATTTTGCCACAAATTGATACATGCGTCATCCCAAAATATCCGATCCATGTCGGACGAATATTTTCCTGATGATGACAGGTGGAATGTCCGATCGATGTCTCGCACGTGCCGGACGAGCACTAGAAGCGCTGGAGGTATGCGACCTCCAACTTTCTGCTCCCCGACTTTTGGACATCCCACCTGGTCCATTCCACGCAAAACGGACCCGAACGGGCCGACCAAAACGGGCCCATTCAGCCTACACCTGAGGTCTTGGAGTTTGATCGCCTGATTGTTTCCGCGGGACGCTGGTTCCATCGCCCGCTGGTCTTCTACTTGATTTTTGGACGATGTCTTTTCTTATTGGGCAAGGGAAATTGGAAAAATTAGTTGTCGACTATTTTTTTGTTTCGGTGGTTCCATCAGAGCGAGTTTATTCAAGAAATAAAATTACTTTCATGTACTGGCCATAAATATGTGTCCTTGATACGTGGAAAAAAGATATCAAAATAGTAATACTTTAATTGTGTCAATTTGATCAAAAATTGTTAATGTGGATGCCGACAATCATGTAACATAGCTCACATTGGAGTAGATTTTTTTTTTCTTCCTTTTTCTTTCCCTACTCCTTCTGCCAATGGCTGGTTTCCAACTATTTAACTTCATCCATTTATTTGAACCCTAAATAGAATACAGCAAAGGGAATGACTTACCATTCTAAGGCTCTGTTTTTTTCCTTTCAAAGAATTAATTTGATAATTTTTTTCTTTTCTTATTCTAATATTTAATTCGTGTAAATCTATGGTGTAGTTCATATTTAGATGCACTAAGCTGTTACATTATATTTTATTTTCATGATAAAAAAAAAGCTCTTATTCTAATCAATCAATGTAAATTTTGGTGAGTGATTAAAGATTTATTAAGATATGATTTTAAATAAATTCATACATATATTTTTTGTAAAATAAATCAAAATCCATAACCTTTGCTTCTTGAGATGTACGGTGTGTGCCTTCAATTGCCGTCGGAGCTTTAACTCTATTGGGGCTTAAAAGAAAAACATGGAAAAAAACACGACATAAACAACAAAAGAACATTGGCCTCGAAAGACTAAAAATATATCAAATGCTTCGAGTCCAAATATGAAGTCCTCAACGATGACGTCATATTTTAGGTTGTGAAAAGTAAGCGATTAAATAATAAAATAGATGGAATTAAAAAATAAATTGAATATCAGATTTTTATGTTTCGATCATAGTAATCTACATCTACAGGAAGAGTTGTAACAAATTTTACTATAGATCAAGCGATATAATAGAAATTATAATTAGACTCGAGTCACTCAAACACTTTCGGTATTTTCAAAATCCCAATTACGCTCAATATCTCACCAAATGCCTAGCCCCACGACCGAACACGCACGAAGTTGGGCTTCAACTCTCTTCTATTGCACTCAAAGTGCCCGCGCCCCATTCTCCTACTTCTTCGGACTAGCAAAACTTACGAATTCTCTTATTCACGCGGAATATTTGTATGCCCCTATATTTTGTCTTTATCCTGCCATTTTAATAGGAAGAGTCCAACGTGCAGCAATTTGATAAAGAAAAGTCAAGCATGGTCAAACCTTAATATTTATCCAGGCAAATAAAGACAAATCTCCACGTATACATCTATATACCCTCCCAGAAATTCTTTGAATTTCTTTCCTAACAAATTGGGTTAACAAACCAATCTACATCCTCCGATCAAGTCGGGTTCTGTACAATTACTCAAACTCGAAGCATAATATGAACAAAAATCCCTCTGCAATAGTTGCACACATCGTAACTCGTGTTATGAGAAAATGCAGAACTAAAACAATGTTCCCCAAAGTACGTTTAACGAATTTTAGTTGGACCTAAGGATGATTGTCACTTGTTTTTAGAATAAACGGTTTGGTTCTTGAAAAAGCTAGTGCTCGAAATAGAACAAACCACACGGTCTGTTATGTGATACTTGACGAGGAGCCTCGATACATGCATTAGACAGAATCAATTTACAGATAAAGTTGCGTGCTGACTGACTATTTGTTCAACAATTGTTGCATTGCCAATGGGAAATTGAAGGAGCATGGCAATGAATAATTTGGTTGCGCATGTGGTATATGATCGATGTCTTAACTTAATCACACCCACCAGATACACTTAAAAGATACCAACCAAATTATACCCTATGCGACGCAAAACATAATCCTAACAACTGATTCTAGTAATGCTAGTGTCCCTATGCAGGAATAGTTAATTTCTTGTACTAAACGTTTGCCTCGCTCAATTGCGAACATGAAGTCCCCAATCTCTGAGCTTTATTCAATGAAAAAGCCCACTACAGAGCACCATCATCAGCTGGCTTCCAGATATCCAACCATCTATGGAGTTGAAAAGAAGAGAGCAAGTGGAGAAGAGATGCGACGCGTTTAGAATGGGTCGATAACCCCAACGGCATGTCCTATACCGACGTGAATTGACCTTCGATCATTGATCAGCACAACTATCCGAAATTTGGATTCCGGACACTGAGTTCTTGAAGGGAAGGTGGAATCCTAAAGGGCGTGAGCTGCCTCAATTCAACGCGGGCCAATTCTTGGAGATGGTTCGATGGAAATCGATCGTGTTTGTTGGCAATCCGATAGGATGGAACCAAATGCAGCCATTGTTATGTCCCCTAGGTGGTGTAAGTGCTCTCAGTGTCACTTAGCCCGTGCATGACAAAAAAAAATTTTCTTTAATTTTTTTTTTTCTTGGAAAAGGTTTGGAACAAAAACCCATTTAATAACGCAATTTCATTTTCTTATTTTTGGAATAGATTTCTATTTCATAAATAAATTTGGAATATAAATCAGAAACTAAATTTTTAGCTTTTCTATTTCTAAAATAAAATTGAGAAATAAAAATTCTTCTCATTATTCACTTTTGTCACCGGGCTGCTGCCCACCCGCCGCCATGGGATGTCGTTGACCACCACCAGACGCTAGCCGCCCCCCTAGAAATAAAATTTTATTTTGTTATCAAACAAATTTCTATTTCAGAAACAAAAAATTTGAGTTGATATCAAATGTATTTCTTTGCTTAGAAACTTGTCTAGAGAATAGAAATTGAGAAATCAATTTCTGATCAGCAATTGACTTCCGGAATAAAAATGTTATCATGCGTTCTCTTAATTTCTTGGCTTCGTATCATTTGCATTTAAGGGCCTCTTTTGGCTAGTAAACTTATTTGTATAGTGACTAATGCTTCAGCTGTTGTCATGGGTCGACAGTTCCTTGATTGTGAAATAACCTGTGCGGTAGCTGGTGAGCCGACAACACCAAGCCATTCTTCCTCCTTTAGTTATTCGTAAGGACAGTACGGCAAATTGCATTTTCGTATCAAATCATACCGCGCCTAGTATTGCTCGGGAATCCAGTCTATAGAGCGAGATAGCATATCACTTTTGGCATAATAACTATTTTCAACCTGTCATGACCTTATCGGAAGAGTGGCATGAACTCTTAACCAGTTCGTGCATGAGGGACGAGCCTACATTTAGAGCTCCGTAGGATAAGTTCGTTCTATCCTAGAATATATAATACCAACCGTCCTGACACAACTCTCATGGACTAGTTGTATTCATCCCCTTTGCATCACTCTCTCTTTAACTGGTAACCCCATCGTCCACTCATAAGGGCACACGAGTATGGGAAAAATCATGGACTGTGACATTCTCTCCTACTCATTTCTGCAACACCCTCATCACGAGATGTTACACTGTTACTGTCACGCCCCAACTCTCGGTCACGTGATTATCCTTCGAGGTTGGTCGATTTTATTAAGCGATATCCCCAGGACTACATATCGCCGACCCTGTCCTTTTTAATAACACATGCGGAAGCAGTTATAAAAATCCCCAGACAATAAAGCAATGGGATATACAAGTAGGACCAGAAACCTGAACCTGAAAACCACATCCTCATGATCATATACAAGCCATACTAAAACGATTGGTTTCTACTCAAATTGATTCTATAGCAAATGTCATCAGGATCCTACTCGGATCATTCTCGGGGTTCTCCTTCTGATACTCCTCTTCGGGTTCCTCATCAGGGTTTTCCTCATCAAGTTCCTCCTCCTTAAGCTCCTCATCCGAGTCCTGAAATGGTTATTCAATAACCATTGAGACAACGTCTCAGCAAGTTCTACCCCCTAAGACCCGATTAGTAAACTAATACACCTTAGGGCTGCCTATGCACAACATGAGTCAGAGGACTTACCTTGGCCTCAGATTCCACCTGCATATTAGCACAAATCAAATAGGCACCCAAGCAATCACATCACAGATCGAAGCGTCGATCAAATCGACCTAGTCGATTACACGCCAACAAGACCATTCACGGTCCTTTCCACTCAATCAATTAATTCACGACAATCGGATCAAGGCAAAGGTCAATCACATTGAATCACGCTCAGATCGAATCATCGATCAATCGACCTAGTCGATTACAAGTTAGTCGAATCATTTCTAGGTCATTCACTCCATCCCACATAACCTCCAATAGTACACTTAGTCACAGAGCTCCATCAATGCTCTCGGGCGTCATTTTCGCCAAGGTGACATAAGTAACAGACGGTCTACGTGCGTTCTTTAAGGCGCCGTTTTCGCACCTGATGATATTCCTCATCACCGAACCACGCCCATCATAGGTCACAAATCACGACGGTCTACGTGCGTTCTTTAAGGCGCCGTTTTCGCACAGTGATGTCTTTCATCACCGAACCACGCCTGTCATGATTCATAAGTAGTCTACGTGCGTTCTTTAAGGCGCCGTTTTCGCACAGTGATATCCTTAATCACCGAACCACGCCTACCATAAGTCATAGACAGTCTACGTGCGTTCTTTAAGGCACCGTTTTCGCACGATGATGTACTTTATCACCGAACCACACCTTTGTCTATACTTCGTACTTGATCGGTCTCAGCCAATAGAATTCTCAGTTAGTTCTCATCACTCTCTCCACTTACAGCTCAACAAGGCAGTACAAATGCTAACTAGCCATACTCGGCCAATTACCAATCAATCATTCAATTTCACTCAATTTCAATCAATTGGGGTAAATCCCTAAAATATCATAATTTATTTAATTTCATACAACGTAGAGCTCAAGTAAATAAACGGACTATGCCATGACAATCAGCACGAAATTCGGTCGACGATCACCTCAACATTAATTTCCGGAAAATAATTTAATAATTAATTAATTTCGAAAATTAATTATTAAATATTAAAATTCAATTTAGCTCAAGATAAGGCCCAATTAAATAAACGGACTTCACCACGGTCGTCAGCATAATATTCCGGTCATTGGCTATCAAGTTGAATTTTCGGAAAATAAATAAATAATTAAATATATAATTCCGAAAAATAAATAAATAAACACAATAATTCCAATTTAGCACCATATGAAGCTCAATTAAATAAACGGTTTGCGCCACCATCATCAGCATAAAATCCCGGTCTTTGGCCATCCCAGTTGAATTTTCGGAAAATAAATAATTAAATAATTAATTTCAAAAATTACTATTTAATTCCTAAAAATTCCAATTAAGCCCGAATCGCTTAATTAACACCCGATAAGGGACGGAAAAATCCCAAGAAGCATCCAATAAATACTACAAGCAATTCTTTATCTAATTACACTAATCACACAACTAATATGCAAAGCAATTAACTGATAATCACTAATCAATTCTAATCTAGCAACCTAATTACACTTAATTAACACTAATCAACCTTTAAGCGTAATTAGCAAACTAAGAAGGCATTAGTGAGTAAAACTCACTCAAAACGACGGGCTCGATGCGAGGATCGACTTTCCTCAAAGCAGGCCGAGCATCCGGGCTCGGGAAGGCGGCCAAAACGGGCCAAAACCCTCTGCGATACCCATTTTACGGCGGCTTCTCGTGCGCGGCTGGAAGGGGCGGTTCTGGGGTTGATTAGAGCCAGACAAGGCCGGTGGAGGGCGAGGGGACTCCGGTGAGGCCGGACGGTGGCCGGAGGAGGTTGGGCGGTGGCCGGAGGCGGCTGAACAGGATTGGGCAGAAGTGAAACAGGGCTGGACAGCAGCTCGATCGGACCAAGGTAGACGGCGTACGGCAGGTGAGCGTGAAGCGGACGGGGCGACGGCGGTGCTCGACGACGGTGAGGGCAACTCCGGCGCGGTTGAAGCTCCTTCAAGTGACGCCGGTCACGCTACGCTTCGCTGGTCGGTTCTATTCGAACCGAGAGGGAGGAGAGGGGGCGAAGGGCATGCGGTGAGGTGCGGCCGGTCGCGGAGCAGCGGTGGCGTTCCGGCTTCGGTGGGCGACGACGGCGGCGAGAGGCAGCGACAGCGGCTCGATCTCCGCTGGTCTTCGGCTCCCATAGAGGTTTGAAGAAAAGGAAGAAGATGGGGGATGAGTTCGGTCGACGGAGGAGAGAGGGGAGGAAGAGAAAATCAATTTTTCTTTCTTTTCTCTCACTCACTCTCTCTCTTAGGTCAGCCACACTTGGGCCACCACTAGCTATCCACCACCTTCATTTTTTTTTTTTTTACAAATATGCCCCCTTCTAGAAGCATTTAGGTAGGCCAAAGTATATGGTCCACTAGGCATTCGAATTTTGCTAGGTTTTCTTCCTAATTGGACCTTAATCCCACTTGAATCAAATCAATTTGACCCCCATACTTTCATTCAATATTTCATCGATCAAATTGGTACTTTTTCTTATCAGTATAGCCCACTTGTATCCCGAATTCACAATCTCTGGCTTCAACTGAACAAAACGGCCCTATTTATCTAGTCAAATTAAAACCCGAAAATCTGGATGTCACGGTTACTTCCTTGTGTTTCCCAACCATCAATACCATTCCCTGAGACTTACATAGATGGCAACGCTTGTCTAACAAAACAGGCCACCCCACTCCACTAGTAGCTTCCCTCAATTAACACCGATCATAAATGTGTCACTTGTGCTCCCTAACAAGTATGTCATCCCTAGCCAACTATGCTCCCTTGGTAACACATTTTTTCTCCTACTTAACTCCTCTTGATCTCTGTAGACCAATGGAGGGTTCTCCCCTTGTTGGAAATGTGATAATAGACCTCTTCTTAGGATTCGTCGATTGATCTATAAATGTTATCCCTATCTAGTGCGCAATTCAGTCCCTTCCTATACCCCATTGCCATCCTAGAAGGGAGATGAGAGCTGCACGTTGTTCGAGCCCTCTTGGCCTCAACAATCACTCTTTGCCCTCATAGGCTTTCCCTAAATCAACCACCTACTAGAGGGATTTTGCTTTGACATCATTTGTCATGAGTCGACAGTTTATTGGTCGTGGAATAACTTGTATGGCACTTGGTGAGCCGAGAACACTAGCTCGGCCTTCCTTCTTTAATTATTCTTAAGAATAGTCTGGTGAATTGCATTTCCAATTTGGATTGTATCATGCCCATATAGCTTGGACATCCAGCACAATAACTAGTTTTGGTCTACCATGGTCTCATCAAAAGAGCTGGATTAACTCTCAACTTGTTTGTGCATGGAAGGACAATGTTGCCTTCAAAGCTTCGTAGAGATATATTCGTTCTATCCTTTAACTCCTTGCACCAATTGTCCTAACACCACTCTCACGGATCAATTGTTTTCATCTCCTCTATATGACTCAACTCTTTATACAATAATCACAAGCTCCACTCTCAAAGGCACATAAGCATGGGAGAATCACGGACGGTGACACAAGCATGCAACGTTGTGTTCAATAGTTTTTCAGGGATGACAATTCAAATTGAAGCTAATGATGTAGGTCTTGGTTCGGACGCTAGCACATTTGCTCTTGAAAATGGCATTTCTTTGACTTCTCTAGGAAAGAATGTGGCCGAAATGAAGTCGTCTTTTGGTTCTAATGATGTAGAATTCTAGATTTGGAAATGGCGATTGGATTTTTTTTTTTTAATGCTCTAAGAAATAATGAGACTATTTATGGGCGACAGAATAAAGCTCAAGGGACACGATTTCGAGTTCTACTTAACTCAAGTAGAGGAGTTCAGGTGGCCAAAAGGGAGGGAATCGAGAGGGACTTGACATTTAGACTTCTGGATACCATCGAGGCCTGATCCTTAGACCGATGGTGGGCGTTTGTCGGATTGGAACATGACGGTGGCCGATTGCGAGCACTAGTGCGGGCCTGGTCCTATCGACATGCGGAACGATTTCTTTTCAAATTTTATGAAGTCAGAATGTCAAGTGTCTCTTCGGGTCAAAAGAAGGGTGCGTGACATTGATGATGGGGAAAACTTAACCCTTTCGTCCTCACTTCAATACTTATACCATTCATCATATTTTGAGAGCAACATAATTTCATATGATAAATCTATCCACATATATCTATATAGGTAACGCCATCAATAGAATTCTAGAATTCATGCGATCTTCGAATCTGGTAACATCGGTTACTCGAGTTTTTCTCTTTAATTGATGCTTTCTTGCCGAGCCGATTTGCGTGACCTGCCCTTTTTCTTTTCGAAGGGAAGTGAAAGAAGGATTGGAGTTTGAACATCATTGACAATTATACTTGCAGTAAATGTCATTCAAAAGCCATTCCATTACATTTTTTTTCTAATCACTTTGCCTTTGTCCTAAAAAACAAATTTAGCAAGTCCTTCAAGGCTCTTTCCTCTTTTGCCTGTACATCCTATCTTTTTTAATGTTCCACACCATTTTCCATGATACTACCTTCACTAGCTCTGTCTCCCTTCCTTGCCTTCGAAAAATTCTAGGAGTTCCCCGACGTTGATCCTTTACTTCCGATTCATATTACCAAATCCATTTTAAATTGCCTTTCCCGTCCCTTCCTCAACTTCACTTCCAATCCAATCCCCTTCCAACTCTCTCTTTCCACTCGAAAAGAGAAAAAAAAAAAACATCGATATCAACCAACTCCATTTCCATCGTTCCGTCCTCATCCCAAGTCTTCATTTAATTTCTCCTAGTAAACACCTCCTTCCCTTTTCGATCCCATCAAAAATAGACCCTCGAGACGAAGAAAAAGCTAGCGAGCAATCAACTCTTGGTGATTCGGCTGCTACCCCATCAAAAAGATCATACCTTAAAGAGTTCTTTCACCCCTCAGGTTTGATTTTCCAACTTCATTGTAATAATCAATTTCCCTTTTTTTCTCAATTTTCTCTAGTGAGTCATCCCTAGTTGAGGAAAAATAAAACGAAAAAACAAAAAACAAAAAAAAAAGGAAAAATCTATTAAACGCTGGTAACTAACCCACCAACCACCAAACAGATAATTAATTTAAATAATGGGGAAGAGATTTATGTGAAAAGTCAAAATCTTTGTTTGCAAGCCTTCGGCAATTGCCTTCCTCCTCCTCCTCCCCCACCTCCTCCTCCTCCATCCCCACCACTTTCACCGCCGCTACCGCTGCCGCCACCCCCACGTCTCCGCCGAAGCCCAAGTTCCCCTTCATCTTCTTACGCATTGAGTCCACTTGTCCTCGCCGATCCTTCTCCCTTCTTCTCACTGAGCCTCCTCTCTGCCTCGCTCCCAACGAACTCTTTGTTCCAAAACTTCACTCTCAACAATGGCGACCAGGCTGAGTACATCCACCCCTACCTTGTCAAGCCCTCCCCATCCTCTATCTCCATCTCATTCCCTTCTCGCGTCGCCTCCTCCGCCTCTTTGTACCAAGTGTTCAATGCCGACCTCACTGTCTCCGCCGTTTCGAGGGACGATGCCGCACGCGGCGTGGTGCCGAGGCGCGTGACACATGATCTCGTCGTACAGCAACCTCGGCATCACACTTGGACTTTGTGACTTCGAACCTAAGGTTCGTCCTCCTCAGGGGGAGCCCCTACTTGACCTGCTTGGTTGACCATGGGATAGAGGTTGCGATCTCAACTATTCACGCGACCCTCTCGCTCTTTTCGAATAGTAGCCGCACCAAGCATACTTTGGAGCTCAACAACAATCAGACTTGGCTTGTTTACACTTCCTTGCCGATCAGTTTCTGTCACAGTCTCAATGCCATTACTTTCGGAAGGCTTTCAAGAGTTATTAGGATTGCTTCTTTGCCCGACGGTGGATCACTTAGTGAGGAGGTTTTGGATAGGTTCAGTTCTTCGTATGCTCTATCTGGTGATGCGGTGTTGACTAGACCATTTTGTCTAGAGTATAAATGGGAGAAGAGAGGATGGGGGGATTTGCTCATGCTCGCGCACCCGCTCCACGTTCGACTTTTGTCCCGTGAGGATTGCCGTGTCGCTATGTTGGAGGATTTTAAGTATAGGAGTATCGATGGTGATCTTGTTGGCGTGGTTGGAGATTCATGGGTGTTGAGATCTAATCTGTCTCTGTTACTTGGCATTCAATCAAAGGCGTCAATGAAGAGTCACGCGATGAAATCATTCAAGCCCTTCGTAGGGATGTGGAGTTCCTTGATCTGGCTACAATAACGACAGCTTCATCTTATTTTTATGGGAAATTGATCGCTAGAGTGGCGAGGTTGGCTTTGATTGCTGAGGAGGTGTGTTATCCACGAAGTTATCCCAGCGATCGGGAAATATTTGAAGAGCACCATAGAACCATGGTTGGATGGGACCTTTAGTGGTAATGGATTCTTGTACAATGCGAAATGGGGTGGGATTATCACCAAGCTAAGATCGACCAATCCTGGTGAAGATGTTGGCTTTGGGTTGTAGAAAGCTCATCACTATCATTTAGGGTGTTTCCTTTATGGAATTGCTGTTCTCGCCAAGATTGATCCTGTATGGGGAAGGAAGTACAAGCCTCGGGCATATTCACTTATGGCGGATTTCATGAACTTGGGGAAAAGATTGAATTCCAATTATCCGCGTCGAGGTGCTTCAACCTGTATAATTTGCACTCCTGGGCTAGTGGATTGACTGAATTTGTGGATGGACGAAATCAAGAGAGCACGGCGAGGCTGTGAATGCTTACTATTCAGCTGCTTTAAAGGGATTAGCCTATGGAGACACCCATCTTGTTGTTGTCGAGTCCACGCTTGCTGCAATGGAAATACATGCAGCTCAAACATGGTGGCATGTAAGAGAAGGCGATAATTTATATGAGGAAGACTTCACTAGGGAGAACAGGGTCGTGGGTGTTCTGTGGGCTAACAAAAGGGATAGTGGTCTTTGGTTTGCCGGTGCGGAGCGGAGAGATTGTAGGCTTGGAATTCAGGTTTTGCCTCTGTCGCCTATCACTGAGGTTCTATTCTCAGATGTCCAGTCTGCAAAACAACTGGTGGATTGGACATACCCGGCATTGAACAAGGAGGGAATTGAAGGATGGAGAGGATTTGTGTGTGCCTTGGAAGGGACTTTTGACCAAGGTAGTGCGCTGGAAAAAGTGAGGAGCTTGAGCGGTTTTGATGATGGGAACTCTGTTTCGAATCTTCTATGGTGGATTCATGTAGAGGTGATGATGAAGAGACGGGGTGCAGGGATGGAGGAAAGTACTGTTGGTTTGGTCACTATTGTCACTGAAATCGTTATTTCAGGGATGGATTCAATTGCTTTAATGAGATATTCTATTTGGAGTATTCATGTACTTATGTGAGGATTGCTTTGTGCCCTGTGTATCCTATCTTCATAATAAAACGATTCATTAGCTTTGCTTCTCTCTCTGTGACCCTTCATTATTGACGCACATCGCTATAATTACATTATTCACTTTGTTGAACATTTTCGTGCTTTTAAGAAGCTCGCTGAGATCAATTAAATCTCTTGCACTTTGTTTCATTAAATCAGTGACGAGTTTGGAGCATTGTGCGCTTTGATGCCACTTTAGGAGCCCATCGAATTCGATTTAGAATCAATCAATTGGTAAAAAGAAATAAATAATATCTCATAATTTCATCAAATCTTATTGTCTCAAGCCTTGGGAATAATTTTCAATAGAATCCATTTTTTTCGATTCAATAATGATTACAAAAGTCTTAAATCTTATGTTGATCAGTCACTTTTATTCTTAAACTTTTTTATCAGATCACTTATGTCTTAAAATTTGTTCTAGTTTGCCGTTTGAGTACTTTTGTTATCGAGTCAGTTTTAAATGGAAGGAAACTTTATGTGAATTTTTTTTTTTTTTCCTGAACTTTTCATTTTTTTAGACTCGTGGTGATGATGCGGTATTGGTGAATGTCATACGACAAAAACTCGACAAAAAGAATAGAAGAAGAATAAAAAATACAAAAAAAAAATATGGTGGAGGAAGCTAGAAGTGTGCGTAGATCTTTTTTTTTTTCGGTTGGCCATCGGAGAGGGTCATAGCCCTCGCTGCAAGAAAGGGCAAGGGGCTGCTTGCCCGGTGGTGGCCATGGTGTCACCACCATTACAGAGAGTGATTTTTGTTGTATTGTAGCAGGCTAAGAAAAATGCAAGCTTCATAATTTTTGTACAATGCTTATTTGAATATAATAATTTTTTTCACCCACTCGAGTATCAAAAATTTTAAAAATCAATTATTTGAGTGTCATCGATGATTTTTTTGTTGGAAAATCCAACATGGAGTTGAACGTCCATCGTGGCTTTGCCAGCTCGAAAGTGGATAATTTTTAAATAATTTTTAAACAGTCGTTTCCTTCTTTCTTTGTCCCTTTTAAGGGTCAGCAAGGGTCATTGGTGACTCTCGCCGGTTATAAAACCCAGGTTGTTCGCAGCTTCACTTGTGACCATAATGCCCTCACCTAGGGCCTTTGTGGCTGAGGGCAAGGTAGCCCTCACCTAGATGTGGGTGAGGGTTTTGCAAGTGGCAAAGGCTGCCAACCTTGAAAGAATTAAAAAATTACAAAATTAAAAGAAAATTTAAAAAATTTAAAAAAATCTACATCAAATGGGAAATTAATAAAAAAATCAATATATAATGATTTGTAAATAATCGATTTTACTTTGATATGACATCTAAGTGACGAAAAAAAATTATAACACTCGAATGAATATCGTATAAAAATTATAGCCCATTTGCTGTTTTCTCCTTATCGTAACCATCGTTGCTCGAAGAAATTTTGCCATAACTTGATACGTGAGTCGTCCCAAAGTATCCGATCGATGTCGCACGAACATTTTCCTGATGATGGCAGGTGGAATGTCCGATCGATGTCTCGCACGTGCCGGACGAGCACTACGGTTGCCGAAGATATGCGACCTCCAACTTTCTGGTCGCCAACTTTTGGACATCCCACCTGGTCCAGTCCACGCAAAACGTACCCGAACGGGCCGACCAAGACGGGCCTCTTCAGCTTACACCTCGACCGGGCCGTTGACAAGCGGACATCTGAGTTCTAGGAGTTTGATCGCCTGATTGTTTCCATCGCCCGCTGGTCTTCTTCTTGATTTTTGGACGATGGCTTTTCTTGTCCTCTATTTTTTGTTTCGGTGGTTACATCAGAGCGAGTCTATTAGGGGTGAGCATGGTCCGAGTTGGTCCGGGCTACCCCCTAACCCTAGGACCAACCCGTACAGTGTCGGTTCTCAATTTTTAGGACCGAGAACGGACCCTATTGAGCCTGGGACCAAAGACCGGACCGACCCAATGGGTTCGGTCCGGTTCCAGGGTCAACCCGGGACCGATCGATAATTTTTTTCGTCTTATTTTTTATACTCCATAAAAGAACAAACCGACAAATTCAAATTACACATCTATCGACAATGCAACTTTATGCAACTAAATTATAAATATCAATACATATTTAGCAAATTTAAGATGACACAATAATAAAAATTTTGTACCTGCTAACTACTCATCGAGATATAGGACAAGATGGAAAGTTTTTGTAATCATCTATCTTTAATATTCATAACACCATATGCAAAAGCGTTTTCCTGCATTTGATCATGTAGAGTCCACTCAACCAAAAAATGAGCTTCACACCACTTGACTAGCAAATCACCGTAGAACTGCAGTATTACTCTACTCTTCAAAAACTTCTACCATTTGATACAAATTAAAAAGCAAAGTGCAGCTGAAATTTATTAGCAAAATACAATTAAATCGTAACAAGTTCAAAATACTTAATATAAACCATGAATATATAACTTCATATATTGTTAATTCACCTGAACTTCTAAACACTGAAAACAAAACAAACAACACATAATTAATACTCAACAAAAGCTTTAAATTTAAATTACTATTAGTGCTATTAATAGAATATCTCAATATAATATAATATAATAGACATTTTACTTAGGTTTGAATATATAAAAGAATTATAAATAATATAATATAATATACGGGGTTGGTCAAGGGTTGGACCGACCCAAAATTCTTAGGACCGAGGACCAACCCGCACGGTGTTGGTCCTAGAATTTCAGGACCAAGGACCGACCCGGTCCCCTTGGGAACCGGACCCGGGGATGGCGGGGTTGGGCCGGTCCGGGGTCGGTCGGGGATCAACCCTAGACCGCTGCTCACCCCTAGAGTCTATTCAAGAAATAAAATTACTTTCATGTACTGGACATAAATATGTGTCCTTGATACGTGGAAATAAAATACCAAAATAGTAATATTTCAATTAAATCAATTTATTCTTAAACCTTTTCATATTGATTCCAATTTTGATCGAAAATTGTTAATGTGGATGCCGGCGATCATGTAGCACAGCTAGCATTGGAGTGAACCTTTTTTTTTAATATATTTTTTTGAATTTTTTTCTTCCTTTTTCTTTCCCTACTCCTTCTGCCAATGATTGGTTTCCAACTATTTAACTTCATCCATTTATTTGAACCCTAAATAGAATACAACAAAGGGAACGACTTACCATTCTAAGGCTCTGTTTGTTTCCTTTCAAATAATTAATTTGATAAAAAAATATTTTTAATCTTCTCTTATTCTAATATTTAATTCGTGTAAATCTATGGTGTAGTTCATATTTAGATGCACTAAGCTGTTACATTATATTTATTTTTCAAGATAAAAAAAAAAAAAAGCTCTTATTCTAATCAATCAATATAAATCTTGGTGAGTGATTAAAAATTTATTAAGGTATGATTTTAAATAAATTCATACGTATATTTTTTTGTAAAATAAATCAAAATCAACAACCTTCGCTTCTTGAGACGTATGGTGTGCGCCTGCCGTTGTTGTCGGAGCTTTAACTCCAACAGGGCTTAAAAAAGAAAACATGAAAAAAAACATGACATAAACGACAAAAGAACATTGGCCTCGAAAGACTAAAAATATATCAAATGCTTCGATTCCATATATGAAGTCCTTAATGATGACCTCATATTTTATATCGTGAAAAGTAAGTGATTAAATAATAAAATAAATCAAAAACTAGATTTATATGATTCGGTTATAGTAACCTACATTCATAGGAAGAGTGGTAACGAATTATACTATAAATCAAGTGATATAACGGAGATTACAATCAGACTCGAATCCCTCAAACGCTTTAAGTATTTTCAAAATCTCAATTACACTCAATAACTCACCAAATGTCAAGCCCCACAACCGTACACGCACAAAGTTGGGCTTCAACTCTCTTCTATTGCACTCAAAAGTGCCCGCACCCCATTCTCTTACTTCTTCGGAATAGTAAAACTTACGAATTGTCTTATTCACACGGAATATCTGTGTGCCCCTATATATTGTCTTTATCCTGCCATTTTAATAGGAAGGGTCCAACGTGCAGCAATTTGATAAAGAAAAGTCAAGCATGGTCAAACCTTAATATTTATCCAAACAAATATACAAATCTCCAACCACCGCCCAACCACCGCCCGCAGCGGCGCAGCTAGCTTGGGGCTCTCTCCCTCTCATGAAGGGGAGGAGTTCAAATCCCAAAGGCGTCGTTAGGATTCTTACCTGGAGTACTGTGGTGGTAGGTCCTGTAATCGAGTTCCTTGGACTACCAAAAAAAAAAGAAACAGAGACAAATCTCCACGTATACATCTATATACCCTCCCAGAGATTCTTTGAATTTCTTTCCTAATAAATTGGGTTGACAAGCCAATCTACATCCTCGGATCAAGTCGGGTTCTGTACAATGACTCAAACTCAAAGCATAATATGAACAAAAATCCCTCTGCAATAGTTGCACACATCGAAACCGGTGTTATGAGAAAATGCAGAACTAGAACAATGTTCCCCAAGGTACGTTTAACCAATTTTTAATTGGACCTAAGGATGATTGTCACTTGTTATTAGAATAAACCGTTTGGTTCTTGAAAAAGCTATTGCTCGAAATAGAACAAACCACACAGTCTGTTATGTGATACTTGACGAGGAGCCTTGATGCATGCATTAGACAGAATCAATTTACAATAAAGTTGCGTGCTAACTGACTATTTGTTCAACAATTGTCGCCTTGCAAGGGGAAATTAAAGGAGCATGGAAATGAATAATTTGGTTGCGCATGTGGTATATGATCGATGTCTTAACTTAATCATACCCACCAGATACACTTGAAAGATACCAACCAAATTATACCCTATGCGATGCAAAACATAATCCTAACAACTGATTATAGTAATGCTAGTGTCCCTACGCAGGAATAGTTAATTTCTTGTACTAAACGGTTGCCTCGCTCAATTGCGAACATGAAGTTCCCAATCTCTGAGCTTAAGTCAATGAAAAAGCCCACTACAGAGCAACATCATCAGCAACAAGAAGGCACTGTCGCTCGACTCAACACTGATTCTTCTCACCGCATTCCCTCTTTATTTGTTTGTCATCAGCTGGCTTCCAGATGTCCAACCATCTATGGAGTTGAAAAGAAGAGAGCAAGTGGAGAAGAGATGCGACGCGTTTAGAATGGGACGATAACCCCAACGGCATGTCCTATACCAACGTGAATTAACCTTCGATCATTGATCAGCACAACTATCCGAAATTAGGATTCCCGACACTGAGTTCTTGAAGGGGAGGTGGAATCCTAAAGGGCGTGAGCTGCCTCATTTCAACGCGGGCCAATTCTTGGAGATGGTTTGAGGGAAATCGATCGTGTTTGTTGGCGATCCGATAGGATGGAACCAAATTCAGCCATTGTTATGTCTCCCAGGTGGTGTAAGTGCTCTCAGCATCACTTAGCGCATGCATGACAAAATTTTTGTTTCTTTAATTTTTTTCTCGGAAAAGGTTTGGAACAGAAATCCATTTAATAATGTAATTTCTTTTTCTTATTTTTGGAATAGATTTCTATTTCATAAATAAATTTGGAATAGAAATCAGAAACTAAATTTTTAGCTTTTCTATTTCTGAAATAAAATTGAGAAACAAAAATTCTTCTCATTATTCACTTTTATCACTAGCTGCTGCCCACCCGCTGCCATGGGATGTCGGCTGACCACCACCAGACGCTAGCCGCCGCCCCCTAGAAATAAAATTTTATTCTGTTCTAAAATAAATTTCTGTTTTAGAAATGGAAATTTTGAGTAATTATCAAAGGTGTTTCTTTGCTTAACAACTTGTCTTGGAAATAGAAATTGATTTACGGAATAGAAATGTTATCATGCGTGCTCTTAATTTCTTGGCTTTCGTAGCATGTGCATTTAAGGGCCTCTTTTGGCTAGTAAACTTATTTGCATAGTGACTAATGCTTCAGTTGTTGTCACAGGTCAATAGTTCCTTGGTTGCAAAATAACCCGTGCGGCAGCTGTTGAGCTGACAAAACCAAGCCATTCTTCCTCCTTTAATAATTCATAAGAACAGTACGGCAAATTGCATTTTCATATCGAATCATACCCCACCTAGTATAGCTCAGGAATCAAGTCCATAGAGCGAGACAACATATCACTTTGGGAATAATAACTAGTTTCAACTTGTCATGATATTATCATGAGACTAACATCAACTCTCAACCAGTTTGTGCATGAGGGGCGAACCCACATGTAGAGCTCCGCAGATATATTCATTCTATCCTAGAATATCTAGTATCGACCGTCCTGGCGTAACTCTCATGGACTAGTTGTATTCATCCCCTTTGCATCACTATCTCTTCAACCAGTAACCCCATCATCCACTCATAAGGGTACACAAGTATGGGAAAAGTCATGGATTGTGACATTCTCTCCTACTCATTTCCGCAACACCCTCATCATGGGATGTTCTATTACTTTCTTGTGTTTCCCAACCATCAATACCATTCCCTGGGACTTACATAGATGGCAACGCTCGTCTAACAAAACAGGCCACCTCGCTCCACTAGCAACTTCCCTCAATTAACACCAATCGCAAATCTTCAGTCACTTGTGCTCCCTGACAAGTATGGCATCCCTAGCCAACTATGCTCCCCTAGTAACACCTTTTTTCTCCTAATTAACTCCTCATGATCTCTGTAGACCAATGGAGGGTTCTCCCCTTGTTGGAAATGTGATAATAGACCTCTTCGTAAGATTCATCGATTGATCCAAGAACGTTATCCTTATCTAGTGAGCAATTTAGTCCCTTCCTGTACCCCATTACCATCCTAGAAGGTAGACGAGAGCCGCATGTTGTTCAAGCCCTCTTGGCCTTGACAATTACTCTTCACCCTCATAGGCTTTCCCTAAATCAACCACCTACTAGAGGGATCCAGCTTTGACGTCATTTGTCACGAGTCAACAGTTTCTTGGCCATGGAATAACCTTTATGGCACTTGGTGAGCCGAGACCACCAGCTCGGCGTTCCTTCTTTAATTATTCTTAAGAACAGTATGGTGAATTGCATTTCCAATTTGGATTGTACTATGCCCATATAGCTTGGGCATCCAGCACAACAACTGGTTTCGAGTCTACCATGATCTGATCAAGAGAGCTGGATTAACTCTCGACCAGTTTTTGCAAGGGAGGACAATGTTGCCTTCAGAGCTTCATAGAGATATATTCGTTCTATTCTAGAACTCCTTGCACCAATTGTCCTAACCCCACTCTCATGGACCAATTGTTTTCATCTCCTCTATATCACTCACTCTTTATTCGATAATCACATGCTCCACTCACAAAGGCACATGAGTATGAGAGAATCACGGATGGTGACACAAGCATGCAAGGTTGTGTTCAATAGTTTTTTAGTGATGATGATTCGAATTGAAGCTAATTATGTAGGTCTTGGTTCGGACGCTAGCACATTTGCTCTTGAAAATGGCATTTCTTTGACATCTCTAGGAAAGAATGTGGCCAAAATGAAGAACTCTTTTGTTTCTAATGATGCAAAATTCAAGCTTTGGAAATGGCGATTAGATTTTTTTTTTAATGCTCTAAGAAATAATGAGACTATTTACAGGCGACAGAATAAAGCTCAAGGGACATGATTTCGAGTTCTACTTAACTCAAGTAGAGGAGTTCAAGGTGGCCAAAAGGGAAGGAATCGAGAGGGACTTGACATTTTGACTTCTGGATACCATCGAGGTCTGATCCATAAACTGATGGATGCCTCAATCGATGCGGGCCTTTGTCAGATTGGAACATGACGATGGCTGATTGCAAGCACTGATGAGTGCATCGTCCTATCGACATGCGGAACGACTTCTTTTTCCATTTTATGAAGTCAGAATGTCAAGTGTCTATTCGGGTCAAAAGTGTTAAAGCTAGTACGAGCACCTAGAGGGGGTAAATAGGTGCAAAAAAGAAACTTTTGAGAAGTATAGTGTAAAACTTTACTTTTAACCTAAGTATGTTTAACAGTAGATTTTAAAATAGAAACGAGACTCTAACAATTAAATAAAGTTACGAGTAAAGTAAAAGAGTTTAGGGAAGAGAATATTAATACAAGGTTTATAATGGTTCGTCTTATTCCAAGCCTACGTCCACTCTCCCGCACTGACAACCCACCGGTTGGATTTCACTATGAATTAAAAGACTCGTTACAGTATCACGTCCTTGATTCCACAGCTAGAAACTCTACTACATTTCCTCAAGGTCTCGCAAAAGTATAAGCTCTCTTTTGAGTACAAGTTTACGCTCAACAATTGAATTGACAAAGAACAAAGAGCTTCAGACTTTGAAATTTATCTTTCGCACACACACTTGAACAACTAGAACATCTTCCATATATACTCCTCCATGCTTTCATAACCGTTGGCACTTTCCAAATGAGCTCTTCAAATCTACCTGTTGGACAGAATCAATTAAGAAGATCTCGAGTTATTTAAGGAATATGACGATAACCCATCAATTATGCTCGCCCATACAATCAGGATCTAGGTTTCCGTAAGTAGAACCTTCCAAGTATGCTTCGTCAATCAACAGACATGGATTACTTAAATTATTTCCAATACGAATAATAGATCTTTAGACACTATCTCCAGCTATGAGATCTTCTCCAGCCGTTAGAATCAAATCCTTAAAGAGATACTCGAATTTGGATAAGTCTTCTTTGACAGTCTAGAAACTGTCAATGAGGACAAACTTTGAGTCTTGAGTCTGGTAGTCTGGTGGTCTTCAGACTTTGATGAAAGAGTCTGCAAGTCTTCAGACTAGACTAATGGAAACATTTTGTCAACTTCAAAACAAATACGAAAGTTTTCTCCAACAATCTCCCCATTTTTTTATGGTGACAAAACTTTCCTGTAGATTTGGATATTTTTGACCTGCAAAACAATACTCGAGCAAACATGGATATCTCACAAAAGATAAGATAGCATTAAATCTGCATCCACAGGAAATAAGTAAGTTAGTTCTGTAAATATAAACAACTATCTTTGCCATGAAATACCAACGGTGCTTAAAATACTGCAACACACATTTAAACGATCAAACAATCTAAATCCAGTCACAACCAAACATCCAAACAAAAGTAAAGTCAATCAAAAGTCAAGTCAAATAAGAGTCAAATTTCAAATCTGCACCATCTCCCCCTTTTTGTTAGCATTAAAAAAAGGTTGAGACGAAAAGAGAATGGAATTAGGATTACTTTGGAATGCGAACAAGCTGGAAATCTCCCATTGACTAGACAATCCCTTTCAGCTTTTTCAAATCTTCCTTCAGTTGAGTCACTTCTTCACCCTTGGCATTTGCTTGAACTTGAAGAGTAAGGGCATGAATTTGATCATGCAAGGAAACTGAAGAGGCTTGACCTGCATTTTGTAAGTTCTGAACTTCGCATCCTAGGGCATAAATCTGGCCTCGCATCTCCATAAGAATATCAAGCAGTCTTCGAAAGTTTGCTGAATTATCAGTCTAAGTGCTTGCTTCTGCATGATCAGTAGGAGTATTAGCAGATGATGGCAAGTCATCATGAGCACCCAGATTTGGCAATGAAACCTCATGACCTTCCTTAGAAAATTGAGAGGCATAAATGTCTTCTGGATCTGCAGGTGAACGGCTAACATCTTCACTAGTAAAAGCAATTGAAGAGGTACCTCTTTTCTCAGCAACTCCTCATGTTTCATTGCCTTCAAGCGGTGAGAAGTACTCTTTATGCTCTGTTTCTTCTTGTTCACCTCTGCCCTCTTCTTCTGCTATCATTTCTTCCTCTGCTTCTTTTCTCATCGATTCTTTCTCTCCACTCCTTTGCTCTTCTTCTTCTCTATCTTGATCCTCGCTCTCCTCTGTCTCTAGAACAAAATGTTGTAAGTTTCTCAATGCAAGAGCGAAAATGGTGATATCATCCTCATCTTCTTCATCCTCTAAGATGAGTGCTCTTCTTTTCTTGGATGGAGCAGTCAATGGCTCTTTCCCTTTCTGTTTTGCAACCGAAGAAACTTGGTGAGTCTTGACAGGGGTTTTCTCCTTAAGTCGCTCCATAGCTTTGTTCAGCTCCTTCAGATGCATTTTGGAAACCATTTTCAATCCCACCACCATTTGATCACAGGTACGAACACATAGAATCTCGGGAGGCTGAATATTCAAATGTCTAAATAACTTTGTAACAAGCACTGAGTAAGGAAGTTGGCCATTGTCTTCCACCATCATTCTATATATGTGAAACATGATTGTATGAGGCAGAGAGAACTTCTTGCCAACGTTGATAGTATACATCAGCTTTGCTTCTAAGTTAGGGATGTCGTTCTTCGAAGTCGATTTGGGTCTAAGGCAATTGATCACAATCTTGTGAAGCAAAATATTTGAGGCATTCATCCTCAAGTACGAAATTCGTCCTTCTGCCATTCCATCTCGAACAAGTTCTACTGTCGCACGACCAACAGACACACTAATTGATTAGAATGCCCCTCGGTCTACTCCAATCACATCTACCAATGTGTCCATATCAATGATATAATCTTGGTCTCGAACACTAAAAGAAAATCTATTCGTATCCAGGAAACTTAGATTAGAATAGAAGTACGCAGTAAGTTCTGGATGAGCAATCGTTGTTTCAGAGCAAAATTGTTTAAGTTGAAGTAGAGTGAATTTCTCTCATAGCTTCACATTCAAAGAATCATGAAAATCAAAGTCCACACTTCTTGGGTTGATCACCCCTCGCTTTAGCAACTTAGAGTAAAGTCGCTTATGCTCCTCAGAGCGAAACAAATCTGTCATTTTGCTACGAATATTCGCCGCAACACCTCTTCTAGGCTTAAAATAAGTGTACAACTTGTCATCATCATTTCCATCTGGCTGACTAAGACCTCCAACACGTGGATCGCTTGGAATATTCGCAAATGCTCGTTCTGCCAACCCCGCAGGAGCAACTCCCAACTGTTCCATTGTTCGCAAAAAGTGGGTTTCATTTTGATGCCCTTTCTCTTTCAAAAATTCATCAATATAGTTTAAGGGAGTGCCTCCCTTCTTTAAGATAGAGTAAAGTTTAAAAATAAAAGCGGACTTTTGAGTTCTTACGGGTTCTGTGCCTTCAATGATTTCTTCCTCCACTCTATGATCAATACCCTGAGGTTTAACTTGAGGAGATTGACGCGGTTGAGAATGATGTGGGATTTGTTGTCTTGGAGATTCTTCTTTCACAGTGAGGTCAAAATGCGTAGGACCCTCACGCATGTGTTGTGGTCCCCAGTTCGCGATCCTTGAAAACTTTCTTTGGGAAGCCATTCTCACAGTCTTTGAGAGATTCCAAACTCGATTTGTGAGAAAGATGAGAACTTTGAAGATTAAACTAGAGAATAAAAGTAAGAAAGTGATGTTCTGTGCTTTTAGGGTTTGTGAGGAAGACGATCAGTGTATAAGGTAGTCGAAAAGAGGTATACGAAACGACGTAAAAGGAAAAATAGAAAATTCATTTTCAAAAAATAATTGCCTTTTTGAAAAAATAGATAACCGTCATTTCAAAAGATAACTTCTTTTTCGAAAATGAATGATTGCAATAATCACGAAAACTGGGAAAGATAACATCAATCAATTACAAATTAATAGATGAACGTACCTTTTCGAGATTTTATCCGTGAAATAAATTTCTAAAACAAAAATAACTTACAGTCATGAATCTTGATCTTCGAGTCCGAGTATCTTTTAGACTTTTATCCCTGAGTCTGAACATCTTCAAATTTTAAGATATTGAGTCTGGAACGAATAAGCTCGAATTGACTTTTCTCCAAAGGCTTTGTAAAAATGTCCGCTAGTTGATTCTTTGAGTCAATGAATTGAATCAAGACTTCTCCATTTTGAACATGATCTCTAATAAAATGATGTTAAATTTCTATATGCTTTGCTCTTAAATGAAGAATTGGATTCTTGGTGAGATTAATTGCGCTGGTGTTGTCGCATTTAATCTCGGTGCATGAGTCTTCGATTCCAAAGTCTCTTAGCTGTTGCTTTATCCACAAAATTTGTGAAAAAAAAAATTTAAGAGCCACATACTCTGTTTCTGCTGTTAAAAGAGCTATAGTACTTTGCTTCCTTAAAAACCAAGATATTGTCTTGTTACCAAGTAATTGACAAGTGCCTGAGGTGCTCTTTCTATCAACCCTGCATCCTGCTAGGTTTGCGTCTGAATATCCAAGGAGAGTAAAGTTTCCTTCTTTAGCATACCAGAGGCCCAAATTAGAAGTTGCAACATATTTGATGATGCGTTTCACAACACTTAAATGAGATTCTTTAGGATCTGATTGAAATCTGGCACAAATACAAACACTAAACAAAATGTTAGATCTAAAAGTAGTAAGATAAAGAGTGAACCAATGATATCCTATATAGCTTCTAGCCAACTTTCTTTCCTCCTTCATCTTTGTCCAACTTCAAGGAACTTGACATTGGTATATCAGTTTTTTTGCAATTCTCTAAACCGAACTTTTTAACAAGTTCTTCAGCATATTTTTCTTGGTGAATGAAAGTTCATTCCTTCAATTGTTTTACTTGAAGTCCGAGAAAGAAGGATAGTTCACCCATCATGCTCATTTCAAACTCATCTTGCATAGTCTTAGAGAATTTCTTGCACAAATTTTCGTTAGGTGATCCAAAAATAATGTCATCAACATAGATTTGAACAAGTAAAAAGTTTTTGCTTTCTCTTTTGATAAATAAGGTAGTGTCTACTTTACCTTTAATAAAGTCATTTTGAATTAAAAACTTACTTAACCTGTTGTAGCAAGCTCGAGGTGCTTGCTTTAAACCATATAGCGCCTTTTTCAATCTGAATATGGAGTCTGGTTTCCTTGGGTCTTCAAAACCAAGAGGTTGTTCCACATAGACTTCCTCTTAGATAAATCCATTTAGGAAAGCGCTTTTGATGTTCATTTGGAATAAACTGAAATTCTTATAACAAGCAAAAGCAAGTAGTAATCTAACTGCTTCTAACCTTGCTACCGGTGCGTAAGTTTCATCATAGCTTATCCCTTCTTGTTGCGTATATCCTTTGGCCACGAGTCTTGCTTTGTTCCTTATGACTTTTCATTTCTCGTTCATCTTGTTCCCGAAAACCCCTTTAGCTCCAATGACAAATTTACCTTCTGGTTTAGGAGTCAATTCCTAGACATCGTTGATGCTAAATTGCCTGAGTTCTTCTTGCATAGCTTCAATCCGGCTTTTATCAGTTAAAGCTTCTTCTATGCTTTTGGATTCTATTTCAGAAATAAGAGCCACAACACTAGACTCTTCACGCCTTTTGGATCTTGTACAAATCTCTTCATCAATATCGTCAATAATGAGTTCTTTGGAATAACTAGACTTGTGCTTCCAGTTGCTGGTTAGTTTGTCAAACTGTTGATCTTTTTCTTCATTTGATTCTTCAACGATCATTCATTGTTGGTCTTCCGAAGTCTGAGTTGCTTCTGGAGATTTAGACTTTGTAGAGTCTAAAGCAGGTTCATATTCTTCAAGTTGAGTCTAAATTAATTGATTTAGTACAAAGTCTTGGAAGTTGACATTCATCAATTCCTCCACGAGATTGAGTCTTTTTGTTGTAAACTATGTAAGCTTTGCTGGTGGTTGAATATCCAAGGAAAATGCCTTTATCTGATTTTTCTTTAAACTTACCAATTTGATCATTTGCATCTTTCAATATAAAACATTTGCATCCAAATATATGAAAATAGGAAACAATTGGCTTCTTTCCTTTGAACAACTCATAGAGAATTTTCTCCAGAATAGGTCTTAAGAAGACTCTATTAATAATATAACATGTTATAGAAATTGTTTTAGCCCAAAAACGATATGAAATGTTACTTTCAATTAATAATGTTCTAGCCATTTCTTGCAACAATCTATTCTTCATTTCCACAACTCCATTCTGTTCTGGGGTGTATGGTGAGGAGAACACATGCTGAAAACCAGATTCATCACAGAATTTAGCAAAGTCTTGATTTTCAAATTCACCTCCATAGTCTGTTCATATACTTCAAATAACATACCCTTTCTCATTTTAAACTTTCTTAGCAAATTTTATAAAATAATAAAAGGTTTCAGATTTACTTGTTAGGAAATATACCCAAGTGAATCGTGAATAATCATCCACTATTACTAGATAATATCTCTTACCTCCAATGCTCTGGGTTCTGGTTGGTCCAAAAAGATCCATATGCAAGAGTTGCAGCACACGATTAATGGAAACTTGATTTATTAGTTTGAAAGAATTTCTAACTTGTTTTCCCAATACACACGGTGTGCATAAATCAGATTTTTGGTATGTCAAGTTGGGTAGTCCATGAACAAGCTTCTTTGCAGAGATCTTGGCTATTTGCTTCATGTTGATGTGGCCAAGTTTTTTATACCAAAAATTAGCTTCATTTGGAATTGAAATTAGACATTGGGATTTTTTTGGTTTGATATCCAAGATATATTCCCATTTCTTCGTCCCGTGAATGTTTGAGAGGAGTCTTTACTGGTTCTTGAACATATTCCTTCTTGAAAGTTAATTTTGTAACCTGTGTCACATAGTTGGCTAATATTCAGCAAGTTGTAGTTGAGTCCTTCCACTAAGGAAACATTGTTGATCGTGAGACTTCCAATCTTTATAGTTCCACATCCCACAATTTTGTCTTTGCTACTTCCACCAAAAGAAACTTTTCCACCATTAACTTGCATAAGCTTTATGAAACAACTTGAGTCTCATGTCATATTGTCTTGAGCATCCACTATCTAAGTACCATTTAACCTTTTTTCTTGATAATGACCTGCATTTAAAAAAGAAACTCAAGCTTTCTTTGGTACCCATACTTTCTTGGTATAATGAAGTTAGTACAATATACAGTTTTTGCCCAAACCTTCTTAACGGGTTTCCAAACCATAGGACATTCTTTCTCAAAATGTTCTAAACTGTTGCACTTAGAACATTTGAGAGCACTGCGGCCTGCAGGTTTTACAAAGATTTTTTGGAAATGATTTCTATAAAATCTTTTGTAGGTCTTTGTTTAATTATTTTCTTTACTTTAGGAAAATCAATTAGTGGGATGATTTCAACAGTCATTCCCAAACTTGATTTGTTAAAGTAAGGTCTTTGTGCTGAAATAATCTTTTCTAATTTCTCAGATCCTATGGAAAATCTTTTTAAAATACTTGAAATATCATTTTTCAAAAGTGCATTTTCTTTTGAAAGAGAGTTTGTATTTTCTTTCAAAGTAATAACATTTTTATCTAAATTTTCAACATTTTCTTTCCAAACAATCTCATACTGCTTCAGTGCAGAATTTTCTCTTTTTAGTTCGGAAATCCTCTTGAGAGAGGTTTTGAGACTAAGACACAATCCATCAATATATTTAGAGACTTTAGTAGGAATTTTTAAATTACTTACCTCGATTTCACTGTCTGAGTCTAAATCTGTCTTAAAGTCTGAATCTGATTATGATTGTGCCATTAGACAAATATTAGCATAATCATCATCACTCTCTTCACACTCGGTATCACTCCAAATTTCTGCTTTAAGAGCTTTTCTGTATTTCTCAGCTTTTCATTTCTTTTTCTTCAGTAAGGGACAGTTGGGTCTGATGTGTCCATTTTTCTTGCATTCAAAACAAATCACATCTTTATTGAATTCATCATCCTCAGCTAATTTATTTTGAAACTTTTGAGAACTTTGTTTTTTCCAATTGAATTTTCTTCCCTTTTTGTTCAATTTCCGAACCTTCTTATCATAAGAGCAAGCTCTTCATCGTCCATATCATCTTCTGAATCTGTAACATCAGAATCATTATTAGATTTAAGTGCAATATATTTTTTTTTTATTTTTGGGATCCTCATCTTCATTGATTTGCTCCACTTCATAAGACTGAAGAGTGCCAACCAATTTGTCAACAACCAGTGGCATGATTCTTTGTGTCTCCCTTATTAAGGTCTTTACGCGATTTCAATCTTTGAAAAGTTCATGCAGTAACTTGTTAACCTTCATGGGTCTAGAGATTGGTTGACCTTGATACTCAAGACTATTCACGATTTCTGTAAAACGACTAAACATGTTAATGATAGATTTTCCTGGTTTCATCTTAAATACTCCATATTGACCGAGCAAAATATTGATTATGGTTTCTTTCACTCAATTGGTTCCTTCATAGGTGATGTGCAATCTATCCCAAACTTCTTTAGCTGTTTCACAATATGATATTCTGTTATATTTAGTAGAAAATAATGTACAATATAAAAAATAAATTACTTTTGTATCAAGAGCTTATCTATCGGTTATGTCTTCTTGAGTCTTCTCGCTGGACTCAACAACTTCTTTTCCTCTTTCGAGATTGTTGTAATTTTATGAATGATTCATTTGTCTAACAATTCCCATTCAAGAGGATCTTTCGATCTTAGAAATGCCTTCATCTTGTTTTTCCATATACTATATTCCTTCCCATCAAAGTAAGGCAGTTTGGTATTGCTTTGCCCTTCAACCAAACCTGGAGCCAACATACTAGCTATGGATCGTTAACTTTGAAGTAAAAACACTTCAATTTAGATGAGTACACAGGCTCTAATACTAATTGTTAAAGCTAGTACGAGCACCTAGAGGGGGCGAATAGGTGCAAAAATAAACTTTTGAGAAGTATAGTGTAAAACTTTACTTTTAACCTGAGTCTGTTTACTAGTAGACTTTAAAATAGAAACGAGACTCTAACAATTAAATAAAGTTATGAGTAAAGTAAAAGAATTTAGGAAAGAGAATATGAACACAAGGTTTATAATGGTTCGGCTTATTCCAAGCCTACGTCCACTCTCCCATACTAACAGCTCACCGACTGGATTTCGTCATGAATCAAAAGAGTCGTTACGGTATCACGTCTTTGATTCCACAATGTAGAGACTCTGCTACACTTCCTCAAGGTCTCACAAAAGTATAACCTCTCTTTTAAGTACAAGTTTACGCTCAAGAATTGAATTGACAAAGAACAAGGAGCTTCAGACTTTGAAATTTATCTTTCACACACACACTTAAACAACTAGAATGTCTTCCATCATGCCTTCATAACCATTGGCACTTTCCAAAGGAGCTCTTCCAATTTACCCGTTGGACAAAATCAATTAGGAAGATCTCGAGTTATTTAAGGAATATGACGATAGCCCACCAATCATGCTCGGCCATACAATTAGGATCTAAGTTTCCATAAGTAGAACCTTCCAAGTATACTTTGTTAATCAACAAACCCGAATTACTCGAATTATTTCCAATACAAATAATAGATCTTTAGACTCTATCTCCAGCCGTGAGATCTTCTCCAGCCGTTAGAATCAAATCCTTAAAGAGATACTCGAATCTAGATAAGTCTTCTTCAACGATCTAAAAACTGTCAATGAGGGTAGACTTTAAGTCTTGAGTTTGGCGGTCTAATGGTCTTCAGACTTTGACGAAAGAGTCTACAAGTCTTCAGACTAGACTGATGGAAACATTTTGTCAGCTTCAAAACAAATACAGAAGTTTTCTCCAAGAAGGGTGCATGATAATGATGATGGGGAAAAATGAACCATTTCGTCCTCACTTGAATACTTATAACATGCATCATATTTGGAGAGCAACAGAATTTTATATAATAAACCTATCCACATAGATCAGTAAAATTGATATAGGTAACTCTACCAATAGAATTCTAGAATTCATGCGATCTTCAAATCTGGTGACATCGATTACTTGAGTTTTTCTCTTTACTTGATGCTTTCTTACCGAGCCAAATTGCGTGACCTGCCCTTTTTCTTTTCCAAAGGGAAGTGAAAGAAGGATTGGAGTTTAAACATCCTTGACAATTATACTTGCAGTAAATGTCATTCAAAAGCCATTCCATTACTTTTGTTTTTAATCACTTTGCCTTTGTCCTTAAAAACAATTTTAGCAAGTCCTACAAGGTTCTTTCCTCTTTTGCCTGTACATCCTATCTTTTTTAATGTTCCACACCATTTTCCATGACTCTACCTTCACTAGCTCTGTCTCCCTTCCTTGCCTTCGAAAAATTCTAGGAGTTCTCGGACGTTGATCCTTTACTTACTTCCGATTCATATTCCCAAATCCATTTTAAATTGCCTTCCCCGTCCCTTCCTAAACTTCACTTCCAATCCAATCCCCTTCCAACTCTCTCTTTCCACTCGAAAAGAGAAAAAAACATCGATATCGACCAGCTCCATTTCCATCGTTCTCGTCCTCATCCCAAGTCTTCATTTAATTTCTCCTAGTAAATACCTCCCCTCTTCGACCCCGTCAAAAATAGACCCTCAAGCCAGTGAGCAATCCATTCCTGGTGATTCAGCTGCTACCCTGTCGAAAAGATCATACCTTAAAGAGTTCTTTCACCCCTCAGGTTTGATTTTCCTACTTCATTGTAATAAACAATTTCCTTTTTTTTTCTCAATTTTCTCTAGTGAGTCATCCCTAGTTGAGGAAAAATAAAATGCAAAAAGAAAAAGAAAAAAAAAAGCAAAAATTTGTTAAATGTTGGTAACGAACCCACCAACCAGCAAACAGAAAATTAATTTAAATAATGGGGAAGAGATTTATCCGAAAAGTCAAAATCTTTGTTTGCAAGCCTTTTGCAAACGCCCTCCTCCTCCTCCTCATCCTCCATCCCCACCACCTTTGCCGCCACTGCCCCCACGTCTTCGCCAAAGCATAAGTTCCCCTTCATCTTCTCACGCGCTGAGTCCACGGTACTCCCCAATCCTTCTCCCTTCTTCTCACCAAGCCTCCTCTCTGCCTCACTCCCAACAAATCAATAGTTTATAAAACCGAATTTGGCATTAAACAAGTTGGCTCTCAGCTTTAAAGGATGATCTTTCGCGTGGAATTTCTTGAAGAAATGTATCACAAATACTCAATAGACATGACATACTTCAAAAGGTGGTATTTCTCATATCACAAGTTCACGCTAGCCACCTTCTAGGCTCCATTCTAGGTAAAGACCAGAGATGCAGACCCAGATGGTCACTCCTTCGACAGCATCATGAGCCTCTACTTGGACAAGCCCAATACATCTTGGGCTTCCTATTGAAAAAATATTAGAATACATAAAAATAGTAAAAACTATTGTAAAAACATTACAAAAGATTATAATATATATATATATATATAGTTGAGATATGCAAGTATTGTCCTTAAGGGTAATTTTGTCCCTTATAGTACAAAACTTGATGCGCAAGGTTTTAGCAGCTATCCTCCAAAGATATAACATACTTTCGTCTATATTCCATACTATATTAGAAGGAATAGAATAACGTTATGTGTATAACCCAACAAAAAGAAAAGGAAAGATATGACAACATAGCGCATCTTCAAAGATTGTGGTTTGAAGTTTA
Organism: Eucalyptus leucophloia subsp. euroa; assembly: GCA_017140325.1. Lineage (NCBI taxonomy): Eukaryota > Viridiplantae > Streptophyta > Magnoliopsida > Myrtales > Myrtaceae > Eucalyptus > Eucalyptus leucophloia. The sequence goes on from CM029476.1 coordinate 33,091,150, forward strand.
ATTAATATTTAAACAAGAGAAAGAGAGAGCTATTGGGAGATCGTCATAAATCTATTGGTTATTAAAAGGATGACCATTATAAAATTATGAAGGGTTTATGAAGTAATAAATCAAAAGTTATAAAGTCATCAGATGACCGTTATACGGCTATTAGAAAGCCGTTATATGGTCGTTGTTAAGCTATTACAAAAGTGATGACTTTAATAACGGTCTAATTTCTAATAAATATTACGGTAATGATTTCTAATAAATATTTCAAAACTACTGAAATATCTAACAATCCCCCACATATTTCAATAAGTTTTGAAAAGAAAATATAGAATAATGTTGGGTTATTGGAGAGTAATGCATCAAAACTGGTGCTTGTTAAGCTATGAACTAGCCATAGAAAAAATGAAATATAATTCACAAAAATCATTGGTGAAATTTGAAACTTCTATGAACCACGACTTTCTTTTTGTGAATTATAATGTTCATCAATCACGTTACACTTCCACAAACTTTGTTGTTCAAATGCAGTTTTGCACTAATATGCCATGTGCTTGCTTAGTCTATTCATAAGTACTTTAGAGATTATCGCCAATAATTCTCATAAAAGCGGCCCCGATTCCATCAAGTGTATTCTACAGCTTAATACACCACTAACAATGACTATGGAATTTTATTAAAAGCTTAGTTCAACCTCTTTTTCTTTACAGTTTTGCACTATTTTCACCTTATGAGAAACACAAAATTTTTAATAGTGCACTAAATCAACAAATGACTTGTTAATTCCCATATGAAACTAATTCATGAGATTGCCAATCACATAGGTTGGGTTACCATCACTCTTTTTATCTTCAATTGGCTTGATTCCATTCCCCTTGACATATAGTCAAAGGATTGGCCAAAATCAATTCTGACTTAACATAATCGATCGATATAAATCCTTTTTTTTTTTTAAGGAATTATTTTACAACATCACGTCTTAGCCTAACATCTCTTTTTACCATTGAAAGTTCTATTCTTTGCAATGGCTATTTTTTTTTTTTTTTGCCAATCACAGTGCTAGACATAGGTGTCGTTTCATGTCCATAGAAAACATACGCTAAGAAATTTCTCAACTACTTAGCCTCAATTTTAATATGAGTTTGAGAAATTTTTCTTCTTCCCAAGAACTTGAGTAGTTACTCAATCAGCAATATAAATATTTTCTTCTCCTTCTTTACTAGAGGTTAGGAGGATAAAGCATTATGTTTTTAGCATATATGCCTAGTAGCACCTGAGTCTACCTCCAATTTATTTGCATTTGCCAAAATATTGGTTGGAAAATGACTATTATAATTACATCATCAGAGTATCCACTTCAATCAAGTCAAATTTTGGTTTTGTAGGAGTTTCATTTCTTCCATAATTTTGTTTGGCTGATTTCAAAGTTACATCATCTCCACCAAGGGTGAACACATATCTTATAGTGGATTTTGTCTCATATGAATTCGAGATCCAGTTATCCTTTTAATACTATAAAAAATTCATTGTGTATGATGACCTAATTTATGGTTCCTCAAATAATATTAAAATCCAATCCAAGAACACCTTCACCAATTTATTTCTAAGTCAAAATTGACGTGTTCAAGCTTGTGGTGATTTCATAGGTCTGATACAATGGTTTTAAGGTCTTGTTTCAAGCCTGACTGGGGCATCATGCACCTTGTCAACCACGGGATCCCCGATGACCTAATCGAGTGTGTCAAGAAGGGTGGGGAGGTGTTCTTCAACCTCCCGATCAAGGAGAACGAGAAGTATGCCAACGACCAAGGCTCTGAGAAGGTGGGATGCGTGGAGAAAAATAGAGGAAGCATCACTTGGTTTTGATGTCCTTCTTCTCTGAGAAAGAAAGAGAAAAAGCTTTGAATAAAAATAGAGGAAGCATCGTTTGGGTTAAGCATTATTCTTCTTTGAGAGAGAAAGAGAAAAAAATCTTGAAAATTTGAAGTGAGAAGAGAGAAACTTTCAAGCAGGAGTTTAGTATTTACTACCTTGCCCTTTTTTTTTTTTTGCCACCAAGATGAGCCGAGCCAAGCCAGCCAATCGAGAAACAAAACCTTTATATTTTCCAGTAGGTCCCACTCATAGGACACGTGTCAAAATTTGAGTGGCACATGCACACCATGTCAGTGGAGGATATGATGCGCTCATACCATTAAATATTTTCTCGAAGTTTGGACATTCTTAATGATTATACTTGGAGTAAATGCCATCCAAAAGTCATTCCATTATCTTTGTTTTTGAATCACTTTGCCTTTATCCTAAGAATCAAGTCTAGCATGCCTTTATCCTAAGAACTAAGTTTAGCAAGTCCTTTAAGATTCTTTCCTCTTTTGTTTGTATGTCCTATCTTTTTCAATCTTCCGCACCATATTTTGTGACTTCACATTCACTAGCTCTCTCTCTCCCTTTCCTGCCTTAGAAGAATTCCAGGAGTTCCCTTGCATTGATCCTTTACTTTCTAAATTCGCATTCCCAAATGCAATTTAAATTGCCTTTCCATTCTCTTCCCCAAGTTCACTTCCAACCCTATCTCTTTCCAACTCTCTCTTTCCACTCGAAAAGACAAACAAACATCGATATCAACTCACTAGCTCCATTCCAATCGTCCTTGTCCGCATCCTAAGTCTTCATTAAATTCGTCCCCATAAAAATCTCGTTCCCTTTGAGATCCCATCAACAGTAAACCTTTTGAATTGGGATCGAGAAAGAAGCATGTGAGCAATCAGTTTTTGGTGTTTTGATAGTGACCCAATTGTACCTTACAAGAGTTTTTTTTCAGTCCTCAGGTTTGACTTTCCTAGTTCACTATAATAATCCATTTCCTTCTTTTTCTCCTCTCTCTCTGGCGAGTCATCTTCAATCGGAAAAAGAGAAGAAAAAAAGAGAGAAATATTTGGTAAACGCGCGTAACGACTTGCCAACTAGCAAACAAACAAAAAATTCAATTATGGGGATCTCCTTCAGTTTGGATTCCCCTCCTCTTCCTCCTTCGTGGTGGCGGCGGCGGTGGCAGCAGCGGAGGAGGCAGCAACAAAGGCAGCGGTGGCAGCAACAGAGGCGAAGAATGCGGCAGCGGCGGCGAAGAAGGATGAGGCGGCAGCGATGGAGGTGGCATCGAACAAGGCGAAGGAGGTGATGGCGGCGGAGAAAAAGGTGGTGGCGGCGAGAGAAGGTGTTGAAGGAGGCGGAGGACGTGGTGGCGAAGGCGAAGGCGGCGGCAGAGATGCGGCGACAGCGGCAAAGAAGGCAGTGTCGGAGGCAACATCGACGAAGGTGGCGGCGGCGATGGCGAAGGCAACGTCGGAGGCGGCATCGGCGAAGGCGTTGGCGAAGGCGGCATCGAGGTGGCGTTGGCAAAGGTGGCGCGCGACGGCAGCGAGAGGTGGAGGCGGCGAAATTGGCGGAGGCAGCATTGGTGAAGGCGGCAGAGGCAACGGAGGCGAAGGCGATAGAGGCGATGGCGACAAAGGCGGCGGAGGCAAAGGTGGAGGCAGCGAAGGCAGCATCGGAGGCGGCATCGGCGAAGGCGACGGCAAAGGTGGCATCGGAGGTGGCGTTGGCAAAGGTGGCAGCGGTGGCGGCAGCGGAGGTGGAGGCAACGAAATTGGCAGAGGCAGCATTGGCGATGGCAACGGAGGCAATGGAGGCAAAGGTGGTAGAGGCGGTGGCGACAAAGGCGGCGGAGGCGAAGGCGGAGGCCACGGAGGCGGCAGCGGTGGTGGTAGAGTGACAAAAAAAAAAAAGGCATAAGTTGATATGACACCTAAGTGACGAAGGCATCTAAACAATAAGTTAGCGGCGGTGAAGGCGGCTAAGTCTACATCAAATGGGAAATTAATAAATGAATCCACATATAATCATTTGTAAATAATCAATTTTACTTTGATATGACACCTAAGTGACGAAAAAGAAAAAGTTATAGCATTCAAATAAGTATCATATAAAAATTATAGTCCTCTCATCGTTTTTCTTCTTATCGTAACGTATTGCCGCTTGAAGAAATTTTGGCATAAGTTGATACATGCGTCATTCCAAAATATCCGATCGATGTCGGACGAAAATTTCCTAATGATGGCAGGTGGAATGTCCGATCGATGTCTCGCACGGGCCGGACGAGCACTACAGGCGCCAGAGGTATGCAACCTCCAACTTTCTGCTCACCAACTTTTGGACATCCCACCTGGTCCAGTCCACGCAAAACGGACCTGAACAGGCCGATCAAGACGGGCCTCTCCAGCCTACACCTTGACTAGCCCAACGACAAGCGGACATCCGAGGTCTAGGAGTTTGATCTAACCAATTTTAATTGGACCTAAGGATGATTGTCACTTGTTATTAGAATAAACAGTTTGGTTCTTGAAAAAGCTATTGCTCGAAATAGAACAAACCACACAATCTATTATGTGATACTTGACGAGGAACCTCGTTACATGCTTTAGACAGAATCAATTTACAATAAAGTTGTGTGCTAACTGACTATTTGTTTAACAATTGTTGCCTTGCCAAGGGGAAATTAAAGGAGTATGGCAATGAATAATTTGGTTGCGCATGTGGTATATGATCGATGTCTTAACTTAATCATACCCACCAGATACACTTGAAAGATACCGACCAAATTATATCCTATGCGACGCAAAACGTAATCCTAACAACTGATTATAGTAATGCTAGTATCCCTATGCAGGAATAGTTAATTTCTTGTACTAAACGTTTGCCTCGCTCAATTGCGAACATGAAGTTCCCAATCTCTGAGCTTTATTCAATGAAAAAGCCCACTACAGAGCACCATTATCAGCAACAAGAAGGAACTGTCGCTCGACTCTTTATTTGTTTGTCATCAACTGGCTTCCAGATATCCAACCATCTGTGGAGTTGAAAAGAAGAGAGCAAGTAGAGAAGAGACGCGACGCGTTTAGAATGGGTCGAGAACCCCAACGGCATGTCCTATACCAACGTGAACTGACCTTCGATCATTGATCAGCACAACTATCCGAAATTTGGATTCCCGCCACTGAGTTCTTGAAGGGAAGGTGGAATCATAAAGGGCGTGAGCTGCCTCAATTCAACGCAGGCCAATTCTTGGAGATGGTTCGAGGGAAATCGATCGTGTTTGTTGGCGATCCGATAGGATGGAACCAAATGCAGCCATTGTTATGTCTCATGGGTGGTGTAAATGCTCTCAACGTCACTTAGCGCGTGCATGACAAACTTTCTGTTTCTTTAATTTTTTTTCCTCGGAAAAGGTTTGAAACAAAAATTTATTTGATAATGCAATTTCATTTTCTTATTTTTGGAATAAATTTCTATTCTAGAAATAAATTTGGAGTAGAAATCAGAAACTAAATTTTTAGCGTTTCTATTTCTGGAACAAAATTGACAAATAAAAATTATTCTCATAATTCACTCTCGTCGCTGGTCGCTGCCCACCCGCTGCCATGGGACATCGACTACCCGCCACCGGACGCTAGCTGCAGCCCCCAGAAATAAAATTTTATTCTATTATTAAATAAATTTCTATTTTAAAAATAGAAATTTTAAGTTATTATCAAATGTTTTTCTTTGCTTAAAAACTCGTATAGGAAATAGAAATTGATTTCTAGAATAGAAATGTTATCATGCGTGCTCTTATTTCTTGGCTTCCGTAGCATTTGCATTTAAGGGCCTCTTTTGGCTAGTAAACTTATTTGCATAGTGACTAATGCTTTAGCTGTTGTCATGGGTCAATAATTCCTTGGTCATGAAATAACCCGTGTAGCAGCTATTGAGCCAACAACACCAAGACATTCTTCCTCCTTTAGTTATTCGTAAGAACAGTACGGCAAATTGCATTTTTGTATGGAATCATACCCCACCTAGTATAGCTCAGGAATCCAGTCCATAGAGCAAGATAGCATATTACTTTGTGCATAATAACTAGTTTCAACCTGTCATGATATTATCATGAGAGTGACATCAACTCTCGACCAGTTTGTGCAAGAGGGACGAACCTGCATTCATAGCTCTATAGGATATATTCATTCTATCCTAGAATATATAGTATCGACCGTCCTGGCACAACTCTCATGGACTAGTTGTATTCATCCCCTTTGCATCACTATCTCTTCAACCAGTAACCCCATCGTCCACTCATAAGGGCACATGAGTATGGGAAAAATCATGGAATATGACATTGTTTCCTACTCATTTCCGCAACACCCTCATCATGGGATGTTCTGTTACTTCCTTGTGTTTCCCAACCATCAATACTATTCCCTGGGACTTACATAGATGGCAACGCTCGTCTAACAAAACAAGCCACCTCGCTCCACTAGCAGCTTCCCTCAATTAACACCGATCGCAAATCTTCAGTCACTTGTGCTCCCTAACAAGTATGGCATCCCCAGCCAACTATGCTCCCTTGGTAACACCTTCTTTCTCCTAATTAACTCCTCCTAATCTCTGTAGACCAATGGAGGGTTCTCCCCTTGTTTGAAATGTGATAATAGACCTCTTCTTAAGATTCGTCGATTGATCCGGGAACGTTATCCTTATATAGTGAGCAATTCAGTCCCTTCCTATACCCCATTGCCATCCTAGAAGGTAGACGAGAGCCGCACGTTGTTCAAGCCCTCTTGGCCCCGACAATCACTCTCCGCCCTCATAGGCTTTCCCTAAATCAACCACCTATTGGAGGGATCCTGCTTTGACGTCATTTGTCACGACTTGACAGTTTCTTAGCCGTGGAATAACCTGTTTGGCGCTTGGTGAGCCAAGAACACCAGCTCAGCCTTCCTTCTTTAATTATTCTTAAGAACGGTATGGCGAATTGCATTTCCAATTTGGATTGTACCATGCCCATATAGCTTGGGCATCCAGCACAACAACTGATTTCGGTCTACCATGGTCTTATCAAGAGAGCTGGATTAACTCTCGACCAGTCTATGCATAGGAGGACAATGTTGCCTTCAGAGCTTTATAGAGATATATTTGTTCTATCCTAGAACTCCTTGCACTAACTGTCCTAATGCCACTCTCACAAACCGATTGTTTTCATTTCCTCTATATCACTCACTCTTTATTCGATAATCACATGCTCCACTCACAAAGGCACATGAGTATGGGACAATCACAAATGGTGACACAAGCATGCAAGGTTGTGTTCAATAGTTTTTCAGTGATGATTATTCGAATTGAAGCGAATTATGCAGGTCTTGGTTCGAACGCTAGCACATTTGCTCTTGAAAATGGCATTTCTTTGACTTATCTAGGAAAGAATGTCACTGAAATGAAGAACTCTTTTGTTTCTAATGATGTAGAATTCTAGATTTGGAAATCGCAATTAGATTTTTTTTTAATGCTCTAAGAAATAATGAGACTATTTACGGGCGATAGAATAAAGCTCAAGGGACGCGATTTCAAGTTCTACTTAACTCAAGTACTCGTTCGGGGTGGCCGAAAGGGAGGGAATCGAGAGGGACTCGACATTTTGACTTCTGGATACCATTGAGGCCTGATCCTTAGACCGATGGATGCCTCAATCAACGCGGGCGTTTGTCGTATTGGAACATGACAGTGGCCGATTGCGAGCACTGGTGCATGCTTGGTCCTATTGACATGCGGAACAATTTCTTTTTCCATTTTATGAAGTCTGAATGTCGAGTGTCTCTTCGGGTCAAAAGAAGGGTGCGTGATTGTTAAAATGTCTCGAGTTTGAGCCCAATGCAAACATTTGAATATTTAGAATTGGATAGTTTGCGGACGTTTGAAATCGATCAAAGAAGATCCGAAGATCATCTTCTCCAAAATTCAAATTTGCGTCGGAGAATTTGGCCACTAAAATGGGAAAGTCCAACTTTGACTTGGACTTGGATGTTGTTTAAAATATACAGAGATATGTTTTGGTTAAAATCGTTTAAGATAGAAAACAAAATCCTATAAGAAGTCGGCAAAAGAATAAGGGTCTCACTTATGGTACATAGACTATTGGCCATGGGTGGTGGAGGTTGATCATGAAGAATTGGTCTTGAAGCGCCGTCTCGTCGTCGAGTGCTTGGGAGGGATTTTTCTTTGTCGTTTTTGCCCGTGAATTACATCCAAGAAGATTTAGTGTTCAAACCAATTAAATCTTGTGATAAGATTTGCATGTAATTCCTTCATGAGATTGAGAGATTCTTTCTTGAGGAATTTCAAGGCTAAACATCACGTGCGATATTGGGTGTAATTAAGGCTTGGGAAACACCAAGAGAGTGTTTGAGTGACTCAAGTGTATAATCTCCTTGTATCGCTTAACTTATAGTGAAATTCGTCGCTGCTCTCCCCGTGGACCCGTGGATGTAGGTCTTTACCACCGAACAACATAAATCTGGTATCCGATTTATTTTCTTCTTTTGTCTATATTTTTGTTCGATTGCTCGCTTTCCACAACAATTGATATTGATGATGGAGAAAAATGAACCCTTTTGTCCTCACTTGAATACTTATAACATGCATTTTCGAGAGCAACAGAATTTCATATGATAAATCTATCCACATATATCAGTAAAATCTATATATGTAACTCTACCAATAGAATTCTAGGATCCATGCGATCTTCGAATCTGGTGACATCCGTTACTCAAGTTTTTCTCTTTAATTGATGCTTTCTTGCCGAGCCGAATTGCGTGACCTGCCCTTTTTCTTTTCCAGAGGAAAAGATGGTGGTATGGAAATACAAGCAGCTCAAACATGGTGGCATGATAAAGAAGGCCATAATTTATATGAGGAAGACTACACTAGGGAGAACAGGGTGGTGGGTGCTTTGTGGGCTAACAAAAGGGACAGTGGTCTTTGGTTTGCCGGCGCGGAGCGGAGAGATTTTAGGCTTGGAATTCAAGTTTTGCCTCTATCACCTATCATTGAGGTTCTATTCTCAGATGTCCAATTTGCGAAACAGCTGGTGGATTGGACATACCCGGCATTGAACAAGAAGGGAATTGAAGGATGGAGAGGATTTGTGTGTGCCTTGGAAGGGATTTTTCACCAAGGTAGCGCGCTGGAAAAAGTGAGGAGCTTGAGCGGTTTTGATGATGGGAACTCTATTTCGAATCTTCTATGGTGGATTCATAGTAGAGGTGATGAAGAAGAGATAGTGTGGCACCGTTGAAACGGCCCCCGATCCATTGGGGTCGCCACAATTAGCTTACCTTTCTCTTACTTGACCTAGAGGTCTATCAATCCTGGGGGTTTATATCATTTAGATCGGTCCCTACGTAGTATACAAATATATAGCGGAAGTAAAATCAGCATCTCCCTATCCCAAAATTAGAAACAATGCACACCTACTAGACAGTTTTATAAGTCAAGCCGAACACTTTTATTTACATAGATATGATAGACAACATCAGTCAGTACATCAAAATTTGCCATGGTTTTCTATATCCGGCTTCATACCAAAAGATAACAGACTTCCCTTTCTCTTTTCTTTCCGAACAATCATATACATAAATCTATCAGTCAATGTCGGTGGTCCAAAAATGCTTCATGTGCTAACTGTCACTCTCGATCACACCCAGCTCGGTTGGTCAACTGGCGGTGGCGTCAACATCCCCAGCATGATCCCATCATGGCGGACATGCACCGACAGAAACTCCTGAATCACTGGGCCTCAGGTGAACCGATGTCATACATGACTAGAACCCGCACTCAAACAAAAACCAACCCTCGTATCTCGAAATGGTGGTGCTCCGAACTCTCACACTCAACGTCGACCGAAGTACCGTAAAATGTGCCAAGGGTGACTAGTAGCAGAGGCATATCTTTTAATCTGAAATGTTAGTTCCCAAATGGGGGGAGTACAGCCACTCAACAGTAAAAGATTCATTAAGCTATATCGAGCATTACTATCAATATCTAGATTCATGCAAGATAGACAAAAATAGGTAATCCAAGAATAAGTATGCATCAAGATCAGGAAATTCTTTTATGCAATGGCAAATGTAGTTTCAAAGGATTGAGATGCATCATGTCCAGTTACACAAGTCCCGATCATAGGGCCAAACTGTAATGACACGTCCCATTCCATGTCATACAATTTAGTCTCATAACCAAACCACACGCACACTTAGTAGAACCATCGGTTTTAATATTCAAAAGGTTTCATCCCCCAGAGGACCAACGTTTGCATCATTCTGGGATTTCGCACCCAATCCTGGCGTCGCGAAAGTCTCCAGCATTTAGCCACTAGGGTCACCAGGCATCCAAAGTGTGTCTCACCACACCTCTAGGCATCTTGCACCCCACCTAGCATCACGAGGAACCTCCGAGGATCACCATGAGAATGGTTACCTCGGCCCTCCGAATTTACGTACTGACTAGCATGCAACCGGGCATCCCGAAGCTCCTGGCGAAAAACCTCCGGCATTCAGCCACTAGGGCCACCGAGCATCCACAAGGCAATGACTCATTCGATCCTTTGGGCCTCCCGACTCTCAGGGCATCGTTGACCCGAGGGTCCAACAATATCAATTAACATCTTAATTTTCCAAAAACACTTTAAAATGCAATGACAAGATGTCCCATGAATTTTCATCAAATCTCAATATTGCATAATATGCCGAATGCCCGTATCATCATGTCAAATAACAAGTCAAGATGTATTCACCTTTGGGACAATTTGAGCAAATTCGGAACAAAACAGCTCAAACATCACAATGCATAGTTTTGGTAACAATTTCGGAATAACCCCTAAATGAACTCAGAAAATTCTGAAATTTTGGCAGTTATAAATAAGACCTAAAGGAAAAAGTTTCATGGAGAACACTAAGTCGGATTCATTGTATATCAAGAGCAGAAATTACTATATTCCTTACTAACCATCTGTGATAGCTTCCAGATTTAATATATACAAAGAAAATCATTTTACTGACCAAACCTTGATCATTTATTCTCAAATTTTGATATGTTATTCCTAAAGATATGCCCTACAACTTTCATCAAGGGTTCAAAGTCCAATTCTAGCTAGATAATTACAGAAAATTCATGGAATCACCGAAGGTCATGCTGTTTTTCTATGAAACAATTTACTAGTTTAAAGATAACTAAAATTCAGCATCCAACGTCCACAGCCCAATATTTACAAGTCTATTGCACTACATTACAGCTACTTCACTTCAAAAATCCACTATGGGTAGACCCTCCAATTCTTATTTCAGCCAAAAACCGAAACCACATAGAACAAACTCTGTTCTTACTCAATCTCTTAGTCCAACTTCATCTCAATCATCCAAAAATCAACATGCAGTTTCCATTTCTGCATTTTCTCACATCTACCAGCATTTCACCAGATAATCACAGCATGCAAAGACATAGATCAATGAACTTCCACTTGCCTCTAGCTCTTTTACTCGATTGCAAGCAAAACAGAGGCTTGTGGGTCTCGGGCTCGGCTCAATGGCGGCGAAGACCGGCGGTGACGACAGCAGCAACACTGTGCTCGACGGAAGGGCGACCTCCTCCTTCCTCACGCCGTGCCTTCTCTCGCTCGAACTCTCTCTCTCTTCCACTTGCTCGCCCGCTCCCACTCGCTCGCCCGCTCACTCTCGGTTTCTCTCCTTGCAAAATTTTAATTCGGTTCCTTCTCTCTCTCCTCACCTCTCCGAGAGTTTTGTTCCTTGATTTGCTGACTTTGAGAATCAATTGCATGGAATTCCTTCGATGGCAACCAAGGCTGAAGATAGGTGGAGAGAGCGTGTCTTCCATTTGCAACACCTTGGAGCCCTACTGGCAGCGACTTCCGAAGCAACGTGGCCTCCTCTGGCCTTGCTTCGGTCAACACTTCTTAAATTAGTTGACCCAATGATGTCCGAATTGGGAAGAGATGAGGCGGCTTGGACGTGGATGGCATCCTCCTCTCCACACGGGCATGCATGTTCTTCATGCATGGTCGAATTTCATTTCTTTCGGCCCTCTAAAATCCATTGATTAAAAATAATCCAAATTCCTCTCTTATTTAACATACACTTAAGTGGTCTAATTGAGTCAAGTCATCGAAAGAAATATGTACATAAATCAACGGGATCTAACATCGGTGTCGACAACAAAATCCGATAACATAGTCTGACGATGCTTCCGTTACTTAATCATGGACCATTGCATATCTAAGGGTCGGCACAAAATTTTCGGATGCCACAAATAGGATGTAGGGATGGACGAAAGTACTGTTGGTTTGGTCACTATTGTCACTGAAATTCTTATTTTGGGGACGGATTTAGTTGCTTTAATGAGATATTCTATTTGGACTATTCATGTCCTTATGTGAGGATTGCTTTGTTCCCTGTGTATCTATCTTCAGAATAAAATGATTCACTAGCTTTGCTTCTCTCTGTGACCCTTCATTATTGTTGCACATCGCTACAATTACATCATTCACTTTGACAAAAACTTTCTTGCTTTTGACATGTTTGTTGATATCAATTAAATGTCTTGCACCCTGTTTTAGTAAATCAGTGATGAGTTCTATTGCACACACATGTTCCTCAGTGCATTGTGTGCTTTGATGCCACTTTAGGAACCCTTGGAATTTGATTTAGAATCTGTTCATTGGAAAAAGAAGTAAATCATATCTCATAATTTCACCAAATCTTATTGTCTCTAGCCTTGTGAATAATTCTTGATAGAGTCCATTTCTTTTTTACTGAATAATGACAACGAAGGTCTTAGATCTTATGTCAACTAGTCACTTTATTTCTAAAACTTTTTATTAGATTATTTATGTCCTAAACTTCATTCCAGTTTGTCGTTTGAGTCCTTTTGTTATCAAGTTAGTTTTAAATGGAAGGAAAGTCTACATGGAATTCTTTCTTATGAACTTTTCATTTTTTTGGACTCATGGTGATGATGCGACACTCGTGAATGTCATATAAAAAAAGTTGATAAAAGGAATGGAAGAAAAATAATAATAATAATAATAATAATAATAATAATAATAATAATAATAATAATAATAATAATAATAATAATAATAATAATAATAATAAATGATGGAGGAAGCTAGAAGCGTGTGTAGGATTTTCTTTTCCCTGCTCGGTCATCGGAGAGGTCATAGCCCTCTCTGCAAGAAAGGACAAGGGGCTGCTTGCTCGGTGGTGGCAAGTGGTGTCACCACCACTACGAGAGTGATTTTTGTTGTATTGTACTTGGTAAGAATAATATAAGTATTTTTACTTTCACACGGTGTTCACTTAAATGTAATATTTTTTCCCTCACATGAGTGCCACAAATTTAAAAAGTTGATCATTGCGGTGCCATCGGTAATTTGTTTTCGGGAAAAATCCAAAATGGATGTCTATCATATAACGCGGCGTCGCCAGCACACGACATGAATAATTTTTAAATAATTTTTAATAATTTTTTATTTTCCTTTTTTCTTTGCCATTTTTTAGGGCTGACGAGGGTCATCGGTCACCCTTGCTAGCTACGAAACCCTTGCCTAGAGCCAGCAAGGGCTTTGTGGCCTCACTTGTGGCCGCAATGCCCTTGCCTAGGGCCTTGGTGGCGAGAGGGCGAGGCAGCCCTCGCCCTTGGCCATGAAGGCCCTTTGTGACATCCAGGTCATTGCTCAACAAAGCTGTGCACTCTTAGGCACCAAGCTCACCACCGTACCATATCACCCTATCACCGCACCACCTCATCGCACGACGCCACGCCACCTCGTTGTTGTGTCACTGTTGCACAACCACCTTGCCCCGTCACTCAGCCTAGCCGAGTGTCTTGGATGCAAATTACGCAATCCCTAGATTATCATAACCAGAATAAGAACATGCATAATTGAGTAGAAAGATTAACGCACCTATTTTGGGATCATCGTTCTTGAATCGGAAGCGGAAAACTGATGTTCCACACACAAGTCCTTCTCCTCTATTGCCCTCCGTATCACTAGCTTAATGAGGCGGCCTCCTCACCTTTAGCATTAGGTAAATGCTCCTTATGTGAGAATATATGTGAGAATCAAGGTTAGAGAAGAGACTTAAGCACTATTTATAGAGTTTCTAACCAGGCCCCCTCATTATGAGCTAGGCTCAACTCAGCCCACACTAGCCAGTCCCATATTAGACTAATTAAAAAACATTCTATCTTACCTTAGACCAAACCCCATTTTATAGTAACTGTAAAACGGTAAATTACAATATCAATTAATGTAGTCCACATCAGAAAAACTCTTACATTCTCCCACTTTGGCTATATTAATTGAAATTGTACCATATGTGCCCACCTTGGTCTAGAGATAATTCTTAAAAATCAATCATATCCCATCAAGTCTCAAACACCGAATCATGGCGGAAACTGCATGTATACACACAGAGCCTTCTATGGTCGAGTGCTCTCAACTTTATTGATATGGATTCAATATGGTAGTATGGCAAATGGATAACATCTCTCATTGAGATCCCATTTGTTAATCACCATTCTTTTACTTTAAACGTCACAAAAAACTTGTGCCACTAGAAAATGTCTTTATAGTTCCAATAAACCAACATATGTCTTGTCCTTACGGTTAACATTTCTTTACGTATAACAAGACATATGCGCAAGGCTGTTATGCCCCTAGCCTTCACTCAAGGTTTATACAATACCTTGAGACTTTATCAATATGTATTCAACATAATAACAACACATTCAAAAATGTTTTATTGAATGCAAAAGTTGATACATATCAAACCGTTACAAAGTGTAACAGACACAGATGAAACATTTATCAGAGTAAAGCCAAAATAGCTCCTACTAAACAACATCTCATGATGCTCCTAGGCCCATGTTACTGACATGTCACTCAAATACACATGGGCATAGGGCTTTAATTAGTGAATCTACAACCATATCATCTGTGAAAATATGTTATATTATAACATTACATTTCTGTATCGTTTTTTTATAGTCAAAATTTGACTGCCATATATTTAGACCCCTTAAGACCTCTGTTGTTAATAAATAATACTACAAATTTATTGTCTCAACACAACCGTATGGGTCTATCCATAAAGTTAAAAACGGTCAACTCCTTAATGAGGTTCTGGAACCTAATAGCCCAAGTAACAACATAAAATAATGTTACTAAGTAACAACATAAAAGAATGTTACTAACTCTACTTACATAGTAGAAAATGCTATAGAACTTTATTTACTGTACTTCCGGCTAACATAAATATGTATTCCGTTATTGATCACATGTCATCTTAACAGTCAGCAAACTTTACATCCGAATACCCTACTAGCTACAAGAATTGAACATGTCTGTAAATTAGCATATAATCTATTGTCCTCTTTAAGTACCTTAAAACTTTCTAGACAGCAACCCAAAGATCACGTCCTGGATTTGAAATAAGTGAGGGTACCTTTCCCTCATTTCATTTTCACTTTCCCATGTGGCTTCCTCCACATCATGATGTCGCCATAATATCTTAACCAATGGAATTTTCTTGGTCCTAAGAATTTGTTCCTTTCGATCCAACACTTGCACAAGCTCTTTAATGTACCTCACTTTCTCATCCACTTTGATGGCTTCATGATCGAGTATGTGACCAGGGTCTGGCTGATACTTCCTCAGCCATGCCTATACTTTTCTGAAAACTATTGTTATAGGCAAACTCTATCAAGTGCAATTTTTCATCCCAACTTTCCTTAAAATCAATAATACATGCTCTCAGCATATCTTCCAAAGTTTGGATCACTCTTTCCGTTTGTCCATTCTTCTGTAGATGAAAAGCAGTACTAAATGGGAGCTTCGTCCTTAAGGTGGTTTGAAGACTTCGCCAAAGGTTGGAAGAAAATCTTGAGTCTTGATCGGACATGATAGTTACAGGAACACCATGTACGCGTACCACTTGGCTTACACATATATCAGCAAATTTACTCATCGGATAGTCTACGCGAACTGCTAGGAAATGGGCAGACTTAGTCAAGCAATCTACTATCACCTAGATAGAGTCGTGGCCACTTGATGTCCTTGGTAATCCTTGCACGAAATCCATCATCACATGACCTCATTTCCATTCTGGTATATCTAACGGTCTCAATCTAACACACCATTTAGCCGAATCATTCATATACCTTTTTCACTATCAATTCAAGCCTAGAACCATCAAAATCGACACCATTAACAACTCATCTAGTTTAGTCCAACAAAGACATTCACTACGCTTTCACTGCAACATAGAGTCAAGCCTAAAATATAGCATCATTCATTCGGTTCAAATATCGATAGTTCACCAAGACTTATTCAATTCAAAGATCGACAATCGACCAAAATAAAACTTGTCTAGTTTCCATCGAGTATATCTCATGTCTCACCCTAAAGGATCATCACTTGAACTAATCACTCATCAAATCCACAACTTGAACTTTCACATTTTCACCTTAGAAAGACTATAACCACAATTGATCATATCCACTAATTCCACCAAACCTTTTCAAACTAAGATCTTCACCTAAAATTAAAAGTTGACCACCATCGATTAGACCTATTATTCTGACATATAAACCACAAATAATTTAATGTCTCATATGACCACTCAAACTCATGACTTCCAAGATCAATCTATACATACTAAATGCCTTCATGTAATGCATCAAGACTTCTAATGAGATCCTCTGATAGGAAGTCACTATTTAACTCAAATAATCATAACTTAATCCTCAAATTCATAACTCACTCTCCATAATTCACTTCTTAAGCTTTGTTTGCAGCACTACGCTTAGATGCTGTGCATGTTCTTCGAGTCCTTTAGAATATATCAGGATATCATCAAATGAAGACAATCACAATTTGATCCAAATAAGGCTTAAATATCCTATTCATTAAATCCATGAATACAGCTAATGCATTCGTCAATCCAAATAGCATAACTAGGAACTCATAGTGTCCATAGCAAGTCCTAAATGCGGTCTTAGGAATTTCTTCTTTCTTAATCCTTAGTTGATGGTATCTTGACCTCAAGTCAATTTTTTTAGAAAAGACCGAACTTCCTTGCAGTTGTTCAAATAGGTCATCAATTCTAGGTAATGAGTACGTACTCTTAACAATTACATGATTCAATTGCCTATTATCAATGCATCGACCCGTCCTTCTTTTTCACAAACAAAAGTTCTACAAGCTTAACCATGCTTCCGCTACGCCACTTTGATAAAATTATCCCAAAAACACTGCCTTCCCAGTTTAGTTCATAGTTTGGTTCATTCCTGCCCCCTTTTGCCATCCTAGAAGCCTACCAGGAGCCACTCCTTGTTCAGGTCCTCTGACCTCGGCATCCACTCCCCACTCTCATCGGACCGGGTCGTTACAAGTACACCAGCTTTCACCTGGTTCGAACCCAAACTACACATCCGTTGGAGGGTCTCGTTTTGATAGGGACTAACTTACAGAGATATTATCCGCTTTGGCCTATTCCATTCTTAGCCTCATGGTTTTATCCTTAGCGCACGAGTAAGTACTATCTCAGGAGATCATTCATCCTAGTCCATTGCTTACGGAGCTAGTCCATTCCTGCGATGAGGTCAAAGTTATACATAACTATCACTACCAAGTCCATCTCCAGATTTCATTCCCCTAGGGTTATCTCACACATCTCACATGCTAACGTAGATAACAACATATCTTTCAATGATGTAGAAATACAAAGAGGCATATCTAAAGATTTGTTCTTATTTCTCACAATCATCTATATTTTTCGGACACAAATGAATGCGTGCCACTCATATCAAATAACGCATATACCTTATTATTCCTCTATCAAAATTGTATTTGAGATAACATTTTCGGAAGCTTCTGCTTCCTCTTAGGTGATCGCATACACCCTTCCTTGTGCTGGTGGCCTTTGAGGATTCCTTGGTAGGTTTGGTCCACCAGTACTTTGTTATACCTATCGCACCGAGCCAACACCAGCTATGACCTCTCTCGTGGACAATCTTTCTTAAAGTGACATCTCTGCCCACAGCCAAAACATTTCAATCGATCATTACAGGGTCCTGGTCCATGTTGTCCATCACATCTCTGACAAACATTACTTTGGTAGGGTACTCTCCCTAGAATCGGGCCACCCTTGACTTTTCCAGAATTCCCAAAATTATTCCTCTTCTTAGATTCCCAGGGCTGACCTTGATCAGGATAAGGTCTCTTACCTCTTCGAACATCATTAAAGGTTATTTGCCTCTTAGATTCCGATTGCTCTCTCACTAACTCTTGCTCCACCAACCGTGCCCTCTCATAAATCTCATTATAATCCCTTATATTTAGAGGCACTAGTTGTTTTATAATATCAGTCCTCAACCCTTTTAGAAATCTCTTAGCTTTTTACTCACGATCCTCAATCAATCTGGGAGCATACCTAGACAATTCAAAAAATTTTGCCTCATATTGATCCACTGTCAGCTCCCTTTGTTCCAACTGAACAAACAGTGATCTTCTTATCCTTAGCACAGTCAGAGAAATGCTTCCTATTAAAAGCTCTAACAAACTAATCCCAGTTTATATTAGTACCTGGTGGAAAGATCGTATCCCTCGAAGCTCTCCACCAAAACTTTGCATTTCCCTCCAACTGGTACTCTGCCAAAACTATTTTCTCACCATCACTATAGTCTAGCAACCGGAAAATCTGTTCTATCCCATTAATCCAATGTTTTGCCTCCTCAGGACTTCCCATTCCACCAAACTTAGGTGGTTTCAACTTCAGGAATTGTGCCACTAGTCCTTGAGGGCGACGTTCCATTTCGGGTTGTTGTTGCGCTTGTCTATCCATCAGATTTCCAATATTGGCCAATGCTTAAAGGATATCTTCCATTCGGGGTTTAGCCCTCAAAGTAAAGGCTTCAGCCCTCAATGGATGAGCACTTCCAGCTCACATCATAACTTTCCTACAGTTTCCAAGCATTTACTTCAAGAATAATCTGTAACTCAATGTCTCCATTTACAAGCAACTATAACTATATAAGTAACATAAACATGTTACCGGTACCTAAAAGCAACTCATAATAACTACTAGGGATCTACGAGTGAATATCCATCACCCGTTGTTCAAAGTTAACCAATTATTCCATTTAATATCCTATGGTGTGCATCATTCTATCTTCATTTCCATCTAAGGCGCCTTATCACTCCAAATAGACCATAGCTCTGATATCATTAGCTGTGGGACCCCTCGACAGCTCCCGAACTATTAGGGTCGCCACAGTTCGATTTCCATTCTCTTTCACTTGACCTGATAATGTAATACTCTGATACCAAGGAATTTCATTACAATTCATGAATCCTGGGGGTTTACATCTTTTAGATTGATCCCTGCGCAATTTATATGGCAGAAACACCTCCATCAACTCCCTTCATTATATTCAAAAAACGATGCACATCAACTAAACATTTATAGGTAAAAGCCGAACACTTTTATTTACTTAAACCAGATGGACATCATTCATCAGTACATCAAAATGCCATAGTCTTCTATACTCGGCTATACTTCAAAAGATGATCGACATCTCCTCCAACAGTTGTATACTTAAAGTCCATCGATCAGTGTCGGCGTCCAAAAGTTTCTTCCTTTGCTATCCTCCTCCTCGCGGTCATATCCAATCACTTGATCCATCTACCGGTGGCAGTGGCAACAGAGGTATCTTATCTATTCTAAAATGTTATTCCCCAAACGGGGTGAGTACAATTACTCAACAATAAAGATCCGCCAAACTACACAATGCATCAAACAGAACAATCAAGGTATCATGAATAAAATACATATCATTCATGCATTCAAGCATACCTCACCTTACAGCCATGCATATATCACCATGCAATGTGCATATACCACCATGCACTCATATCATCCATGCTATCAAGCATACATCACCATGCAGTCGTGCATATATTACCATGCAGTCATGCATATCTTGCCATGCCATCGTGCATATACCACCATGCAGTCATGCATATCTCACCATGCCATCGTGCATATATCACTATGATTTGTATCATCCATACTATCAAGCATACATCATCATGAGATCCATTCACGCCTTCATGATCGCATTTTCAATATCAAATAGCATCAATTTACTTTCATTAGCATATCATGCATCATGCCATATGCATACACCCATGCACATGATTCAATTTCAGTTCTTATCTTTTACAAGGATCTCATTATTTTTCATCTAAGAACCAATGTTTGCATCCCACAATTTATCGCTCGCATCCAACCTGGCATCGCGAGGGCCTCCGGCACACACCTTCGGGCATCTCGCATCCAACCTGGCGTCACGAGGAATCTCTGGGGCTCACCATGAAAATTGTTACCCCTACCCTCCGAGCATGCATCATAATACAACCAGGCATCCCAACACTCCTAGGGAAAACCTCTGAGTATGTATTCATAATACAACCAGGCATCCAAATGGCATCGACTCATTCAAACCTTTAGGCATCTCGACTCCCGGGGCATCGTCTGCTCACACCTCCGACGGTATCATCATTATCACAATGTATATTCATATATATGTCTCATTTTCAATATGGCATTCGATGCAACAATATCATAGATCTAAACCATCTTTTGATGTCACATGATATGCCAAACATCACCATATATGTAGTATGCATAACATCCACGATATCACATTTCATAAAGAAGTTCATTAGTTTTTTAAACTAGAATCAATTTTCGGATAAAACAGAATGCACTTCTTTAGTGAAAATTCTTGGAGAATTAGTAAAAAATCTCAATAAATTCTGAGAATTTAACATGATGTAAAAAAAATCCAAAGGAAGATATTTCATGAAGAACACCATGTCACGAAAGTTCTACATCAATCACATAGATCCATACATCACAACAAAAGAAATTCCAGCACCACTTTTGCACAATTTCGGAAATAATTTTGATTAAGCCCTTAAACTCCGAAAATTATGAGATTTTGATATGTTATAGCTAAGATATAAAGGTAAAAGTCTTATGAAGAAATAAAAATTTAATTACTTCTGGATTAAAAGCTATAATTTGTATAACTTTTCGTATCTCTCGGTTCATTGTCTAGATTCATCATTTTCAAAGAAAATCGTTTTCCCCGATCATTACTTGTCCGTTTATCCTCAAATTTTAGTATGTTTCTCCTTAAGATGTCATCTACAACTCTCATTAAGAACATGAGATCAATTTCGGACTGGATAATTTCATAAAATTCACGAAATCACAACAGATCAACATAACAGTTTCCAGATCTAGCTTCATCAAAGAAAAATGGTTTCATTGACCTATATTTGTCCGTTTCCTTTCAAATTTTGATATGTTATTTTTCAATAGGTTCTTTACAACTTTTATCAAGAAGTCAAAGTCATATTCCAACTAGAACATCGCATGCAACTCACGAAATCCCCAAAGGTCCACATAACAGTTTCCAGATCTAGTTTATTCAAAGGAAAATCATTTCACCAACCAATATTTGTTCGTTTCATCTCAATTTTTAGTATGTTAATCTACAAGAAGTCCTCTACAACTTTCATCAAGAAGTCAAAGTCAAATTCCCACTAGAACATCACATGCAACTCAAGAAATCAACAAAGGTCGGACTGTTTTTCCAGAAACAGAGCACTAGGCTAGAACACAACACTTATAGCTTTGAATTTTCATACTTCATCCACATCCGAAATTTCACCATTCATCACACACGAACACAGCAAGCAAAGGTAGATTAACGGACTCTACTTGCCTCAAATCCAAATAAAATC
Source organism: Eucalyptus leucophloia subsp. euroa (assembly GCA_017140325.1). NCBI lineage: Eukaryota > Viridiplantae > Streptophyta > Magnoliopsida > Myrtales > Myrtaceae > Eucalyptus > Eucalyptus leucophloia. The sequence goes on from CM029476.1 coordinate 33,112,898, forward strand.
ACAGCAAACACAACGGCGAGCCTAAGCGGGCTCGACAGCAGCAGCTAGGCGGATGCATGGCGGCGAGTCTTCTTCCTCCTCTCTCGGCTTCACTCTCTCGCTCACATGAACACTCTCTCTCTCTCTCTCTCTCTCTCTCTCTCTCTCTTAGTCTCTTGATTAGCTTGCCATCATTGGTTTTTTTTGCATGTAGAAACACTTGGCTCCATGGGAAGGACACTTGTAGAGTCCCTCTCGCCACTTGTCATTCTCCATACAAGCTGATGGGCCTCCTTCGGGCCGAGCTTGGGCCATCCTTTTGGTCGATCAAATGGGGAGAAACGGTGGGGGCTGTGGGCTGGTTCGGCCTTAAGAAAATCAGCCCACACCTTCTCCAATTTTTCTTTTTAATCCCCACTTATATAAATACCTAATTGCAATTGATATGACCATACAACTTTGTAACATAAATCAATAAAAATCTAACTTATAAAGTACATGGCCAAGAATAAAATTTTCTATCAATTTATCCTTTAATACAAATCCTTAATCACTCATGGACATAGGATATATTTCCAACCAAATAATTGTCCATTAAAATGCTCGGCCTTAATCTATTACAATTTTTCGTTCTAGTGGCTATAATATAATCCGATGGCGCTTTCATCACCTAATACAAATCCTTAATCACTCATGGACATAGGATATATTTCCAACCAAATAATTGTCCATTAAAATGCTCGGCCTTAATCTATTACAATTTTTCGTTCTAGTGGCTATAATATAATCCGATGGCGCTTTCATCAGCTAATACAAATCCTTAATCACTCATGGACATAGGATATATTTCCAACCAAATAATTGTCCATTAAAATGCTCGGCCTTAATCTCTTACAATTTTTCGTTCTAGTGGCTATAATATAATCCGATGGCGCTTTCATCACCTATTTATGGTTCAAGGTATATTTAGGGGTTGTCATAAAATTTTGGGATGCCACGGCCGGCGAGCAAACCACGGGGGAGCAAGCTCGCAGAACCCACCACCACAGTAGTCTAGGTAAGAATCCTTAACGACGCCTCTGGGATTCGAACTGCTCCCCTTCATGAGGGGGAGAGAGCCCAAGCCAGCTGCACCGCTGCTGACGGTGGTGAATTTTGGCATAAGTTGATACGTGCATTGTCCCAAAATCTCTAATCGATGTCTCACACACGCCAGACGAGCACTACAAGCGCTGGAGGCATGTGACCTCCAATTTCTCGCTCACAAACGTTTGGACAACCCACCTGGTCTAGTCCACGGAGACGGACACGAGCAGGCCAACCAAGACGGGCCTCTCCAACCTACTCCTCGACTAGGCCGACGACAAGCGCACATTTGAGGTCTAGGAGTTCGATCAGCTCCGCAGACACCAATTCTACCGCCTGCTAGTCTTCTACCTGAATTTTGGACAATGCCTTTTCTTGTTAGGCAAGGGAAATTGGAAAAATTGGCTGTCTTCTATTTTTTATTTCGGTGGTTCCATCAAAGCAAGGTTATTCAAGAAAAAAAAAATATTTTCATGTAGTGGCATAATTATGTGTCCTCGACACATGGAAAATTATCAAAATAGTAACCTTTAAAAGGAGCTAATTTAATTTAAAACATTTTTCATTTTGGTACCAATTTAGTTCATCTAGCCAATTTTAGTCGAAAATTGTTAACGTAGATGCCAATAGTCATGTATGGTATGGCTAATGCTGACATAGAATTTTTCAATTTTTTTCTTCCCTTACTCTTTTTGCCGGTGGCCGGTCATCAACAATTTAACTTCATCAATTTATTCGAACCCTAAATAGAACACACAAGAGGGAATAACTTACCGTTCTAACGCTCCATTTATATCCCTTGAAATAATTAATAGGTAAAAAAATATTTTTAATCTTCTCTTGTACTAATATTTAATTTGTGTACATCTATGGTATAGTTTATATTTAGATGCACTGGGCTATTACATTATATTTTATTTTCATGATAAAAAAGCTCTTATTCTAATCAATCAATGTAGAACTTTGGTGAGTAATTAAAGATTTATTAAGATATGATTTTAAATAAATTCATACTGTCGTGACCTAACCTCGGGTGCACCACCTAGGGTTTGGCTAATAGATTAATCTAAGCTTAGCTTGGGCTCTCCCAAGCCCACCAATTCGCGACTTAGGTTTAAGTTTTTAACATGCAAATGATTTTTTAATTAGGAGTCGCCACTAATCTATTCTTTGGCGGGTTGATTAGATTTTTCTAACGCTCTTTCGATACCTTTTATCTTTTATTCCAAAAAAGTTATTTTGTAGATAGCTTGAATTGATTTTAATTTACCTTCCTAACATGTGAGGTGAACATGCGGGTGCGTAAACCACCAATTTAACATCCATTAAATTAATAAATTACGGGACTTATCTCATAACAACGAAAGCATATGCAATGTTAGCTCCGAATTCACATCAACAACACTATGATTTATAATTAACACATAATAACTCAATCATTTTTAGGATTTTCTCTTGTTTAATGAAATTTAGTCTACATGCAATGCATTTTAACCAAATGGCCTAATTCTAATGACGGACAATTTTTAATTAAATAGACCTAGTAACAATCACTAAATGATTTGCATTTACAAACCTATCAGGCAATCACTAAATGACATGTGTTTATAGCATGCATTAACTACATGACCTAAACTATATGACATGGCGGATGATATGGATGTGATGCAATGAATATACATGACATGCACATGACGTTTTTGGATTTTTTAAATGAAATTCGTAATTAAAAATGCATAAAATTAATTATCTAGAACAATGGTAATATATAATTCAATTTTAGGTATCAAACAATGTCAATTCCTAATTTAAATTAGAATCTTATCTTGAATATCATAGAACCTACTTAAACATGCAATATGACTTAATTAACTTAAATGGTATGCAATGCAATCTTTTTGTATTTTCATAATAAGGAAAGCAATCAAAATATTCAAATCATCCACAAATGTATCATCCAATCAATTCAAATATGGAAACAATGTCTAATCATCGACTTAAAATTTCGCGAATAAAATTGATAAATCGATTTTGAACCTTAAAGATCAAAATATCAATTATAAAGATTCCTACAGGATCAATAATTCCATCTAAAACCTTATAGATTAAATTAAAAATAATGTGTAGTTGCAAATTAGGAAATATATCTTAATTTAAGGATGCAATTAGATTGCAATAAGCATAAATTAAGTAGTCAAATATTCAAAATAAATCAGTACCGGGTAATATTACCTAAACCTGTGGATTACCTTCCAAATTGGATCGGACGAGGGATCAAGGATGGCGGTGACTAGCGATGCTCACGATTGGCGGTTGTCCACAAGGAGGCTCACAAAGTGGGAATTTGATGAGATAAGGCGCGATTTTTCTGTGTAATGTTCTTCACATTGTCTCTTGTCCACTAAGACCCTCTAATTTGCGGATATGATTTCCAATTCGAATTTGTCAACGGACGACCCCCGAGCGGTGATTGGCAACGCAGGTGGTTGGCGGTGGTTTGGACTGCAGTATGTTGTCAAACTCCAGAGGTGGCTGAGACGGCAGCGAGCAGCTACCGGTGTTGCGAGTCAAGGCTCAGCTCACGAGCATTACATATTATAGCAGCTCATGCTCATCGCAAAGGGGTAATGTGGATAGGACAATCTCTAGAACTTACAAGATGCTACAAATCGAATTGGAATAAGATTGGAGTTCGCAAAGGAATTTGAGCAATTGTGAGAAAAAATCTAAACACAAGGAAGTACTAGTCGATGCATGGTTAAGCGCTAGCTATGCACGATGAAGCTGCTAGGTTGAGGGACGCCACTAGAGATTCCTGACAGTCAACTTGGTAGAGATGTCGAGATCAACACGGTGTAGTATTCTCGGTAAGAAGAAGTCTAGGGAGAAGAGTAGCCGGAATCGTCATAGTGAACCAAGTGGGGACGTGATCATCTTTAAAGTGTGGATTGTGACATCCTAGATGTTTAATCTTGTTTTCTACTGAATAAATTGGGCATTTCATCAACGCGCCTATAGTGTTTTTCTTTTAAATGGCCACTCATAAGATAACTAGACTATCTGGGGAAGCCATTAAGGAATTTTAATGCAATAGACTTGAAAATTCAAATAGGAATTGGCTTCTTGATGGTGCTTATCTTTAGACCATTATGGCACAGTTAAAAATCGAATTGAGATCTAAGATAGGTCGATTCGATGGAGATGTGTGGCTGATCGTGGGTGACTTTACTAAATTGGAAAATTCTCGTCGGCCGGCATTAGTTTGATTTCTCTATCGTTTTGGTACCCTGTGTTTGTATTTGAATCTTCTAGATTTTCACAACAATTGAGAGTCGCCAATGTGTCGAGTGGGTTTATAGTGGTTCGAAAAAAATCGACCACGGGTCATTTGTACTAAAAATCTCTAAAAACTACCCGGTAGTCTAGGTCACGCTAAAAACGCACTGAATGGAAATTAACCGCGAATTCAAGTCCGATTTTAGAAATTGAAGTTTCTGTCATGTCACAATAAATTCTAGGAGTGTTGACTTAGTCTCAGAAGATTTTTCTGATAACCGAGACTGTTTGGAAAAAAGTCGGCTTGAGACCGTTTTTGTTCAATTAGGACCGGAGATTATTTTTTGTCTCAAAATTGAGATGCAATATGGATTCTTGAGTGATGAAAAACAGCAATTGAGGCACTAAAGTATCAATTGAAATTGTAAAGGGCAAATGAGGTTGAATTGAAGTAGACCAAGCATCCAATTGAAGCTAATTGGTGCCAAATTCGTAGCTCTCCCTTCCCCTTTGCCAAATGGACCATTTCTTGGGTTGTATGGGATGTTTTGGTGGCTCATTTATAGCCATGGATTCTTGGCTTCATGGGCAAGCAAAGGAGGGGACAAATGGGTGAAATAAGTGGGCAAGTGGAGCCCTTGTCTCCCATCAATCCTATCCCTTCTCTTCCTCCCTCTTTGACCGGCCGAAACCCCCATCTCCCTCCATCCTTGTGCTGCTCAACCAAGAGGAACCACTAGAAGAGAAGCTAGCCCATCGCCCGCCAAGCCGCCATCGGAATCGTGCCGCTTGCCGCCATCCGCCTTTGCTCACACTTGGCCGCACGAGCTGCCGCCCCCACCGTGCGATCCCGACCCCTGCAGCTCTATCCAACCATCCAAGCCTCTATTTAGCTGCTACAAGTGGCTAAGGAAGCCTCCTGAGTTGCCGCCACTTCCAGCAAGCAGAAAAATGGGTATCACAGCCACTTCTAGACTCGTTTTGAGGTACTTATGGGCCTCGGAGAAAAGTAGGTTCCCAACGTTTCGATTCGAACGGATTGTTAAACGGGTCAGTTTTGCTCACTAATCCCTTATTAGTATGCTAATGATGCTTAGAGGTTGATTAGATTTAATTAAGTACAATTAGGTGGATAGATTATATTAGAGTAACTAAATTAGAGACTTATTGATGCATGTTAGGCAAATGGTTAATGTACTTAGCAAGTAGACAATTTCTATTATTTATTGAACGAGTCTAGGAAATTTTCCAAGCTCGTCTCGGCTTCCAATGAGGCATTACGAGCCTAAATTAGGTTTATTGTATTTATTTGATAATTTTTTGAATTATTTAATTATTTATTTATGTTCCGAAAATTAGGCAGAGATAGCCAACGACCAGAATTTTATGCTGATCATTGTGGTGCGGTCCATTTATTTATTTGAGAATTGATTTGTGATGAATTGAATCAATCATGATTAAAAGATTTTATTTCTAAATTAATTAGTTTTGGATAATTAATTGGAAAATTACTCAAGGCGTCGGTCCACAGCGTCAAAAATCTATTTTTGTATTGCTAAAAGGAGTGGGTGAATAAAAAGGAAATTATTGTATTTTGGCTAAAGCCAACCGTGTGCTCACACACGTGTACTTTTATCAAGAATGATAAAAAAAAGTAAAATTAAGTGTGTCTTTGGAACAAAAATACTATAACGGCTCAATGATTTGTATGTCATCTGGAGAATTGCATGTATATCGGCTCGGTGACTTTATATGTTATGTTGAGACAGTACGGTGTGATAAGTTGTATATATACCGGCTCGGTGACTCTATATGTCATCTTGAGATAGTACGGTATGATAAATTGTGTATATACCATCTCGGTGACTCTTTATGTCATCTTGAGACAGTACGATATGATAAATTGTGTGTATACTGGTTCGGTGACTCTATATGTCATCTTGAGACGGGACGGTATGATCTACTGGCTTGGTGACTCTACTGGTTATCTTGAGATAATACGGTATGATATACTGGCTCGATAATTCTACAAATCATCTTGAGACAGTACGATATGATATTGATATAATGGTTCGATGGCTTTATATGTCATATGGAGAAATAACAGTATACTAAGTTAACTCGATGAATTGTATGTCATCTTAGAAAATGGATAATATATTAGTTATTGGCCTCTGGGGCAAGCTGCTGTCTATATATCACCTAGGATGAGTAGTCTTAGATGTTGATCAGACTCATAGATAGTATGGAATGGGCTAACCAAGAGATGGTCGTGATGACAGGTAATCGACTAGGTCAATTGATCGACAGTTTGATCGCAATTGATTGGTTGATATGGTTGTCAATATTTATTGATTGAACTAACGTGCAGGTAGGGACTAAGGCCAAGGTAAGTTCTCTGACCCGTGTTGTGCTTAGGCAGCCTCTAGAGTGTATTAGCTTCCTAATCGGGTTTTAGAGAGTAAAACTTGCTAAGACATTGTCTCACTGGTTATTGAATAATCATTTTGAGATCCCTAGATGGCGGTCACGAAGGACCGGAAACCCTAGAGTCTAGGAAGGTGGAGATCGAAGGATCAGCAATGTGTCAAACTAGTGGGTCATAGAACCATTACCTTTTATGGAGTCGATAGATTTTGTAAACAGCCTGCTGTTGTAAATAAACAAGTTTGTTTAAAAAAAAGGTTTATTCGGGTTGTGAAAATTTGGAGTCCTACTTTCTTATCCCATTGTTTTATTGTCTGGGGATTATTTATATGCTTCCGCATGCGTATATTAAATGAATGGGTTGGCGATGCATCCTGGGACGTTGCTATTAATCTACCAAGGAGGAATGAGCATGTGCTCGGAGGATCGGGGCGTGACATGGATTCTCCTCTAGCAGTATATGAGCCCCTTTTTGGTGTATTCTCCAATGAGGTGAACGAGTTTTGTCCTTGTACTTTCAAAACCTATAAGAAGAAGGAAGAATAGAAAACTCTCTCTTTTTGTGATCGTATGTATCCATATGCGTGGCCCCATACTATTGTGTCTTGTCTCTAGCAAGTCTTCTTTTATAGGTCAAGAACGGGGTTTTTTAAGAATATTTTGTTTCCTTTTTTCAATTTTTCCGATATACCCACACCAGATTCAAACTTCCTTTCTCAATATGCATGAAAATTATTTTGCTCGCCCATAACCTCCCGAATATATTGAGATATATGCTCCTATGTGCAATATTCTCTATTATCTTTTAATATTTCTTCTGAAATCTTCCATTCTGTTATGAAATATATCTCTCAGTGTGTATATTGCATGAATATATGAAAGATTAACCGAATATATCAAATCATCATTCCTCATAAGTCAATTTTCAGTCTTCAGAGAATAGCAGACTTGGGCTAATTTCCTCTCGCCGCGGGCTTAATCCAACTCGTCTAGTTAAAGTTTAGAACCATCAAGTCAAACCCATCCATCACTAGTCCAATGCAAATGCAATAAAAAAAAATGCTCCTAAAACTATATGTTATGGAATTTAATATTTTTGTTTAGGGGTTAAAATTAATCCCTAATTGTTAATGCAATAAGTGAATGATCGGATTGTCAAAATTTAGGTGTCAACACATACATATATCTTTTGTAATATAAATTGAAATCCACGACCTTCACTTCTTGAGACGTATGTCGTGCACTTGCCATTACTGTCAAAGCTTTAACCCTAACGGGGCTTTAAAAAAGAATATGGAAAGAAACACTGTATAAATGGCAAAAGAAACATTGGCATCAAAAAGACTAAAAATATATCAAATGCTTTGATTCTAAATATGAAGTCCTAAACGACGACTCATATTTTATGTTGCAGAAAGTAAGCGATCAAATAATAATAAAGATAGAACAAGAAAATAAATTAAATACTAGATTTATGTGGCTCAATCATAGTGACCTATGTCCAACGGGAGAGTAACAATGAATTTATTATAGATAAAGCGAAATAACACTATCAGGATTTCCAAAGCTTCAATTTCACCTAATAGCCCATGCATTGATTAGCTCCACAAGTTCTTGTGAAATAATTTCTCAATCTCACAGAGAAATTAAACAAATTTTAAACTCACAAGATTTAAGCTTTGTTGATGCCAAATTTTTAATCGATGTTTTAATAAAAGGTAAAGTGTTGGGATTAGAATTTTTGTGACAGGACCATTTTATTGATCAAAAAGTGTTGCTTTTCATTTATTGTTCATTGGCCCCATCATTTATGCGTAGTTTCTTAACCATATTTATCGAAAATTCAAAAAATCAAAAGTGGGTCAACCTTTTGACCAAAAAGTAACCCCCGAGCCAAAATTTCATATTTTGTACAAAAAGTTCCTAAATAGTCCCAATTTCATTTTGGCCAAAAAAGATTTTAAAAAATCAAAATTTTGACCATAAATCGGCCTCTTAGTGATCAATCACTAAAATGTTGACTTATAATTAAACTTTTGACCAAAAAATTTTGAAAAAATTGAAAACTCACAAATCACTTTATTTTAGCTTCAATTTGAATTTGGCCACAAAAATTTCACAAAAATCGATTAAGAATATATTTTTTGGATCTTTTTGGATTTAGGTTTGGAATCAATAAAAAATAAAATTATTCTCTTTTTAGTCATATTTTGACTTAGCTTCTTTTATGACATTTGATCTAGATGTCATTTTATATCTACTCGTGCAACCAATTTTGTGGTTTGGCATATTGAGGCAAAAATTTCAATTTTTAGCCCTAATAAGGGGTTCCGGTTGATTCTTCATGATTGACAATATTGTACCTCTAATCAACTAGTTTTCTCAAGGTGAATTCAAATCTGGGGTCAATTTTGGTTAATTCACTTGGGAACTTTCCAATTTGATGGATTTAGCTTTCTTGAACTTTGGAAAATCAAGCTAATGAGCTTCAATTGATGCAATTCAAGTTGATCCATTTTAGACTAAGAATTAATTTAATAAATTGAGGTTCAATTTCATCATTGACTCTAAATTTATCTTTGACATAAAGTTCATGCCATCATTCTAATGTCAATTTGAATGCATTAAGCTGTCATGAGTGTAGTTAATTAAATCAATTGATATTTTGTTGTATCAATTGAAGTTAATTTTGATCAATTTGGTTTTTGAGGACGGAAATTGCATGAATTGCGCTGATTGACAAGGAATTCTGAATTTCAATCAAGTTGAATAAGTACCAAAAGTCTACATATCATATTTAATAAATAAAAAATTTATAAACCACATTGCATATTACATTAAAGTTGAGAGATCACATTAAACAAATTAAAAATTTAAGAATTGCATTGTACATTATACCATAATTCAATAACCATTCGTGCCATTATAAGTCAATTCAAACTTTGAAGCTAGCAAATGGGATTGAACACCGGAGAGATGTAGACTTTTTATGAATTGGGATGCCTGCACCTTAACTTAATTTTAGCTACGGCGTAATATAATATTCTGCCACTTGTTAAGTTGACTATAATTGGAAGTAAGATTTTTCAAGTCACTTCCAAAATAAAAAGAAAACAAAAACTACACATTTTAATAAAACCACTTACCTTAAATGGTAAATTTCAAGTTTTAAAAGCTTATTTAATAAGATTAAATTTTAAGTTAACACCTTCCTTATATAATTATCATTTTTGTCGTATAAGTGAAAATGCCGGCTGAGGAAGCAATGAAGCTACAACGAATGAGACGTTGTCTCATTATTATTATTTTTTCCCACATGCTAGAAAAGTCTACCTTCTAATCTTGAATGCCATTAATTCAAGAAAGAGTAGTAGTTAGAGTGAACAACATTTCTTTAATCTATACACATTAATCTAAACTTATATCCACCAATCAATGGACTTCATTAACGGGAGCACTTTGAAAAATAAAGTTCACGTTGAGAACGAGTAAAATGCCAAGTCAACTTTGTTTTTGATCGTACATATGTACTTGATTGATGAGAGAAATCAATTTAAGGGAAAAGGGCTCATTCCCTTTAAAAATTCTTAATCTTAGGTTTAGTCTTAATTTTGCTTTAATTTTTTTTTTGTCTCCTAAAAAATTTTCTAACTTTACTCTAGTCCAAAATCTACACCCATTCCCGAAAATTGTCACTAATTTCTTCAATATTATTAACATTAAAAGGTTGCTATTGTTACTTAAAAAGTGAGGGTTTTGATGAAAGTAGGTTTTGATTATAAACTTCTAATTGATTTTGATGTTGATAATTTTGAGCAAACTAGTGGCAATTTTTTGACATGTGGGCAAATTAGATACTAGAGTGAAAGTTAGGATTTTTTACAAGAAAAAGGAAAAAGTTCTAGGTAAAATTGGTATTGAACCTAAAGTTTTAGGTGTTTTAGGTAATTGGACCATTAGGAAAAAAATTTAAAATAAAATTCCATATGTGAAGCTCAACACACATTGAGTATATATATATATAAGGGATCGATCAACATAATTACTAATTATGAAAGTAGAATTCGAACACACAACAGAGAATTCAATAGAGACAATGACGTACCGTTCTAACCAAATTCTTTATTCCCCACGCGAACAACCTCGACGAGCTAATAATCTCTAGCAAGAAACGACAAGCCCCGTGGACTTTGCTATTCACTTGGTGGACAGCGATGTCTCACCAGAAGAGAAAATGGCATATTGGCATTACTTCACTTTGCTTGATTTATTCATGAATTGTTGGCTTTTGTCTTAGCCTCCTCTCATTCTCCTATTTAATATCTGGGCGCATCGAGCTGTTGCATCATATTCTATAGCTAAAAATCCAATTTTCATGATATATAAAAAGAAAATCTCTCTTATTCTAATCAGTCCACGGGGAAATTTGGTAAGTGATTAGAGATATGCCAACGTATGGTTTTTATAATATATTCATGCGTACGTCTTTTGTAATATGAAATATATATTTTTGGGAAAATGACACATATAGTCTATGAATATTTGGCTTAATATGCAATGTGGTCCATGAACTTATAATTTGTTCAATGTAGTTCCTAGCCTTTTGATACATGTTCATTTTAGTTCTTGAAGTATATGAAAATGTTCAATGTTGTCCATAATCTTGAATTAATAAGAGGATTACATTAAACATTTTTACATAGTTGGTGTCATGGCTAGATCTATCACCTAGAGGGAGGTGAATAGGTGATATTGCGGAATTTAAAAAAATATTGCAAAGGTACAACATCTGGTGATAGAAAATGTTATGGGCATATCTTATCAGTGTGCAATTAACTCTATCACAAATAAAATAAGAGAGTAAGGGATAGAAAAAATTGCACACAAACGATTATAGTGGTTTGGCGTTGACAAGCTTACGTCCACTTTCCCACGCTAACAGCCTATTGGTTAGATTCTACTATAAAAATTAATCAGAGGTTAGAAAATCTGAGTAATGATTACTCAAGTTTGTGTGAATAACTCCTCACACACTCTCAACCTCTAAGTGATTACATAATATTGCGCACAAAGACGAATGTATTTGATCGGAAACACTCTTCAAACTTTGAAATTATAAGCTTTGATTCTCTTATGTTGTGTTTTTCCTTTTAGCTTCAATACCCCGTTTGACGCTCCTCCTTGTTTAAGCTGACCATTAGATATATCTTTAGGAGGATTATCCAACCAATCTACTTGTTGGCCCAGATCTTGCTTAGAAGATTTGATTGCTTTAGGATAAAGCTTCTCATTGACTCTACTGCTCATATAGCAGTTTGGGAATTCACAAGTCAAGTACTTCAATTTGAAAAAAAATGCTTCATCTTAAGTCCAACGTTCTAGGAAATCCAAATATTAGAATACATAAAAATAGTCATAACTATTGTAAATACATTACAAAAGATTAGAAGACATGCAAGCATTATCCTTAAGGATAATTTTGTCTCTCGTAGTACAAAACTCGGTACATAAGACTTTAGCAACTATCCTCTTAAGATGTAACATACTTTCTTCTATATTACATACTAAATATTAGAAAGAACGGAACAATGTTATGTGTATAACCCAGCAAAAAGAAAAGGACAACATAGTGCATCTTCAAAGATTGTAGTTTGAAAATATTTAAACAAGAGAAAGAGAGAGCCATTAGGAGACCATCATGAATCAATTGGTGATTAAAAGGATGATCATTATAAAATTATGAAGAGTTTATGAAGTAATAAATCAAAAATTATAAAGTCATTAGACGACAGTTATATGGTTGTTAGAAAGTCATTATATGGCCATTGTTAAACCATTACAAATTGGTGACTTTAATGACAATCTAATTTTTTTTATAAATATTATGGTCATAATTTCTAATAAATATTTCAAAACTATTGAAATATCTAACAATCCTCCACATATCTCAAAAAGTTTTGAAAAGAAAAAATAGAATAATGTTGGGTTATTGGAGACTATTGCATCAAAACTGGTGTTTGTTAGGTTATGGACCAACCATAGGAAAAATGAAATAAAATTCACGAAAATCATTGGTGAAGTTTGAAACTTCTATGAACCAAGACTTTCTTTTTGTGAATTATAATTTTTATCAATCACATTACACTCTCACAAACTTTGTTGTTCAAATGTAGTTTTGTGCTAATATGCCATGTGCATGCTTAGTTTACTCCTAAGTACTTTAGAGATTATCATCAATAATTCTCATAGGAGCGGCCCCGATTCCATCACGTCTATTCTGCAGCTTAATACACCACTAGCTATGATTATGGAATTTTATTAAGAGCTTAGTTCAACCTCTTTTTCTTTATAGTTTTGCACTATTTTCACCTTATGAGAAACACAATTTTTTTTTTTTGGTAAAGTAGAAACACAAAATTTTTAATAGTGCACTAGATCAACAAATGATTTGTTATTACCCATATGAACATAATTCATGGGATTGCCAATCACATAGGTTGGGTTATCATCACTATTGATTTTCTTCAATTGGCTTGATTCCATTCCCCACGATGTATAGTCAGAGGATTGGCCAAAATCAATTCTGACTTAACATAATCGATCAATATAAATCCTTTTTTTTTTTAAGGAATTATTTGACAACATCACGTCTTAGCCTAACATCTCTTTTTACCATTGAAAGTTCCATTCTTTGCAATGGCTATTGCCTTTTGACAATCACTATGTCTAGACATAGGTGTTGTTTCATTTCCGTAGGAAACATACGATATGAAATTTCTCAACTACACAGCCTTAATTTTAATGAGTTTGAGAAATTTTTCTTCTTCCCAAGAACGTGAGTAGTTACTCAGTCACCAATATAAATATTTTCTTCTCCTTCCTTACTAGAGGTTAGGAGGATAAAGCATTATGATTTTAGCATATATGCCTAGTAGCACTTGAGTCTAATTTCAATTCTTTTGCATTTGCCAAAATATTGGCTTGGAAAATGACTATTATAATTACATCATTAGACCATCTGTTTCAATCAAGTCATATTTTGGTTTAGTAGGATTGTCATTTCTTGTATAATTTTGTTTGGCTGATTTCAAAGTTACATCATCTCTATCAAGGGAAAACGCATATCTTATAGTAGATTTTGTCTCATATGAATTCGAGATCTAGTTATCCTTTTAATACAACAAAAAATTCACTATGTATGATGACCTAATTTATGGTTCCTCGAATAATATTAAAATTCAATCCAAGAACACCTTCACCAATTTATTTCTAAGTCAAAATTGACGGGTTCAAGGTTGTGGTGATTTCATAGGTCTGATACGTTGGTTTTGGGGTCTTGTTTTGAGCCTGACTCGAGCATGATGCACCTTGTCAACCATGGGATCCCAAATGACCTAATCGAGTTGGTCATCAAGGGTGGGGAGGTGTTCTTCAACCTCCCGATCAAGGAGAAAGAGAAGTATGCCAATGACCAAGGCTCCGAGAAGGTGGGACGCGGGGAGAAAAATAGAGGAAGCATCATTTGGTTTTGACGTCCTTCTTCTCTGAGAAAGAAAGAGAAAAAGCTTTGAATAAAAACAAAGGAAGCATCATTGGGGTTAAGCGTTGTTCTTCTTTGAGAGAGAGAAAGAGAAAAAGACTTGAAAATTGAAGTGAGAAGAGAGAAACTTTCAAGCAAGAGTTTAGTATTTACTACCTTGCCCCTTTTTTTTGCCACCAAGTTGAGCCAAGCCAAGCCGGCCAATCGAGAAACAAAACCTTTATATTTTCCAACAGGTCCCACTCATAGGACACGTGTCAAAATTTGAATGGCACATGTGCGCCACGTCGGTGGATGAAATGATGTGCTCATACCATTAAATATTTTCTCGAAGTTTGGATATTCTCAAATGTCATCCAAAAGTCATTCCATTATCTTTGTTTTTGAATCACTTTGCCTTTATCCTAGGAATCAAGTTTAGCATGCCTTTATCCTAAGAACTGAGTTTAGCTGGTCCTTCAAGACTCTTTCCTCTTTTGTTTGTATGTCCTCTCTTTTTCAATCTTCCGCACCATATTCTATGACTTCACATTCACTAGCTCTCTCTCTCTCTCTCCCTTCCTTGCCTTGGAAGAATCCATGAGTTCCCTTGCGTTGATCCTCTACTTTCTAAATTCACATTCCCAAATGCAATTTAAATTGCCTTCCCATTCCCTTCCCCAACTTCACTTCCAACCCTATCTCTTTCCAACTCTCTTTCCACTCGAAAAGACAAAAAAACATCAATATTGACTCACTAGCTCCATTCCAATCATCCTTCTCCTCATCCTAAGTCTTCATTAAATTTGTCCCCATAAAAATCTTGTTCCCTTTGAGATCCCATCAACAGTAGACCCTTTGAATCGAGATTGAGAAAGAAGCCCGCGAGCAATTAGTTTTTGGTGTTTTGATAACGGCCCAATCATACCTTACAAGAGTTTTTTTCAGTCCTCGGGTTCGACTTTCCTAGTTCACTGTAATAATCCATTTCCTTCTTTTTCTCCTCTTTCTGTGGTGAGTCATCTTCAATCAAAAAAGAGAAAAGAAAAAAAGAGAGAAATATTTGCTAAACGTGCGTAACGACTTGCCAACCAGCAAACAAATAGAATATTCAATTATGGGGATCTCCTTGAGTTTTGAGTCCCCTCCTTTTCCTTCTTTCGCGGCAGCGGTGGGGGGGGAGGCGGCGGCGGTGGCGGCGGCGGCGGCGGCGATGGCGGTAGCGGAGGCGGCAGCAAGGCGGTGGCGGAGGCGGCATCGGTGAAGGTGGTGGAGGCGGAGGCAGCGGAGGCGAAGGTGGCGGTAGCAGAGGCGGCGTCGAGGCAGAGGCGAAGGCGGCAGCGAAGGAGGCTGTAGCGATGGAGGCAAAGGAAGCGGTGGCGAAGGTGGCGATGACGGCAGAGAGGCGGCATCAAAGGTGATGTCGGCGAAGGCGGTGGCAGCAGCGGTGAAGGCGGCAGCAGAGGCAGCGTTGGCGAAGGAGGCGGAGGCGACGGTGGCGAAGGCGGTGAAGGCAATGGAGGCAGCGGCGGCAAAGGCGGAGGCGGCGACGGCAGCGACAAAGTGGAGCGCAAGTGGCATTAGTGGCATTGTTTTGCTTCGTCTTCCGACACTAACAACCTATTGGCATATCTTATTAGTGTGTGATTAACTCTATCACAAATAAAATAAGAGAGTAAGGGATAGAAAAATTGCACACAAATGATTATAATGGTTTGGCGTTAACAAGCTTATGTCCACTCTCTCACGCTAACAATCTATTGGCTAGATTCTACTATAAAAATCAATCAGAGGTTAGAAAATCTGAGTAATGATTACTCAAGTTCGTGTGAATAACTCCTCACACACTCTCAACCTCTAAGTGATTACATAATATTGCGCACAAAGACGAATGTATTTGATCGGAAACACTCTTCAAACTTTGAAATTATAAGCTTTGATTCCCTTATGTTGTGTTTTTCCTTTTAGCTTCAATACCTCATTTGATGCTCCTCCTTGTTTAAGCTGACCATTAGATATATCTCTAAGAGGATTATCCAACCAATCTACTTATTGGCCCCAGATCTTGCTTAGAAGATTTGATTGCTTTGAGGTTGTGAAGGATAAAGCTTCTCATCGATTCTACTGCTCATATAGCAGTTTGGGAATTCACAAGTCAAGTACTTCAATTTGAAAAAAAATGCTTCATCTTAAGTCCAACATTCTAGGAAATCCAAATCTTCAAGAGATATTTTGGAAAACTTTCATTTGGAACTCCTTATATATGGTAAGAAATCCAATCAATTGCCACTAACCTTCGCACGAGTATATTGACTCATTCCTAACTGTTTGATAGAATATATATGGAAGGAAATAATTAAGTCATAACTTCGGTTCAGATTGATAAATCACATCCCATCAGATTTTCTATCCAAAAAATATTTATCAAAATTACTTAGAGTTTACGTCTACGCTTTAGTTGTTATATATATATAAAGCAATTCTTGGCGGTCCGATTTCCCCTTGGAAGCAGGAACTAGACCGAAAATCACCAGTTTTAATTTGATGGGACTGATTCCCAAACAAGCGTCCCTAGAACCGTCTATATATGCTCACCCCTACTCATCACGGGAGGGGTGCTGTTGCGGAAAAAGGAGGCTTGTGCTTCAGAACGTACCCGCGCAAAAGATTCTGGATGAAGTTTCGATTGCTTGATGTGGTGGCGTCGAGCACGGATGCACACTGGATCTACATTGTTCGCCTCGTGTGGACGATAAAGGGGGGACGATACGTGAATAGCAGGGATCCAACCGACGGGGTCGGTGTTGACGCTTTTGCCAGCTGCGCCTGGTCCCATCGGCACTCGGGACCCGACACCTTTGCTTCACATCTCGAGAAGGAACGTACTCTGTTTCATGTCGTCCACGAAAATGCCCACTTGCGGTAACCTGTGTAAATTGCAAAGAGAGAGGAACTTCCTCTCTCCTTTTGTTTCGGATGGAGACCAATGGCCCCTCGGTTTGCCTCGGATCTCGACACTTGTCCACTCAATCGAACGAAAGAATTCTTGATAACGAGCGAAAGCCGGGTAATTGTGGTGCTATTAACCCCCTTTTTTCCTCTCGGTCCGGCGGGCATATGGTTTTTTCCCCTTTTTCTCTTCGCGGAATCAGTTGAATCATTCCTTTGCCCCGAAGCCACTCCACAGACTTGTCACTCGCTCATCAACCCAATCGTTTGCAAAGCCCCTTATGGAGGCCTTATGCATCCTCACCCCAACCAGCCTGCTAAATCAGTGGCCTCAAGTAGTTGAGGAAGAATGTAGAGTCTATCCATCCGTGACTGTATAGAAAAAATCAACAATTTGGAAAATGTTTTTCTAATTTCTAAGCATTTTCTAAGGTTTTCATTGTCAGTAACAACCGATTCCCCTCTTACTTGCTATTTTTTAGGGAGCTTTGATGTTTCCATCGGTCCAGTGGATTCTTTCCAAATGAACTGAACCGAAACGACCATTAATGGTGGCTGGCGACTGAAATAAGACAGTTGGACGAGCACATCGTGAAGGACTATCAATAATGAGCTCGAGGGCCACGCATGATGGCCAACTAAATTTGGAGAGCGACTTTTTTCAGATTATCCTATTGCCTATCATAAGCTGTCGGTCCATGAAGATGTGTGGCTAGAAGTTGAAGAAGCCAAGGTCAAATCGGGTCATAGTCGACAACAACCAAATCAATCAACCATTTCTGCAGGCACCAACTGTTATTCATTCAAGAAATGAGGACAGAGGTACTGACGAAATGTTACAGACCATGTAATGCAAAAGTTGATGTCCTGACTGAACAAATAGTAATAAAGCCAGTGTCCCCATGTATTTATATACTGATCCTCTTGTGCTTTACTTTTGCCTCACAAAACCATGAAGTTCACAGTTTCTGAACTTCACTCAGGGAAAATCCCACCACAGAGCAACACCAGCAGCACCAAGAAGGTGCTGGTGCTTGCCTCGACGCCTGTTCTTCTCGCTGCAATCCCCCTTTATTTGTTCATCACCGGCACGCATCTTGGTGCCCCGTCATTTCAGGAGCTGGAGATTGGCAGCGGCATTTCGAACGGAATAGAGCGAGTGGACAGGAGGAGGTGTGATGTATTTAGAGGGCAATGGGTTCGTGACCCGAATGCTGCATACTACACCAACGTGACTTGCCCTCTGATCATCGATCAGCACAACTGCCTGAAGTTTGGGAGACCCGACACCGAGTTCCTGAAGTGGCGGTGGAAGCCCGACGAGTGCGAGCTGCCCCGGTTCCACGCGGGCCAGTTCTTGGAGATGGCTCGAGGGAAATCGCTCGCGTTCGTGGGGGATTCGGTTGGGAGGAATCAAATGCAGTCGCTGCTGTGCCTCCTGGCCAAAGTAAGTGCTGTCCCAGTGTCTTTAATTACTCAGCTTATGCAGCATCTGCATTTGAGGCCTCTTATGGCTATAGGATTCATCTGCATAGAGAGAATCATGCCTTGAATTATTGGCTGAGGCAAGTTAAGTACAAATCAGTAGCTTATAAAACCGAAATCAGCATCAAAGAAGTTGGTTCTCAGCTTCAAAAGATGATCTTTCAGGTGGAAGTTCCTGAGGACATATCTCACAGATACTCAATAGACACAACATACTTCAAGAGGTGGTACTTCTCAGTTCACAAGTTCACGCTAGCCACCTTCTGGGCTCCATTCCTGGTGAAGTCCAGAGATGCAGAGCCAGATGGTCACTCCTTCAACAACATCATGAGCCTCTACTTGGACGAGCCCGATCTGTCTTGGGCTTCCGAGATCACAGACTTCGACTTCGTTGTCATCTCGGCAGGCCAGTGGTTCTTCCGGCCTCTGATGTACTATGAAAAGCGCGAGGTCATCGGTTGCGGCTCTTGCGAGGTGAACAACGTCACCGACCTCACCAGATTCTACGGTTACCGGATGGCCTTTCGAACTGCCTTTAGAGAACTCCTGAATCGAAAGGCCTATAAGGGCATGACATTTTTGAGGACGTTCTCTCCTGCGCACTTTGAGAACGGCAGGTGGAACACCGGAGGGAGCTGCGCAAGGACGAGGCCGTTTGCGAGTGGAGAGGCCAAGCTCGAGGGGGAAGATCTGGAGTTCTACTTGACCCAAGTGGAGGAGTTCAGGGGGCCCAGAGGGAGGGAATCAAGAGGGGCCTGACGTTTAGGTTGCTGGACACCACCGAGGCGATGATCCAGAGACCCGACGGGCACCCCAACCGTTTTGGGCATTTGGCGCTGAGGAACGAGACGATGGCCGATTGCGTGCACTGGTGCATGCCGGGTCCTATCGACTTGTGGAACGAGTTCTTGTTTCACATTATGTGGTCGGAGAGTCGAGGATCTCTTCATGGGCAGACGCAGAAGAGTGCACGACGAGCGAAAACCGCAGATTGGTCGTTCTAGACGTAGCAGAATTTATCCAAACCTATTGTTCTGCATTCATCTTATTTGAATTAAACAGTTTGCTTCATGGAAAAGCCATTGCTTGAAATAGAACAAACTGCACGGTCTGTCGTGTGATACTTGACGAGGAGCCTCGGTACGTGCATTCGACTGAATCAATCTGAAGATTAAGTTGCGTGCTAACTGACTTTTTTCAACAAACGCTGCCTCGCCATGGCTAAATTGAATGAGCCTCGTAATGGATGCTGTGGTTGTGCATGTGGTATATGATCGACGTCTTAATCATAACTGCAAGAGAGACTTTGAAGGTACCGACCAAATTCTACCCTATGCGACGCAAATTCTAGTCCTAACAACTGATTGTAGTAATGGCAGCGTCCCTATGCAGGAGTTGTTAATTTCTAGTACTAAACGTTTGCCTCGCTCAGTGGTGAACGTGAAGTTCCCAATCTCTGAGCTTCATTGGGTGAAAATCCCACCACAGAGCACCGACGTCAGCACCGAGAAGGCGCCGTTGCTCATCTCGACACTGGTTCTCCTTGCCGCCATCCCTCTGTCGTCATCAGCTCGCTTCCTCATATCCAACGATCTCTGGAGTTGAAAAGAAGAGAGCAAGCAGAAAAGAGATGTGATGTGTTTAGAGGAAAATGGCTCCATAACCCCGGCGGCACGTGCTGCGCTGATGTGACTCGCCCTTTGATCATTGATCAGCTCGACACCGACTTCTTAAAGGGAAGTTGGAATCCCGAAGGGTGCGAGCTGCCTCAGTTTAATGCAGGCCAGTTCTTGGAGATGGTTTGAGGGAAATCGATCAGCGTTTGTCGGGGATCCGGTAGGGAGGAGTCAAATGCAGTCATTGCCATGCCTTCCTGACTGGTGTAAATGCTCTTTCTGGCTAGCACACTCATTTGCAGAGAGACCAATGCTTACCAGTTTAACAGAACAAAGCTCAAGGGACACGAATCCGAGTTCTACTTGATCCAAGTAGAGGAGTTCAGGGAGGCCGAGAGGGAGGGAATTGAGAGGGGGTTTAGACATTCAGACTGCTGAATACCGCTAACGCCAGGATCCTTAAACCAATGGACGCTCCAACCGACACTGGCGGCAATTGGATCCTATCAACACTTGGAAGTTCTTGTCTCCTGTTATGAAGTCGAAAAGTCTAGAGTTTCCCTTTGGGTCGAAAGAAGAGTGCCTGATAAGGATGATGGGGAAAAATCAAACCCTTTTCCCTTTCACTTGTACACTAGTAACGCACACAACATTTCACGTGCAACAGAATTTCACGCGATAAATACATTTGTATATATTAGTAAGATGTACATAGATAACTCGCCACCATAATTCTATGACCCCACGTGATCCTCAAATTTGGCAACACTAGTTACTCAAGTTCCCCTCTTCAATTGACTATTTTCTTGCGGAGCAGAATAGCGTGATTCGCCCCTTTTCCTCTTAAAGGGAAGTGAAAGAATTTACTAAGGATAGGAGTCTGGACATCCTCAACGGTTTTACTTGCAATGAATGTCAATTTAAAGCCATTCCATTACCCTTTTTTCTTGGTCACTTTGCCTTTATCCTAGGCATCAAGTTTCAGCAGGTCCTTCAAGGCTCTTTCCTCTCTTGTCTGTATATCCTATCCTACCCTACCCTAACTTTTTATCAATTTTCCTCACCAGCTTCCATGGCATCACGTTCACTAAGACCTTCCAAAAAACGAACCCCATTCTCTCTCCCTTTCCTTGCCTTTGAAGAATTCTAGGAGTTGTGTCCCCCTCTGCCTGCCTTGATCCTTTGCTTCTCACATCCACATTCCCCTAACCGCACTTTAAATTTTGCCTTCCCCACTCCCTTCCGCAACCTCACTTCCAATCCAATCCCTTCCCAACCCCACCCCCACTCAAGAAGAAAAAAAAAAAAAATCGATACCGACCCACCAACTCCATTCGCACCGTCCTCACCCTCATTCTAAGTCTTTGTCGATTTTCTCTAGGTAAATGCTGCATTCCCTTTCAATCCCATAAAAAATAGACCCGTCAAAAACTTGAGAGAAATCACTTCATGAAGATTTGATCGTGCACGGTAAAGAGTATCGAAACCTTAGAAAGTTTTTTTTTTTTTTTTTTTTTTGAACTCCTGATGTTTAATTTTCATAGTTCACTGTAGCAATCCATTTCCTTCCTTTTCTCCTCTTTCACTGGCGGGTCATCACCATAATTGAAGTCAAAAACAGAAGGAAGAAAGAGACAAAATCTGCGAAACGCGCGTAACGAAACCGCCAAAAACCAATCAAATATTTAATTCAAAAAATGGTGAAGAAATTGCTGCGTAAAGCCCAACTCTTCGTCACTAAGTCTTTCCGCAAACGCCGTCGTCCTTCTCCTCCTCGACCTTATAATCCGCCTCCTCCTTCTCCTCCTTCTCCTCCATTCCAGCCGCCGCCACCGCCACCGCCGGCCACCATGTCTCCGCCGCAGCCCCAGTTCCCCTTCGTCTTCCCTCGCGCCGAGTCCACGGTCCTCCCCGACCCTTCCCCCTTCTTCGCGCCGGGCCTCCTCGCCGCCCCGCTCCCGACCAACTCCTTCTTCCAGAACTTCGCCCTCAACAACGGCGACCAGGCCGAGTACATCCACCCCTACCTCGTCAAGCCCTCCCCGTCCGCCGTCGCCGTCTCGTTCCCTTCCCGCTTCGCCACCTCCGCCTTCCTGTACCAAGTCTTCACCGCCGACCTCACCATCTCCGCCGCCTCGGCGGGAGGCGACGGCGGCGGCGACGCGGGGCGGGGGCGCCGCGGCACGTGATCTCGTCGTACAGCGACCTCAGCGTGACGCTGGACTTCGCGGCCTCGGGCCTGAGGTTCGTCCTCGCCAGGGGGAGCCCTTACCTGACCTGCCTGGTCAACCGCGGGGTGGAGCTCGCGATCGCCACGATTCACGCGATCCTCTCGCTCTCCTCGAACAGCAGCCGCACCAAGCATACCGTGAAGCTCAACAACAACCAGACCTGGCTTGTCTACACTTCCTCGCCGATCAGTTTCAGGCACAGTCTCAATGCAATGACTTCGGAGAGGTTTTCCGGGGTCATCAGGATCGCCTGCTTGCCCGACGGTGGACCGTTTAGCGAGGAGGTCTTGGACAGGTTCAGTTCCTCGTATGCTCTGTCCGGTGATGCGGTGTTGACTAGGCCGTTTTGCGTGGAGTACAAGTGGGAGAAGAGAGGGTGGGGGGATCTGCTCATGCTCGCGCACCCGCTTCACGTCCGACTTCTGTCTCCTGATGACTGCGGCGTCACTGTGTTGGAGGATTTCAAGTATAGGAGTATCGATGGTGATCTTGTTGGTGTGGTTGGAGATTCCTGGGTGTTGAAATCTGATCCTGTCTCTGTCACTTGGCATTCAATCAGAGGCGTCAAGGAAGAGTCACGTGATGAAATCATTCAAGCCCTTAGCAGGGATGTCGAGTCCCTTGATCCAGCTGCGATAACGACGGCTTCATCTTATTTTTATGGGAAATTGATTGCTAGAGCCGCGAGGTTGGCTTTGATTGCCGAGGAGGTGTCTTATCCTGAAGTTATCCCGGCAGTTGGGAAATATTTGAAGAGCACCATAGAGCCATGGTTGGATGGGACTTTCAGTGGTAATGGATTCTTGTATGATGCGAAATGGGGTGGGATCATCACCAAGCTAGGATCAAAAAATGCTGGCGAAGATTTTGGCTTCGGGTTGTACAATGATCATCACTATCATTTAGGGTACTTCCTTTATGCGATTGCTGTTCTCGCCAAGATTGATCCTGCATGGGGAAGGAAGTACAGGCCTCAAGCTTATTCAATGATGGCGGATTTCATGAACTTGGGGAGAAGAACGAATTCCAATTATCCACGTCTGAGGTGCTTTGACCTGTATACATTGCACTCTTGGGCTGGTGGATTGACTGAATTTGCGGATGGGCGGAATCAGGAGAGCACGAGTGAGGCTGTGAATGGTTACTATTCAGCTGCTTTAATGGGATTGGCCTATGGAGACACCCATCTTGTTGCCGTCGGGTCAACGCTCGCTGCAATGGAAATTCAAGCAGCTCAAACATGGTGGCATGTTAGAGAAGGTGATACTTTATATGAGGAAGTCTTCACTAAGGAGAACAGGGTGGTGGGTGTTCTGTGGGCTAGCAAAAGGGACAGTGGTCTTTGGTTCGCGGGAGCGGAGCGGAAAGATTGTAGGCTTGGAATTCAGGTTTTGCCTTTGTTGCCTATTACTGAGGTTCTATTCTCGGATATCCAGTTTGTGAAACAGCTGGTGGATTGGACATACCCAGCATTGAGCAGGGAGGGAATTGAAGGATGGAAAGGGTTTGTGTATGCATTGGAAGGGATTTATGACCAAGGTAGTGCGCTGGAAAAAGTGAGGAGCTTGAGCGGTTTTGATGATGGGAACTCTATTTCGAATCTTCTGTGGTGGATTCATAGTAGAGGTGATGAAGAAGAGATAGGATGCAGTGATGGAGGAAAGTACTGTTGGTTTGGTCACTATTGTCACTGAAATTGTTTTTTCAGGGATGGATTGAATTGCTTTAGATGATATATTTTTGTTGCTCATTTTTTCGGAGCATTTATGTAGTTATATGAGGGATCGCTTTGCGCCGCGTGTATCTATTTTCTGAATAAAATGGTTCATTAGCCCTGCCCCTCTCTGTGATTCTTCATTATCATCATATGTTGCTACAGTTACATAATTCACTTTGCCGATTCCTTCCGTGCTTATGAGATGCTCGCTGATATCAGTTAAATCACTCGCACTCTGTTTTAGTAAATCAGTGATGAGTTATAGCAGTGTTTTGAAGTTTGTTATCAAACCTTATATCTTTTAAAAAAGAGGAGAAGGTTCTTCATCTGACAGATTGATTCTGGTATTCCATCAGGCTGATGATACCAAATTAAATTCCCGCTTGTTTTGATGGAAGGGGACTACCAAGTCACACTTCTTTGTGCAACAAATCATTGTCTGGTGGATCTCTGAATTTCAAGGTATGAGAAGAAAGTGGTCTATGCAGTCAAATTTCACTACTTTACACTAAAATTATTTTCATTGCTGTAATAAGCACAATTGGTTGTAAATCTGCTGGTTCTAAGGGGCCAGTAAATAAAGAGCCAGCTAAATCATTAGCTTTAGGTCTACTTGTTCATATTCGATGTGTCTTGCAGCTCTCTCAAGTAGATGGCAAGCTAATTTGGTAAATAATTGTTCTAAACATCTAAGTATTGATTATCATCTGTGACCTGTTGGTATGTCATACCTCAGGAAACGGTCACACATGCGCATGCTCTCACGCAGATTGTGTGTTGTTGGTGTTGACCACTTGAGAGTCACAAAACATGTTCTCAGCCAGCCCGTGTTATTGCTTGACGTGGACATTCGGTAGGATATCTCACCAAATATCTTCAAGTTATTTGCCAAGCACTAAAGCTATCGCTCTTTAGTGTGCTAGAAATGCAGGGGCCGGCATTCTTGGTGGTGAACAGCGTGTCCTTTTCCTTTCCAACTCTTTGCATTTGTGGAGCTACCTCTCACTCTGTAATTGAAACTTCATGAACTGAGGACTTCATGATTGTTGTTTTGCCTAGGCAGTTTATTATTCATGTGTCTCCAAGAAGAGGCCCTGCTGAATACAGTCTGTCAGTGGAACAATGTCTCTTCTGCTGATTTTTGTTTATTGCAGAGTTATCTTGTGCTGTTGCTAGAGTTAAATCTGTATCTATCAGTGTTCGGCAAGAAAAGTAATTGTCTTGGCTTGTGCGGTTTCCAACACCGTTAATCTTGTTGTTGCTCTGGCGAAGTACACGGGAGTTATGAAGCCTCGTCTACAGGTTTGTGGTGGCTGATAGATTCGAAGTCATCTTTACCGTATCAGTTGAGGGTCATCTCTTTTGAATTTGGTCTTTACATTTCTCCTTAGTAGAACTAGCCGGCACACTAATTTCTCTCACTGAACATACTTTTGTTCCTCTGGGTCAATAATGCCACCTGGTTTTGGGCTTATGGTGATGCCCTGGGGAGAACATATCTGCGAGCCCTTTAAAGACTTCACCTGATACCAGATTGTAAAGATGTACGGAAAAAAATGTCTGCCTGCTTCTTAGGTCTTTGAGCGCAATTTTGTGGAACATTTCTTTAATATGACATCACTGTAACATGAGAAAGATTGTCGTTAGCATAATAGAAACGCTGGCGTGCTGTTTGACTGACTGAGAATGAAGCCAATTTCTTGCTTTTTACTTTTATGAACACAAACAGCATATTGAGGATCTCCAATCCTCAAAATTTTTTCATCAAAACGGTGACGTTAGTCCTGCATTGGAGACTTCATTTGTAGTTTATTGCTTTGATGATCATCTGGTAGAAAGATCTTTCAGCATTGTCACAGTGGAGAACCCGTAATGCAAAGATGGTTAGTCTCATCAGCTGACCTGGTTGAAGCGGATTATTTCCAAATTTATAGCTGTAAGAAGGAAACTTCTCTCTCTCTCTCTCTCTCTCTCTCTCCCTTGAAGGATGTGAATAACATGTAGTTAAAAGTAACGCGCTGTCCTTGTCGAAGTGCAGAAGTCAGCTGAATTCTGTGCTGCCAGCGAAGTTAGGCCTTGGTCAATCATCATAGTGTTCATCCTGGTAAAAGCTGTTGAAAATCAGTTAAAATTACAATATATCTCGTTGGCATCACTAGCAGTCGTCACATTGACAGCCAGGCCGACCGAACTTTCTTTAGAGTCGTAGGGTGATAAACATTATTCAATCGTGTGTAAACCAGAGAGCGGAACGCGCCACAAGCAGGCATTTTTCTCTTCTCTCTTCAATTTTTTAATCTGGGTCTGGTTCTGCATTGTGCCAAATGAGACTTTGAGATAAGCATATAAAAACTAGAGCAGGCCTCAACTCCCAAGTTGAGTCAAATTAAAGCTGAACGATCGCATTTGTTTATTTCTTCCCTTGCCTGGCATGGGAATTTAGAAGCCTAGTTTAGAGATTAGATCATGATAACACCCACTCTGGTTTTCCCTCAGGAAGGGCAAGAGAAACAAGACAAGCCACAACCGTTGTTTTTCCTTGTCTTATAAGACAGCAATTACAGACCCATCTTCCATCATTAGCTCAACAAACTTTATGGCGTTTTCTGTACATTGCCCTTGATTAAACATATGGTGCAAGAACCATCTCCCCATGAAAATACCAAAACACAGATCTCATCCACAAACTACTTGGGATCACACGGTTTGGATCCCTGGGAACGGTCTGCAGTATGTCTTGATACGACTGCTCATCGGCGAATCAAGCAGACCCGAGCGGGAAGCCCGGTGCATTGGGCACAGCTTTCGGTTCATCAGTAGTTTATTAAATCATAAAGTAGATTGCTACTGTAATGAGAATGTGCAGATCTGAGCAAGCACGGTGATTGAAGGATCTGATAAATATAAAAGAAACAATTTCGGGGACTCCAAAGTCAATATGGGAAAGCATATGACATTTATTGCAAGGAGCATGGTCGAACATGTTCTTGCTAAATGGTACCATAAAACTGCGTCAAACCATAGCAAACCTTCACCGTCTTCGCCTATAGTTCTATCGAATTGTCAGCGACGGACTGCCATGGAGCAGATCCAGTAACATGAACTTGATTTTGTCAAAACACGCTGTCGGTGTAAACAATTAGTTTCTGTAGATACCTTGATAATTCTATTCTGCTCCGATTGATTATTTTGTTCGTTGATCATTTCAACACTTTCAACACGATCTCATTGTCCATGACAAATAATCAATAAGCTAAGATTGATATTACCTGTAAAATGGGTGAGTGCAGTTTGGGCTTTCGTGTTGCTTTCTTAAGCAAGTTGTTGTTTTTTTATTCAACAATTATGTCAGGGATAATGACACAAATGGTCCTTGAATTTTAATTTAATATGCAATATGATCCTTGAATTTTTAATTATTCACCGTGATCCCTAAACTTTTGGTGCTTACTCAATTTAGTTACTGAACTATATCAAATTGTTCTTTGTGTCCTTCCATTAATTTAAATTTAGGGGATAATATTGTACATTTTCATATAATCTATGGACTAAATTGAATTTGTAATAAAAGTCAAGAGATCACGTTGAGCAATTTAAAAGTTTATGGACCATGTTAATAATAGGCCAAAGTTCAAAGACCATATTGAACAAATTAAAAATTTAAAGATCACATTGCGCATTTGATTAAAGTTTATGGATCATTTGTATTATTTTTCTATTAAATTTTAATAAAAGAAGGTTATTTTGAGTTTTGGAAAAATCATGAATAAATCTTTGTACATTAATGTGTTTCTTTGCTAATGATTTTGGATGTCTCATGTAAAAGAAAAGTCACAATACGCGGGCCATAAAATTTTAAAAAGTTTAAATGTAAAAATATATGTAAAATGACAACATTGGTCATTTCAAGGAAGCACTAGTGAATCACAGAAGATGAGCAATCTTGGGATGAATCTCCCTAGACGTGAATAACCTGTTTTTACCCCCGATCCAAAGATGGCGAAACACAAAATAGGCAGGTTTACTTAGAGATCGAAGCGAAAATTTTCCTTTTCGATATAAGGATAAATAGGATCCTGTTATGGAGTATTCCTAAAACACTGGTCAAGTATATAGTACACGAATAATAATTAACTTCTTAAAATAATAATTACTGATGTTTTAGTATATTTTAAAATTGTATGTTTCCATTTCAATCATCTGTCTAACTAAATCATATGTGCATTGAATATAATTACATGTACATATATGCAAAGAATCTTGAGGATTTGCATGAAGATTGTCTTGACCCCATGGTCCAAATCGAAAACGTATGGCACCCTCCATGATTTCCTTCTTTCTTGAGGAATAATGACTGAGAATTTAGGAGCGAAAAGATCCGTAATTGGCGTGGGGAAAGAGTGGAAAAGAGGAGAGAGGAGAGAGAGAGAGGAGGAGGAAGGGAGAGAAATAAGACAACAGCTAGGATAGTTGCACACTGTTCAGCTGCCTTGCCCCGCGAACATGGCGACGATTTTACAATCCTTTTCTCTTTCTTCCACCTACATGTGAAAAGGACTCCGCCCCAAGTCGCCCCCACGTTGGTGTCCCCGCATATTCCGAGGCTCTCTACACGACTCGGCCACCATTTCTTTCTCCCTCCCTCCGACCAAGAAGCTTTCTTCTTCTTCTTGTCCCGCACGGGAATTTCAAGATTCCCGGTTCCCCCGCACGATAAGTTCGACCGGGGCAGCAGAAAAGGTAAAGGCTTTGCTGAGTTTCGTCGATTTGGCTGATCTGGGCTCGCTGCATTTGCCCCGTCTTGCACTCTGGTGATCTCAGGGGAGTCGCATCTGGATCTTTTCTTGAGTGGGTAGTTCGAGGTGGCGTTTCTTGATCTGCTTGCTGCTCGGGACTTTCGAGTCTGTTCGCCTGGGTTTTCCTCCCAAGAACGCGTTTTCTGAGAAACGGTCGGTAACTGGCGTTTTCCGCGGTTGACTTCTGAGGCTGGTTTTCGTGGAGTTTGGAGGAGATCATGATTAGATCTCGCTTGCCCCTTCGGTTCGTTTGATGCATTAGTGTTTGTTTAGTTTAGTTTGACTGGGAATATTGGGAGCTTTTGGTATTGCTGGTGTTGAAAATCTCTGGAGATGATGGAGTAGCACTCGGACATTTCGTTTCTGAGGTGAAAGATGGCATCTAAATCGCCTTCTCCAACTTCTTCTCCTTCCCTGGCCCCGCCTCCGTCCGCCACTCCCTCCAGTTCTTCAGCTAGTCCGCCCCCGGCGGCGGCGGCGGCGGCGGCATCTCCACCGCCCGAGTCTCCTTCCGCACCACCTCCTTCGCCACCCCTATCGCCGCCGCCGCCGCCGCCGCCAACAGCAGCGGCTTCACCGCCTCCGTCGCCGCCGGCATCTCCCCCGCCGTCGCCTCCAGCATCGCCCCCGCCGTCGCCTCCGGCATCACCCCCGCCGTCGCCTCCTGCATCACCCCCGGCCGCCCCTCCCCCGGCTGTGAACTCGCCACCTCCTCCAAATGTGCCATCGCCCCCACCACCAACCGTGAACGCCCCTCCCCCTCAGGCCTCCCCGACGCCTCCGGCAGCCACTCCGCCCGCTTCGCAGCCTCCTCCTAGTCCCCCTCCTCCTCAAGCAGTTTCGCCTGCAACGAGTCCTCCTTCAGCCCCGTCGTCAAAATCTCCACCTCCGCCACAAGCGAAGTCACCATCGAGTTCCCACCCGCCTCCACCACCAGCTACTCCTAAAACTTCTCCAGCTCCAACAGCAAATTCACCACCAGAGGCCACGTCACCTCCTTCCTCGTCTTCCTCTCCCCCACCGTCACCTCCTCCTCCTCCTCCTCCCAGCAATTCATCGGCAGCTGGAAGTCCGAATTCATCACCATTACCTTCCATTCCCACAGAAAAGCCAACGGCGAGATCTACTAATGGTACAAATGCATTGGCGAATTCCACATCCACGGACACAGGGGGGCTAAAGACTGGTGGAGCCGTGGCGATTGGCCTGGTAGTTGGGTTCCTGGTTCTGAGTCTTCTTGTCATGGCTGTGTGGGTTGCAAAGAAACGGAAGAGACGGGGTCCTCAGTCAAATGTTGGATACAACATGCCTTCTCCCGTTGCCTCCTCCCAAAACTCAGGTAATGCAGAAAACAATTCATGGACAAGCGCGACTTAATTTATAATGATATTAGGGTTGGGTCTCTCTTTATGCTAAACTAGACCAAGTTGAATTCCATATCCAGTTGCTAGACAGTTGACATTTCCATAGCTAAAAGTTGACACAAAGGGAAAATATCAATTTATTCGGAATCATAACTGTTCTTTACTCTTTTCAAATGAGAATTTTGGATGTTGCAGTTTGACTAATGAGAAAGCATCTGTAACTTCATTGTAGACTTACTTCTGGTCAGTTCTAATACCATTGACATTTATAAAGGTAATAAGTGATTAAACATATCTGGGTAGTGTCACGCTTGGATTAAACCATGCCATATGTTAAATAGCACTTTATGGTTAAATATTCAGTACTTCATTATGAAAATGTATCCGTTATGCTACACTGAAGAGAACAGTAGCTGAACATCCGCCTTACTGACACTAGTTACATTGATAATTTGATCCCTTCATTTGAATTGCAGAATCATTATTTTTAAAGTCCCAATCCCCAATTATGCCAGTAGGAAGTGGTTCTGGCAGCAATTTCATGTATTCACCCTCGGAGCAAGGAGGCATGAACAACTCAAAGTCATGGTTCACATATGATGAGCTAGCTCATGCGACTAACAATTTTTCAGCCCACAATCTTTTGGGAGAAGGTGGATTTGGTCGTGTATACAAAGGTGTGTTGGTAGATGGAAGAGAAGTTGCAGTGAAGCAGCTTAAGATTGGCAGTGGACAAGGAGAGCGGGAGTTTAGAGCAGAGGTCGAGATTATTAGCAGAGTGCACCACCGTCATTTAGTTTCATTGGTGGGATACTGTATATTGGAGCACGATAGGTTGCTTGTCTATGATTATGTTCCAAATGACACCCTTCACTACCATCTCCATGGTAAGATATACTCCCGATTCAGAGGTCGAAGTGTTAAGTTTGAATCCTTGTGCTTCACAATGTTTGCATACGTATGTAGCTCTTAAGTGAGCATAGCATCTTGAAACTCATAGCTGTTCTAGTTAGATTCATTGGTTGTGATCTAGAATATCTAACCGCACCACCCATTTTTTTTCCATTTTAGGAGTTGTCAAATTTGGGCAAATAATGAGCTGATTTACTCACTTATGATCCTTTTACTTTCTTGAAAGTATATGATCCACTTGCAAGTCCTCTTTACCATGTTGGTTCTCAAATAGTCATTAAGTCAGTTCATACCAAGTGCAGCATTATTGTTAATTTGATGCTTTCCTCACCTTTTCATACCTGCATATCCTTTAATCTTAGCTGAAGGCCGGCCTGTTATGGAATGGGCGACTAGAGTGAAGGTTGCTGCTGGTGCTGCTCGTGGAATAGCTTACCTCCATGAAGATTGTAACTCTCTCTCTCTCTCTCTCTCCCCTTCCCTCTCTCCCCAGTTTTTTTGTTTATTCCACTCAATTCCTGTCCATGCATACTCCTGTTTAAAGATATTTTCCTGCTACTTTAACATGTGATAAGAGTTAAACATCCATTTGATGTTGTCTTCCCAATTACTAGTGCTCTGAGAGAGGTGCAAGTACTACTTTTTAGGGATCGCAACAAGAAGGAAACAGGCAGTAGAACTATTGAATTATTCGGAAATACTTTCATGCAACATAGAGCTTCATCAATTGATTATTTGGTTTATCGTCATCTCCAAGCAGTGGTCTTCATGGAAATAAGATGAAAAGCTTACATATAATGTCCATTTACATTTCTTTAATCAGATTATTGCAGATCTATACTCAATGCTGATCTCTCTCTATCTCTCTCTCTCTCTCTCTCTCTCTCTCTCTCTCTCTCTCTCAAATCAGGCCATCCCCGCATAATACACAGGGATATAAAATCCTCGAACATCCTTCTTGACAAGAACTTTGAAGCTCAGGTGGGTAATTACTCTGCAAATGAAAGTTCTTTCTTCAAGAAACATTACTCTGTTTTGAGCTGGACTAGTTTTGCCTTGGATCATGTTTGGCATTTAGCTTTACCAATTTTGGCAAGATTCATTCTCTAATTGCAGGTCTCAGATTTTGGTCTTGCAAAATTAGCATTGGATTCAAATACACATGTTACAACACGAGTCATGGGAACCTTTGGGTATGTCAAAGCTTCCTTTCGTCAGTCCATCAAGCAAGGTTCCTTGTCATGTTTGCTAGGCTAAAGTTTACTTTTGTTTTCTTTTCATAATTAGGTTACCCTGTCTGTTAGAGTTTCTTTCTGAAAAAGAATTGGAGTTTGTCTTTTAATTTGATTCATACGTGCTTTGATTTGAGAACAAATTCACTGTTAGGCGGATGTCATATCCAGGGCTATCATGTTGATATGTTTAAATATGCATTAGAGCTTTCTCCATGGTCTCATGGCATGGAGGCTCCAGTACATGTCATTAATCAGCTCCTGCATTCTTTCTGATTAAATTCCTTTTAACCTTCCCTGATTAGTTTAATCGGTAATTCAGATACATGGCTCCAGAGTATGCAACTAGCGGAAAGTTGACCGAAAAATCTGATGTTTATTCCTTTGGGGTTGTTCTTTTGGAGATGATTACCGGACGCAAGCCTGTAGATGCCTCTCAGCCACTTGGTGATGAGAGCCTGGTTGAATGGGTAAGCTACGGTGAATGTTGGTCGATTAATACTTCCATATGTGCAAATTTTTCATTTAGGATGAATTGGCATTCATTCAGAAATTATTAACACATTGGTGGGGTTAGTCACCCTTCTGGCAAGTGTTTGACATGTGCAAAACCCCATGGTGCACGTGGACCTTTAGCAGATACTTGCAAGCTTTGGAACTATAATTTAAATGGCGTCACATTCTGTGGTGATTGTATTCGCGAGCATATATCTTCTGTGAATCCTTAGACAGCAGCAGATTCATCTGGTTGAACCTCATTTTTCAGGCCCGACCATTGCTGACTCAAGCACTTGAAGATGAGGACTTCGAGGCATTGGTAGATCCGAAGCTACAAAAACAGTACATTGAAAGTGAGATGTTCCGAATGATAGAGGCGGCTGCAGCTTGTATTCGGCATTCAGCCACAAAAAGGCCGCGTATGAGTCAGGTATTCCTTTTCTTGACCTGCTGTTGCTTCCTTGCTCTCAGTCTATTTTGAAGGTATATGCTAAAATCCAAGCACTGCTTGGGTCCTTCGTCTTTGGGCAGGTCGTTAGGGCTTTAGATTCATTGGACGAATTGTCAGATCTCAGCAATGGAATGAGACCAGGGCAAAGCGAAATCTATAATTCAAGAGAGCAGTCTGCGCAAATCAGGATGTTCCGGCGGATGGCATTCGGTAGCCAAGACCATAGCACTGATTTTTTTGACAGAACTCACAGCAGCTGGAGGAGTCGCGGGTCTACTACTGATCAGAGTATGTAGTCAGACTCATGAGTCCCGAAACGAACTCGTCCCAGGGGTTGATTCTCAGGCAAGTACAAACAGAACAACTCGTTCCAAGCGATGCTCAATTGTGAAAACCCAACGCGGGATTAGGAGCCGTTTATTGCATCTCCTGGGAATGAGGCAACACCCTTGTAGAATCTCATGAACTACAACATTCTTTATCCCGCCGTTTTGCTCTTCCTGCTCCGCGATGATTTTGTTAGGAAGGGCTGTTTATTGCTTAGAGTGTTTGGTTCAGCATTTGATCTAGCAATTGGTTTTATTGTATTCATCTTTAATTCATGTTTATATATATACATATATATATATATATATATATATATATATATATATATATATATATATACACACACGCATTAGCTCTTTTGCTGATTCTTGCATTGTTCATGAAGTAGCCTCTTTTCAGTCCTTGGAAGCAAGGAACAGCAAGAGAATGCAGTTGAAATCTAGTGGAGATTCTGCTCCTTTTAGGCCACCTGAAAAAATTAATCCCTCCATTTTTCTCTTATTGGCAAAGCAAAATGATTCCCTCCATTTTTGAAGAGCTAAAAGACAAAAAATTGCAAAAATCGTTAATTTTACTGTAATTTCTGATTTTAGACAATATACTAATAAATCCTCATCTAATGCTTCGAATTGCAAATTTTCTTCTACAAATTAAAAAAAGAGTTAAATTGGTTTGGCAACAATCATTGATTGAAAAGATGCCTCAATCATCATTTATATTAAATTACTCACCATTGACGAAAAGATAATTATAGGCAAAAAAGAATAAAAGCGAAAACGATTAAAATCGTGAAAAATCTCAAATTTATGTATTTATAATAAAATTAATTTTATTCTAAAAAACTCAAAATTGATACATTTTAAACAAATTTATATTGTTAAATTGAATTAATATTACGAAAAATCAAAAAATTAACGCAGGGTAAAATTCAAAATTAGCATATCCGTCAACTGGCATATACTCAATAATTTGATGATAAGATTTTATGAAAATTAATGTGGAGATAAATTTATCACAGATGTAGTAGTTTAATATTTTTTGGGGCCAATTCCATAAAAAAGACAAACTTTAGGGTTTGGGGACAAATCTGGCCGAACTTTTATTTTGTCTCGAAAAAAAAGCACCACCTTTCACTCGTGTCCCAAATCTGGCCTGCCGTTAACTCTCCTTCACGATCAGCCGACCTGGCATTTCCACGTCAGATAATCTAACAAGGCAAAATTGTTCTGGGCTTTCTCTTCTTTCCCTTCTTCTCTGAACGCACGGCTCATGAGTTTGGGGAAAAAATTTCTAGGGTTTCATTTCCTCGGTGAGTTTGGGCGCGAGAGTCTTCAATCCGTTGGAAGATCTCGCGCACTAGCTTGCTCGGTCATTCTCTCACACGGAGACGCTCGCTCTTGTACATACACACGTTCGATCGCTTGAAGACGTCCTTTCCGTCGTCATGTGCGTTCCCTCCTCCGCCCCGTGCCTCAAAATCCCGCCCTCCCCCTCCGCCCCCTTCTTCCGATTCTCCTCCTCCTTTTTAGTGTTTTCCTGCGGGATGATGCCGTGTGTCGATTTCTGTCCGACTTGGTTTGACTTGTCAATCGATCGCGTGGTTTCTAGTGCCGGAGGTAGTGCGCGTGTTGTCGTCGTGTCGTCCGTGCTTATCGTCCGATCGGATGCATGCATCTATCGGCGACGATTACTAGGTGTTATCGCGTATCGATCTTTGCCTCCTCCGTCTGATTTTTGGGGCGTTCGTTTTTCCATCTTGTGCTGCGTCCAGGATGGTGAATGTTTCATGCTATATAATTTCATGTATTATTCCCCTAGAATTGGAGATTTATGATAATAGTTTTGTGGGCAACCGTAAATCTTTTTTTTTTGGTTAATTTTTTTTTTGTGGTCTGCCTGTTACTGTCGTTAGATATGCTTGGACAACCTTAGCGATTCTTTTGTCAGTACGAGATCGTTGCTTTACCTCTTTGCAGTGTAAAAAGCTGCATTCTCACCTTTTGGCTGATATTCTTGTGAAGTCTTAGAAAGAAGATGGAGATCGTGATGACGTTTGCTATCGGTTTGTGACAATTATGACTTCTGTAGTTTGCGACGGGAAGACTCCACTTTGATACTATAATTGTCCTCAGCTGCCTTTGATTTGCTTGCTCCGAGTTTAGTTTACATTTCACGGGCATTGCCTTTGTGTGCTTATTCTTTCTCATATGCCTGCCTACTTTTGTATCTGTTGAGCTATCTGTGTAAAAGTGCAGCGTGCTAAGGTGAAGTGTCGTGTTTGTGGGGAAGAGAAACAGAGGAGGATTGATAATGCTTGTAGAGCTCTACGACTTCTTCGGACGGCTTGCGTAGTTTGGCCAAATTCAGCCACAGAGGTGCTTTTAGCTGGGTCATTTGATGGTTGAGCCACCCAGGTTAGTTCTCATCATTGGGATCTATGTCGTTCATGATAAACTTTGGAGTAGTTGTGATTTTCTGTTGTGATATATTTGCTTTGAGCAGTTTAGCTATTGGAGTTATAAAAATCGAAAATTCTTTATGAAGATATGAATGAAAGTTACTAAATCGAGTAGGCAAACATCATCTATGAGCTAATTATTGAACTTATATGCAAATTTTATGTCATGTTTAAAAATATTTTGCGAGGCATTTCCAGAGAAGTGGAACATTTTGTTAGGATAATGACTCGATTGACAAAACCACTAGACACTTAAGTTTTCTAGGAGAATTGCCTCGTAAACATTTAAAAGTATCGGGAAGGACACTTGGGCATTTAGTACATCATGATTTTTCTAATTAGTTCGTAGATCAAGACAATCAATTTGAGCCACCTGGGAATTTATTATGCTTAATTGGACAGCTTGGGTGTTTTATTAGAACTGTCAAACTATGCATGTAAATTGTCAAAAATGAGACTTACAAAGCAGATTGCGAAACGAGGGAAGTTTGGTACTTGCAAGTATCGCTTCACCAATATAAGTTACATGTTACATGATAGTACACTTTCCCCCAAACATCATGCTGGTTATTTATAGTTATCGCAATGTGCAAAAAAAAGAAACAGGAAATGCTGCAGCTAATATTTTTAGCCATAAATATAGTATAAAATTTGATTTGCCCACTTTCTTTGGTCTATTTGCTAATTCCATAGGATCTTGGTCCAGCTTAAACCTGGCCTTTTGCACTTCACCACATTCATCTTATGGAAGATTTAAAAGGAGCGAGAATGCCTAAGAGCTAGTTGTACAAATCCGAAGCACAAAATGTCCCATAAACAGTATACAATTCACTTTGTAAACGAGTAGACTGGGCTGCAATCAACTCTTCATTCATTGTCATGTCTACGATCATATTTTTTTGGGAAGCTCAAATTCCCTTACTCCTATTTTATCATTTTTGATTAGTTCAAATAGTTATGTATTTCAAATGGGTTGTCATGTGTTTAGATATTGGGAGCGTAACTTATTCTTTTCTTTAGAGCTTCGATCAATAAGCTATTGTTGTGTGAAATGCTTCTTCACAATGTGAAGTGTGTCGTCACTTTTTATTATGCCTTACAAATAGTAGAGTTATTGCTGTCTTACTAGGAATTTGATTAGCATGATAAGTCCGACATTGAACTTTAAATGTCTAATTTTTTTTGCTCTACCTCTGTTTTATAGGATTGGGCTGGTTGGGATTCTAGGTTGATTGTCGTTTTACTTGTGAAGAATTGAAGTGTTGCAAGTTGAATAAGAAGTAATGGTGAGTTCATTCAATTGTTCACCCTTTACGTTTGAATATTGTTTTTAGTTTCCAGCGTATGACTTTGTGTTTTTTACACGAGAATGAAAGTGACAAAGTGATGTGAGGGTTCATTAGACTTATGTGATAATGAACTATATATATCCGATGATGAAGAGATCAATACAAGGGAGATGAGGAAAGAATTTAGGGAAGCAATAATAGAGGAGGTGGATGATAGTAGAGACTTACCTGAAGGTTCCATCGATATAAGAATGGAGGAGGAGGTTGGTTTGTTCCACACGATAGGGGGATGATGATGAAGATGCAATATTGGATGATGAACTTCTAAGTGGTCCCGATATTGATGATTTTGAAGAAACTAATAGCACAATTGGACAAATGGTTAATAGGTATGATCCTATGTGTGACCATAATGAGAATATGTTTAGTCTAGGCATGAGATTTGAATCTCATGAACAGTTCAAGAATGCTGTGCGAAAATATGTGATTAATGGATTTAACATTTTTTGGCCAAGGAGTCAAAAGAAAAGAATGGAAGCAAAGTGTGCAAGTGGCTGTGGTTGGAGGTTGTATGGTAGTTGGGTTCAAGCTGAGAAAACTTTTGTAATAAAGAGAGTTGGAAATCTGCATAGCTGCAATAGAAGCCTCACAAACAGGCAAGCCACTTCTACATGGCTTGCTCGAGAGTACATGCCTAAGATTAGAGCCAGACTCACTTATTCAGCTGCGAAATGCAAACAGATGCAAGAGAAAGGTTTGCCCTGATCCTTAACAAAAAAAAATGCTATAGAGCCATATGGACAGCCCTTAGTCATATAAGAGGGCCTATAGGAAAGCAATATGATATGCTAAGATCTTATTTGGAGGAGCTCAAGAGAGTTAGCAAAAATGGAACATTCATGATGGAGGTCAACCCAAAGCAACCAAAGTATTTGAGAGGTTTTATGTAGGCTTTGATGAGTTGAAAAATGGGTTTTTAGCAGGATGTAGGCGTGTCATAGGCTTGGATGGGTGCTTCCTTAAGACTGGATTGAGAGGTATGTTATTATGTGCTATTGGACGAGATGGAAACAATCAAATGTTTCCAATAGCTTGGGCAATTGTGGAAGTTGAGTCCGAGGCATCATGGACTTGGTTTCTCACTCGATTATTTATTGACTTGAATGTGGGCACGGTGAAGGTTGGACTTTTATCGGTGATAAGCAAAAGGTGATATCTCACTTTTTTATTTTATTACCATTACACTACACTAGTACAATCATTGCTGTGACATATCTCTTTTTCATTGGTTGATTTTGGTTGCAGGGATTAATGAATGCAGTTTCATGGCTATCGCCACAAGCAGAACATCGAAATTGTGCAAGACATATATATGCTAATTGGAAAAAACAGCATAAAGGGGATGCTTTGAAGAATCTCTTACGGAGGGCTGTGAGGTGTACTTTTGAAGCTGATTTTGACCTGGTAATGGCAGATTTGAAGATGGAGTGCCCTAAAGGTTATGAAGACTTCATGAGACAAGACCCTAAGCACTTCGCGGGGCTTTCATTAGGACGGTACTAAGTGTGATGCGTTGAAAATAATTTAAGTGAGACTTTTAACGGATACATTTGCATACCGAGAGCAAAACCCGTTCTTGAGATGCTTGAAGAAATACGAGCCATGTTGATGGAAAGGATGATGAGAGAGAAGCCAATTAATGGTTGATCGAATAGATCCAATTTGCCCAAGAATTAGAATGAAGTTGGAGAAAACTAAACTGGAGTCTAGGTATTGTTTTGCTAGAGCATCTTTAGGGAATAAATTTGAGGTTGAAGGGGATGGCAATCGATTTGTGGTTGACTTGGCTAGAAAGACTTGTGCTTGTAGGGAATGGGATATCTACGGAATACCATGTAGACATGCCATATGTTGCATTGCTTTTATGAAGTTAGAGATCAATAATTATGTTGATGATTGCTTTAAGAAAGATGCTTATGAAAATTGTTATAAATTTCCTTCCCGGTCATGAATGGGGAAAAATGTGGCCCAAAGTTAGTGGTGAGCCAATCAATCCCCCACCTTACTGAAGGAAAAGGGGTAGAGAGAAGAAAAATAGAATCAAGGATAAGGATGAGCGAAGTAGTGATGGTAAGAAGTTGACGAAAGTTGGAATTCAAATGCAATGTTCAAATTGCCTTCAATATGGGCATAACAAGAAGACATGCAAGAATCCTACGACATCAAGGCCACCCAAAGTATGTCTTATTGGACAATTTTGTAATTGTTAATTAAGATTTTTGTTGGGTTGTTATGAATGATAACATTGATATTTCTTGTGTTTTTCCACATGTAGGCAAAAAGAGGAAGACCAAAGAAAGTTGATGAAGCTAGTGGTGCGCGAGGCTAGTTCACGAGCCAATAGACCATCTAATAGGGACTCCACTATCATCGGGGAAGGAGAGAGCACGGGCTAGTGCTTTATCAAGCATAATTTTACTTTCATATCATGTGTATAATGTTATTAATGTTTTATGCTCATTTTGTTTCTTTAGGCTCGACAAGGTTATGGACTTTTCATATCCGAAGCTACCGGGAATTCTTATTTAAGGGTAATCTCTATCTAAAGTTTTATATATATATCGAAAAGAAAAGTGAGTTCATTTGTTTTTTTTTCTTGTAGATGCCTGGTAGTGATAGAGTTATTGACATTGGAGGTCCATCTATTTCCAAGAGGCGAGACAAGAGCAAGGAATGTCGTTGAAGTTTCACTAGGCCAATCTTCCATTGATGTCTCGGAACCTCCATGCACTCAAGAATCTGGAATTGGTGGTTAAAGATGCAATTGTGGACCTTGAAATGCTTGTGTAGTGCCTACTACTTGATGTTGAGTTGTAGACTAAAAAGTGCTAGTTTGATGTTGTCTATAGGTTAATTTGGCTATGCATTGTGTTTGGGGATTTGGCAATGTCCTTTTGTATTTGCGATATTTTTGCTATGCACTATGTGTTTCAGCTGGTTCAGAAAGCTTGACAAAAGTGAGTTTGGAACATTTGGATTTTGCAAACTTAGTTTTTGTAGTTTACATCTTCAAAGGAGAGGTTGATTTGAATCTTGTTGAACCAGTTTCTAGCTTATGAATATTCTTCGCATCGAGTGCAAACTGGTTGAGCTGATCAGGAGAGATGTGATTTGTAATTTACATCTCGGCATGCTTGAATAATTGTGCATATGGTGTGGAATGATAAGCGTCTCGAATTCTGGAAATGTAGGCACTATGGCGGGATGAGGAGGGAAATTTCCACAACGACAATGCAATTCGATCGATAAGACAAGGGAAACAGATTCGGTTTTAGCATTTTTCTTCCTTACACAATTTGCGCAGCTTGACCATGTACAGATAGTTGTATTTGCAGATGTTAGCATCGGTCTTGTTAATTTCAGTCTTGACTTTTTGACACTTACTCATTAATATCATCAACCAACTTCAATTCAACTTGCTGGGACATACCGCTCCTGCCCAGGCTGGTTCGCTGCTCTTGGTAGGCCCATTTCTGGACTATTGGATGACAAGCAAGAGAGTTGACGCTTATGACTACACCCCGATTCTTTGTGGTAAGCCTACATATTCATAGTCTTTAAAGTAACATTTTAGTTGTGCACTTGCTTGCAATGGACCGAGCCTCGCTCTCGAATCTTGTACTACAATTTCCTTGCTCCGTTAGATTCGTAGATGAGGCTAGCACTTTGTTGAGGTATATTCGACGGTGTTTAACCCGATTTATTGGACATTCTAGGAATGTGCTTGCCTATATTTGACCTATTGATGAACCGCATGCACCTTCCTACTCGTTGTTGTTCTTGTTGGAGTTCGTAAACCGATGTTGGCCTCCTTACGTTTTATTTACCTGGGGACCGATAACTTTCATGACCAAGTATGGATGTCGTGGATATCATACACTTAATATATGGGATTTTGATATTGCTTCTTTGATTTTGCTTCATCTTTGAGTTTCCTAGCCACAGAAAATTGATGTTTCATAAGAGGGAAACATAAAGACGGAGGTTGTGTTGAATGATACCATAAGAATGGCGGTTACTCTATTAAAGCTTCTCAATTAGTTCTAATCACGAAGAGCGTTACTCAACTCTTGCTTTTCTTGTTGGATTTTGCAGATGTTTATTATTCTATCCCGCACCATTCTTTGTGGGGACTAATCTCGGCCAGGTTCATCTCGCACGGTAGATTTTGCTGTTTCTTTCCAAGTAATTGGCCATATGAAGACTATCCTTGTCTTGATCATGGGCTTCCTCTTCTTTGGGAAGGAGGGTCTCAATCTCCAAGTAGTCATCGGCATGATCATAGCTGTAGTTGGAATGATCTCGGTATGGCAATGCGTCATCTAAGCCTGGGGGAAGGAGCGCCGAAGCCATTCACTTCCTACCGCCGAGACAACATAAACACGGTAGTTTGTCGGAGTCCACCAAAATAGATGGGAAAGTTTGAATATTAGTGATTGCCACTGAGCGAACATACAAGATAGCCGATTCCAACTTATCATCCGAGATTAGAAAACCAGTGTTCCTTTTCTTCTCCATTGTTTTTCCTCATTGAGTTATTCTTTGTTGTCCCCAAGCCGCTCCAAGGGAACAGATCTTGCTGAATAGGTTTAGCTGTGCTGCAAAAATTTTCCCGCTTGATCATATAAATTATAGTAATTAAATTGTTGCTCATTTCATAATTATAAAAAGGTTTGGTTTCTTCATTCTTCTTTGTGGAGCAAGCTTGTCCAGGCTATTCTCTGTTCTTTGGCTTAAAGGCAGCACTTCATGTATCTTTGCAGACTTTCAGTCCCAGTCATTTAGGGTTCCTACTTAGGTGAAGTGACTTTTTATTGAGAGGTCATCTATCTCTATGTAAAATTCTTTGTAACGGCAGCTCCATGGTCTGTTTGAGGGGATGGACCATAACGGATGGTGGCGTTTCCATTTTTCCCACAACTCTTATGTAAAATTGTCAGAACGCACAAAATGGTAAAGCTTTACAATTAACGGACAAGATTTATTTCTTTTTTCCTTTTTTTTTTCCTATTCGATTGGTCATCGAGGAGTTGGGATCGATCGCCCAACATCCGAGACGAAGATTCAGACAGCAGAGGCTAAAATAGAGAATAGACTCTTTCTCTCGTCTGCTAATCCGAGAATGACAGTGAAACAAAAACGTGCAATGAGCAAAACGTGCGATGAGCAAAGGAAGGTGAATGTGTCCCCTAGTCAGTTCATGTGGCACAATAAGGGTTGAAGATTCTAATATACACATAACATTACCTCAACAGGACAATCGGTGGACCAAGCAAATATCGAGTAAACGAGAGAGGGATGCCAGATAGATCAACGTCCACGCCTTCGTGGCTGTCAATGAAAGATTCAAAGGTGGAGGCTAGTAATGTACAACCAAAAACCGAAAAAGACTGGAATGCGAATCTTGGACTTGTCGATTGGTATCAAAATTTAACATCTCAATGGCTTCCACGGAAGGAATGTAAGAGGATAAAGAAGATAAAGCCCCTCGTCACCGCAAAACGCCCAAATAACCAGTGTCCTTTCCCCCACGATTTGAAGTATTATCGTCTAGCATTAAAGTAGTTCGACCTTTGCAAGTCCACTTTAGATGGCGACAATTATATGCGAGTTGGGTACTTAACATTCATCTATTGATCCCCGAAGTTTCATATGCCTGAGTGACAGCCGAATTTTGATGGCAACACCTGATATACTATCACATCCCATAAAAATGACAGAATACATGTCCAATTTACTTGCAATCAGTAGCTGTTGGTGAATGTGCCCCCATTGATTCAAAGGCCTAAAATTTGTTGAAAAGACGCCAATCAATGTGGTATATACATATCAAAAGCCTGGCATAAAAGTTTACAATTGTGTAAAAGAAAAGGGCAGAAGGATCTATGTAATCATCCTCCATCGGTTATAAGACAACGAATCTTCTCGTGTAAATGTTTGTGTCAGCTCTCTCTTTCGGATGGCTTTGTGATAATGAGCAAGTTATTCTCATATCCATTGTTATGAACAATTGGCTGCAATGGATCGATCCTCCATGTTCCATCGACTATGAACTTTATCTGCATCAGGAAGACCACGGAGGTTATGAAGCTCATCCA
The DNA here is from genome assembly GCA_017140325.1 of Eucalyptus leucophloia subsp. euroa. NCBI lineage: Eukaryota > Viridiplantae > Streptophyta > Magnoliopsida > Myrtales > Myrtaceae > Eucalyptus > Eucalyptus leucophloia. The sequence continues at coordinate 33,156,668 of CM029476.1, forward strand.
GAGACAGCAATTGCTTGTAATTTTAGACCGCCTTAGACTAAATTGAGAGAAGACCTACCTCATATCTTCCAGGATACAACCAAACAGTTCACAACAGAAAATCACAACTACTCCAAAGTTTACCATGAACTACATAGAACCCAATGATGAGAACTAACCTGGGTGGTTCAACCATCAAATGACCCAACTAAAAGCACCCATTTTTCGAATCGATATCATCCCAAAAGGAGACCAATCCAACCTAAATGCGTTACTAGCAACAAACAACTCTATCCTCAAGCTAACACTCCTAAAGGCACCCTGAATCTGATTCTCAGGGCACAACAAGCACCATCCTGGGTATCACCTCTTGATTTTGGATTACTCTAGAAGGGATTTGACAAAAGAAGAATTCTAGCTCAAAATCAACCATATGTTTACATATTATATATTATATAAATACCCGCTAAATTCTTAAAAAATGCATTTTTTAATCATATCGAACTCGTTAAGGAAAAAAGAAAGGAAGAAAGAAAGTGACTGAGCTCACCTTCCATTGGAGATTTCGTTCTTGCCGATGAACCCAAAGAAAGGGCCTTGATTGAACTCCTCGAGCTTCTTCTGCTTGAAATACTGCTGCAGTTCCTTGGCCTTCTGCTTCTGGAACTCCAGCGTTATCCCGCCGCCGTCCTCCACAGCCACCTCCGCCGCCCCCGGGGCGAGCGGCGGCTTCGGCTGCTGGGGCGGCGGGGCGACCGCGGACGACGGCGTGGAGGAGGAGGGGGCGGCGAGGGGGGACGGGCCTGAGGGGAGGGGCGACGGGCCGCCTCAGGGGGCCCTCGGTCTGGGAGCTGCGGATGGTGGTGGCGACGCTGACGACGCTGGGCCTCGGGGCGGCGGAGGAGGAGAATCGGAAGAAGGGGGCGGAGGGGGAGGGCGGGATTTTGAGGCACGGGGCGGAGGAGGGAACGCACATGACGACGGAAAGGACGTCTTCAAGCGATCGAACGTGTGTATGTACAAGAGCGAGCGTCTCCGTGTGAGAGAATGACCGAGCAAGCTAGTGCGCGAGATCTTCCAACGGATTGAAGACTCTCGCGCCCGAACTCACCGAGGAAATGAAACCCTAGAAATTTTTTTCCCCAAACTCATGAGTCGTGCGTTCAGAGAAGAAGGGAAAGAAGAGAAAGCCCAGAACAATTTTGCCTTGTTAGATTATCTGACGTGGAAATGCCAGGTCGGCTGATCGTGAAGGAGAGTTAACGGCAGGCCAGATTTGGGACACGAGTGAAAGTTGGTGCTTTTTTCGAGACAAAATAAAGTTAAAGCCAGATTTGTCCAAACCCTAAAGTTCGTGCTTTTTTATGGAATTGGCCATATTTTTTGTGATATTAATCCAAACGAAAAAGAAAATGAAATTTCTATCGATCCTCTGGGCTTTGCGAAACGACGTCGTCGGCAGTAGGCAACACCGGAAATACGACGAGGCGTTTCGAGGAGCCTGGAGACGCTCTGGCTTTAGGCCTAGGGCGCCTGCGATCCCCCTCATCTTCGTCATCGTCGTCGTCGTCGTCTTCCATCTTCAATTCCATTCTCTCTCTTTCTCTTCTCTTCTCTTCTGGAAAAGAAACGCCTCTCTCTCTCTCTCCTGCGAGGGAGGAGCGCGGAAACTTCTAGAGAGAGATGGGGGAAGAGAAGGAGGACCCGCAGAAGCTGAGGCGGATAGCGGCGGCGGCGTACGACTACGAGAACGATCCGAACTGGGCGGATTACTGGTCCAACATCCTCATCCCTCCCCAGATGTCCTCCCGCCCCGACGTCGTCGACCACTACAAGCGCAAGTTCTACCAGCGCTTCATCGTATTCCCTCTCTCCCTCTCTCCCTCTCTCCTTTTGCACTTGCTCGCGATCTGATGTTCTCGATTTCTGTCGAGAGAGAGAGTGCGGACGGTTTGATCGGTTCCGGTAGGATCGGAAGTTCCCGGTAGGTTTGTTGAGTTTGTTGAGCAGAACGATGCGGTACTGCTTGGGTCGTTTCGCGTCGTTCGAGTTTGGCCTCCCGAGTTGGTTAGGTCGGACGGTTTTCGGTTTTGCTCGTGATTTGTTGATCGGAAGTTTGCGCGTCGCTCGGTCGAGGATTCTGGTTGGGGGCTTCTTTTTGTTATTTGAGTTCATCCGCAATCGTTTTGTCTTGCGGGGAGGCTTTTATGCTTTCCATTTTGGCGGATTCCTGCGCGAGTGCCCCTCCTTTTTCGTGACCGAGGGTGTTGACGAGGAAAGTTTTAGATGAGTGGGCTTTTTACCACGTCAGCTTTGTGGATGATTTCGAGAGAAACTAATGTAACGGTGGTATCTTCTCTTTTGGGTGTCGCGGTTTATGTTTTGCGTGATGATGATTTAGCTTCTTGTGTGCAGGATCCTGATTTTGTTGTCGAGCCAATGTCTTCCAGTAGTTCGTCTCAGTCGGCAAGGCAGTCTACTCCATCCTCCGGTTCATCAACAACCAATGAGCAGCCTCGACCCGTAGCGCAGGTAAAATATATTGACATTGGCCACTGTGACAGGAATGGTGTTGGATGTATCAATGAAATTCTATAAGATTGGTCTACTTTGATCAACTACGAAGTACCGATTTCAATTTCTTTTGGATGATATTGAGCCCTATTCTTTGCTTTAGGGTCTTCCACCAGAAGCTCTAGTGCATCGGCAACTTCAGCTTCAAATCCAACTTCTTTGCGCTGGGATCGGCAAACTATACAATTCTCTGTCAATGCTTGGGTATGATGAGATTTTATCCATGCTTCATTATATGCCTATATATGTGTGAAGGATGCCCTTGTAGAAGCTTTCATGATATGATAAACTTTGGTTCTACGGGAGCATCTCAGCCAGTTGTTGTATTTGATCACGCATATGCTGATTGCCATTTTGTGTCACCTTTGTGGCAGGTATTTGTTGTGGCTGTACTGGCTATATTCCCATTTGTGCCTCGAAATCTTTCAAACAGGGCATATCGTCTTTCATTTATGGGCACTGCGTGTTCCTCTATGTATTCTCTGTACTCATTATATGGGGTATGATTAGCCATCTCTTAATCTGCTGATCCAGACTATTACTTTATTATGCTACCATTAACGGTTCACACAAATTGCAGAAACCTAGGGCATGGAATCTGCAAGCTCTGCAAGTATACTTTCAAACAATAATAGTGACCAAGGACTTCATCCACTTCATCTACTGCCTGACATTTGTCACTTCACATCTTTACCTTAAATGTGAGCAGAACTAGGCCTCTATTTTTTATTTTGGTTTTTCCTGACTATTCGTAGATCAGCCTTGTTAGTCTCCTCATCTTATGACATTGATTTACTCCTCAGTCGCTTTAATTCCCATCATGTGCCGAGCTCTTGAGCATGTGGCCAAGTTTTTAAGGAATAATTTCAACCGCTCTTCCTTGTATAGGTAAGTGACACTCAACTCATGTTGGAATTATTGGTTTATGAGTAATTTTGATCATCTGGGTTGAAGTGATCTTTATTGTTCATTTCCTATTATATTTATGATGTTCTTGTCTGATATTGTAACTACTAAAGTTGTAGTGAGTTTTGTAATATTCATGTTCTGCCATGACACTTCTCCTCTTATGTCAAGGTCATGTCAAGATCATTGCTACCTTAGCATATATTTGCTGCTGGATATTAAGGATGCGTTTAGTAATCATTTTGTTCCGGGAATAATTTATGATCAGAAAATGATTCCTTTTGATTTTGTTCCCAGGAACAATTTTTAATCTTTTTAAGACGTTTGGTAACTGTCAAAATCTCTATTCCCGAAATATTATTGCGTTTGGTACCGTTCAGAAAATTTCTAATTTAAATAATTTTCTTTTAATTTTTTAAATAATTTTATTTTATTTTTTCTATTTAAGCTTTGTTAGTCGTCAGAGTGTTGTCGGCCCTCGGTGAGGCCAAGCCTCGCTGACAGTTGGGCGAGGCTCGGTTGAACTTTGGTTGGGTGAGCGGCCTAGCTGTGAGTTGGGCTTGACTGGTTGAGCCACTGCGAGGTCGGCCTCGCCCGGCGGCTGGGTGAGGTCAAGCCTTGCCTAGCTATGGCTCGGCTGAGTCTTGCTTGGCCAGGCGAGGCTTGCCGGTGGCCGTGGGAGGCCAAGGTGAGGCTCGCTTGGCCATTGGCAAGGCCCGGCCTTTCTAGATTTGCGGGCAAGCCTCTAGTGGGCTTGTTAGATCTTGCCCTAGCTTGGCGAGCCTTTGATGCAGAGCTCGCTCAACCTGTCGCCGGCTACCGGCGGCAGTGAATGGCAGCAGCGACGGCAGTGGAAGAAGAAGAGAGAAGGAAGAACAAGAAGAAAAAAAGAGGAGAAAAATTGGGTTGGCTTGATCTGGAATTGTTCCTGGGAATAAAGAATCAATTTTTTTTTTTTTACTCCTTGATTCTACTCTAAATCTATTTTCGGAAACAAAAGATTTACTAAACGGATTTTTGTTCCAAATTTATTCCTAGGAACAAAAGAATAGAATCAAACACTATTGGTTGCTAAACGCATCCTAAAGTACAATGATATAGAGTGGAGATTGGATGGGTTTTTTGATCTTTTGTTGGGGAGTGAGGAGAGGAGTTTTCAACCCTCTTCATTGAAGGAAACTTTTTCTTTATAAGTGAATATTTTCTGACATGCGGACAAGCGTTTGGATGCCATACATCCACTGCAAGAGGGTCATGTGCTGTTCTTCTAGTTATCTGAGTTCTTTTTACGAGATTACATAAACAATGACCTGGGCTTCTTGCCATTGGCTTTAATTGCATATTGGGTTCTACAGCACAAAATTACAATGTCTATAATGGAATGCCATGGCTTTAATTGTATGCATGGTTCCTCTCAGTTTTGTTATGTTTCAGATCCTGCCATGGTGTTGTATAAGCTCCTAATTGCTCAAATCTCATTCTGTTTGGATCCTTTTTCCCCTTTGCAACTGACTTTTCTGCTTCAATTTTCTTGAATAGAAAATACTTGGAAGAGCCTTGTGTATGGGTGGAGTCAAACACAACTACGCTTAGCATATTGTCCTCCCAAGCTGAGATTGGAGTTGGCTTTTTGCTACTTGTCTCGTTGTTATCGTATGTTGTTAATGGAATTCACTTTTTTTTTGCTTTAAGCTCACGGAGCTGCTTGCTTTTCTCGCTGTCAATTTGTACACTCACATGACGTTATGTGTTTATGCATCTTCAGGTGGCAGCGCAACATCGTACAGACGTTCATGTATTGGCAGGTATGTCTTGTAATCCTTTCTTATTCTACTTAAGCTGATAAGGACCGTTCTAGTGAGTACCATTTTAGAGGAATATACTGAATGTATGAATTCGCTTATAGTATTTAAATAATGTGCTGTTGATGAGAGAATGTGGATGACATGAAACACTGCTGAAAGAACCGTGCTTGGATTATGTGATTAGTAGTTTAGAATGTTTTGTTTTTGACATTGAGAGGACTAATAATCTTTTCTTGGTTAGTCCAAGAATCTTAGATGGAGGGTGTGATGGACGGACCACATTTTGTTATTCTAGTGCTTGAGAATGAACTTTTCGTCATGCCACACATTAGGTGTTTTCTCTCCCTTTTCTGATTTGAAGTCTCAATAAGAGAAGGGGATTCAGAGAATCGAAAGGCCGCCTACATACAGATTTATGAGTTCTAACATGAGGATTTTTACTTTTCCCCTGCTGCAGCTTTTAAAGCTCATGTATCATGCCCCTGCATCTGCGGGCTATCATCAAAGTGCATGGACTAAGATTGGAAGCAGTGTTAATCCGCTTATTCAACGCTATGCTCCATTCTTGAACACTCCATTATCTGCTGCTCAGAGATGGTGGTTCAGGTAGTGCCCGAAAGGTAGGAGACTTCTTGGGAAGCCATTTTCTTGCTAGGACTTCTGGTGTCTCGTCAGAGGACACGCTGATAAATGTCTGAGAAGGCCATCTTAAACTCTAGATGGATGGTGATTAATATTTTAAAACCGTGTCTCTGTTCTTGATTCTCGATTGGTTCTGGTGGGCCATCATGTCCTGTTTTCTCGCTGATGTTGTCATAGCTTAATTGATTAGTAGTTTGATTCATCTATTTGGTAGACCAAAATGGAGGTTGGAATATGCCCTTGGCATCATCTAAAACGGCACCTTGTCTTTCAGACTCGGAAAGGACCTCTTGGTGATTGGCATGGCACCTGAAACGTACTCATGTCTTTGACCTATAACTGCCTGCGCCCACTCGTGAATCATTTGTATGCTCGTGTGCTTCGTTTGTGATGTTCTGCTTGTTAAAACACTGCTCAACAGTGCTAAAATATATTCGTCATCAACTACAGTTGTAATGAACTTTTGGTTTTTACTTTTGGGATCGGTTGTGTTTGTCCCCAACATTCTTCTGCTTCCCTCCATACGTGTATATGTATCTAAGGAGAGAAAATAGCATTGAGATCATTAGAAAGCCACCATTAAGATTTAACCTTATCATGTACATTAGAATAATCAATCAAGAGGCACTGCGTGAACATGTGGAAGTGTCTATTTTACTGCATAAAAGTGTATATGCTGACAATTGACAATTGCTCACAATCATGTATACACGCCCATATATTTTTGTCAATTGGTTTTGGATGGATTCATGCTCAACACGAGAAAACAGGAAAAGAAACATTATTAAATAGCCACATAATTGGAAGAAAAATGTATCATGAGTCATCAAATATCTAATATTTTCGTAATACTCATTTTCGAATATGCGCTGTAATATGCTAGAACTTCTGAACGTGTAAGTTATACTAATTTTTTTTTTAATGTGTCCTGTAAATGTGATGGAACCCTCTAAACATGAATGTTTTTTTTTTTTAAATCCTTCTATATGTATTTTTATATCCTCTATATGTATTGAAGGGTGGCTTTATCATTATTTTTTAAATTTCTAAAGCATGTTATATAATTTATTTTTGGTGATGAGGGACATTCTTTTATTGATCTTATTTTGTCAAATGTGATGTTGATTTTTTTAAATCATTATTAGTCTTATGCCATGATAGGAATCTAAAAATATGCATAATTCTATTCTTTCTTGTTCACCAATCGGAATACATGTACGAGAAGGTGAGACGCAGAATTAAAGAAGGTTAGGATTTGAGATTTGCTAAAATTACAGGGTAAAGCTCGCGTGACAACGTGCCATGTGGCTTAATCTAGCGAGAGCTTTGCCCACTCTACTATTTAATTTTTCTTAAACATTTCAAAATTCGAAGCGAAATAATTTTCTTTTGTTATATTGACGGAATAGCGAAAGAGATGACAATAAAGAAGACGGAAACTAGAGCGAGGTGAGCGGTAGGGATTATGGAGGTGATTTTGCTTCGATTTGTGTGCGGCAAAGTACTCTCCTAGCTCGGCACAATTTTTAATTTACTGTAAAAAAAAAAAGTGTTTTGAACTATAAAAAATCAAATAATTATAAATTATGGGTCCGCTCCTTCAAGCATTTATGCCTCATAGTAAATTATTATTTTTATAGTAATTCAAAAATTGTTATGATAGCAAAATTCTAATCTAAATTAATAATCTGTTACCTTCTTAAATGTCCTCGTGCAATTGTGATTGCCCTTTTAAGTGACTCCCTTTCACGTATGGGAATTTTCATATGAACTATTATTAAAAAAAAAGGAAACATTATGTGTAGACTCAGTCTTCCTCCAGAGACAAAACATTAAGGTTGAACGGATATAATTTCATGCCTAAGGCACAAGCTATGCTGATTTTTATCTTCTTTCATTTAGTGATTGGTAAAATGTGTCAATGTCTCAGGTTCAAACCCAATCTGGTGTAATATCTATATGGCTCTCAGTTGAAAAGCAATTGTTCCTCCCAATTAAGTATAGAAAACTTATGTTTGACTAGATCCGTGTGAACTACTCTAAAATAATAACCTCACTACAACATCCGACTTTCTAGCAGCTTTGTGCTCCAAATTTGCATTTCAACTGCTAGATCTATCCAACAACTTTTATTTTTACTTTTATTAATACATGAGTATCTTGCATGGTCATCTCTTCTAATTAGGCCCGCTTGTCTAAGAAGGTTTTCACCGGGGTTACCCCGATCGCCTTCCATTAGCTGCATCTGCTCTCCAATAGACATATCAAAAGGGGTTAATAACCATTTCTTAATTCAATATTAGGGCTAAGTTGTTCTATAAGTTAGGTATACTAATAAATGGATTTAAATACAATATAGGTCGTATTCCCACCTTAGTTTGTGTATGAGTTTTTTGAAATTGGGCTAGATATGAAAGTTTTAGCAATATAAATCGGGTTGGGTTATTATATTTGTATTGCATGTAAATGTGATATAACGGATTAAATAAATTTATTTGGGTTGGACCATTTTTGCTTCAATGAAATCTCAAATCCAATCCACTAATTAGACAACTCTATTTTTTGGTTGTGGCTCTCAATCTATAGGGCATGTCAAGCACACATGTCAATCGCTTATAGGTAAGTGTCAAATCTATTGCTAATTGTCACAACCAAGATAGATCCACAGAGATGACAATTTGCAATAAGCCCCACGACGAAAACCCAAGTCTCTGTTAGAAGACAAGGGTGCATATAGACTTGTGGTAGTCCTTGCGTTCCCAGCATCAGTTGAATTTGAATTAGAGTCAAAACCGAAGGCTTTGTTGAAGGCAATCTAAAAATATCTTTGGGCAATGTGATAAATGTACCACTCTCCTTTCTATCATGTTTTAATGTAGGCTGCATTGTTGCGCACATTTATGAGAATTAATTTAGTGGAAAAATACAAATATGGCGGAAAAGGAAAAATCAACTTCACTTGCTTTTTGAGCTGGTTAGATCGACCGATCACTTTTTTTAACTTAAATCTAAATTTTGCAATTCACGCGCTTGAAATTTTATTAAATCCAACATTCCTAAAACTTTCACAACATTCAAATATGACCGACATCATATCTTGAATTTCGGAAATGCTTTGCACATTGTATGTCCTTCTTAAGAAGCTGCGGGGTGGGTGAGAACATGACCTTCTCCATTGAGAATATTCCAAGAAAGTCTATTCGGAGTTTGCTCTCCAGACTAGGTCAATTGTAAAAAGATGTGTCAATCCTATCGCGACATGTGTGGTCTGTATTGGATTTAGAATTTTCTTTTTCCCTAGTGACTCTTAACGACTTGGGAATCAACCTGCGGACGAGGTCGCTACACCCCCCCACTATCATTTGATTTGCGTCATAATTCTCTCGTAAAATCGTTACCGTGTCATACTTTCTACCCGCAGTTATACAGCTATCACATGCACTTGTCCTTTGTAATATTCATTACCTGTCTATAATTGTTTATGTGAGATCGAGATTGCACAAGTTTCCCTAGTCTCTCTTTAGTCCCCCTTTCCTCTCCGAGCACTTTAATCAAAATAGTTTGTTAGGTTGACAGAAAGCATGGAATATCATTTTCATGAAAATATTTAGATCCCATGACAACATGATCCTATGTGGCCCATGAGATCAACTGGGCTTGTTTACGAAAAAAATAATTTCCATTAGATGATGCACATAGTCAAATTCGTAATGTGTCACTTCCATGGGACAAAAACACTATAAAGAGCCAACCTAATGAAATGTACAGTGTGCTAAGTCATAACTACCAAATACCTCTCCAAATCTAATAATAAGGAAGGCCCTTCTTCTTGTTTGCGCTCTCTTCATCTCGTTCGTTCTTCTTTTCCTTCAGAAAGGTGAACTCACCACTCTCTTTCTCTCTCTCTCTCTCTCTCTCTCGAAATTGATGTGCATTGATCTAAGAAAAACGATGAATCTTTTATCTGATAACGTAGGTCGTGCAGCAATTGGCATGCGGAAGAATCGGATATGAAGTATTATTCGCAACACCGTCGTCATTAACGAATAAAGAAGCAAGTGAAGTCAATTACTTTGACGGAGCCTCGGTTCCACGCCCAAAAGATATTAGGGATGAACAGTGAATACCACGTAGGATGCATTTTGAGGTACGAAAGAATGAAGCAGTGAAAGAACTGTCTAGTTTAAGGTACCGTGTCTTCTGAGTACAAAAAGAGGAATGAAGATGGAGCCTCTCACAGGTTCCTCCATCTTCACTTTCAAATTCCAATGTAATGAATTATGTAGACGTATGTACAATGAAGTGCTTTTGCTGCAATAATTATTGATTTTTAAACTTAATAAAGTATTTGAATATTAAATCATAACATCTGACATTGGATCTCTAAAAAGAAGATTATTTTCTACTTCCCCAGGAAAAAGTGATAAAGATCGCTATTCTTTAAAAATGCGTACATAGAGGGGTGCTTTGTAATATATCCTTCCAATTTATCAGAGAAATAATTTCATCGTGCAGATGCATCCCTCTATGTCAATCTGTACAGTTGTAATAGAGAGGCGCTTTGTAATATTTCTAATGAATATAAAACTATATATTTTTGTTACGTGGAAAAGTAAAAAAAGGTGGAGATAAAAGCAGACATAGCTTCTTCCTTGCACGGGGGTTTGAGGAGGTGATCAATTTCCCTACTGGTTAACGAGGAGTGGTGCAAAATCCCAACTCCTCACGATCTCAAGGAACCTGAAATCAATGAAGTCTTCAATCTTTTAAGGATTCTCGAGCAGATTGTGAACGATTCGTCTTTAAGCATATTGGAACAGTAAAATTTGTCAACAACAATCACCTGATTTGCCTGCAAATGGCCCTATATCAAAGCACTAGCCTAACCTCTGAGAATATGCAAATAGTTTATATAACCTATCCAGCTTTAATCCGTGTGAATAAGGCATTTGATGATTCATCTGTATGTCTGAACGAGAGGGTCGCTTGAACATTCGTTTGTATACCTAAAGAAGAACCTATATCAAACGTCGCTCATAATATAATATATACGGTTTTGCTTTGTAGCAAGGTCTCATGCTTTTCCTTGTAACAGATTAAGGGCAACGATAAACTCTAGGCAAATAGTCATAAGGAGAAAAAGAATTCCATGATTTCCAATTTCTGAGCAATATGATTGTAAAACGAAATTTACAAAACGTTAATCATGATATAATACATACATTTCGATAAAATCGCTTTCATGATCAGCAGGGATCGTATCCTTTTGAAACTAGCGTAAGAGTAAGGGGGACTAAACGCACTTGACAGAGAATATTCTAAAAATAAGGAGAATGAATGAAATTAAAACCTTTATCATGGGCGAATTTAGAATCACTTGTGTTGACACCTAAATTTTAGCGATCCGGTCATTTATTGCATAGAAAATTAGGGGTCAATTTTATCCCTGAAAAAATATTAATTACATATAGATTCAGATGCATTTATTTATATTTTTTGCATTTTATTGGATCGGTGGTGGATGAATTCGAATTAGTGATTCTAAGCTTTAATTTGGCAGGCCAGAGTAAGCCCACGAAGTAAGTAAATTGGCCCAAGCCCATTTTCTTTTAATGACGAAAATTACCTAAATGGAGATTTGAAATGATATTACGATGGATTTTTGGAATTTAAGAAAATCGGGTTGCAATCTTATCTTTAGGCGATAAAATCAGAAGATGTGGAAAAAAAATTTGATATTGCGTGCCAAAAGAAATCTTCACGGATGTTGATTTGAAAATGAAATTAAAACCCTAATTTTCAGCCTATAAAAAGGTTTTTTGCGTAGGGTTTCGGGGGCCACACAATCGATACATACGGCCACAATTCTAAAAAGAGGAGGACTTCGAATACATGGCACACAGAGAGAGCTTTAGAGAGAAAAAGCCAAAAGAAGAAATCATGGGGGCCAGCAGATCAGAATTTCAGAGCACGTATACACGTGAGATAGGAGAGAGAGTGCTCCGTCAAGCTTGGTCGAGAGTCCCTTGCCATGTGAGGTTCGCCAGCCACATCACTGCGCCCTCATGCTCGCAACGCTGCCCCACATTGCGAGACCACCACCGGGACCAGCTGCTGCACTAGCATCCTCAGCTGCGTCGTGATCCCTTCTGACGAAGCATCCGCGAGCCACGAGTCCCAGCTTGCGCCCAAGTTCAATCCCACGATTTGCTCCGCCTTGATGCTCATCCAAGCAATACGTGGCGGTGGGTACATTAAAAAACTACAAAGATGTGTGCTGATCAAAAAGCAAGTAACACATCCACACGTCTGAAGAAAGTAGGTGAGAGCCAATAAAGGTTTCTTGCCATGATAGACACCTCACCCTTCAAAGATGTCTTCTTCCTTGGGCAGTGCTATTGCAATTAGTCCGCCGCACATGAATTGACTCCGCTCTCGATGATCCCCGAGTGTGAGCTGCACGTAGCCATCACGCTCCCCACGATTGCTGCTGTGCCCTTGTTGCTGCCACACGCCTGTTCCAAAGCCTTTTCAAGTGGAAGACGTATGTTTTGATTCCGAACTCCCACAACGTCAACAACGCGAAGAGCTGCCGCGTCCCTCCTCGGCGAAATCCGATCTGAGCTAAGCCCATTGACAAAGCCTGGTGTTCCTTGAGACGAACCAAGCACATTGGCACCAGCAATTTTCCCCCGAGACGCTTGCTGCCTCCTGATGAACCCCCGCTCAGCACAGAGACGTGAAGGGAACGCGACACATTCAGAACGGGATATGCGATTCACGCCTTGGCTTCTTCTTTGATTAAAATCTCGCCATATGTCTTTTATTTATTTATTTAAGCATAGTCTCATGGATGATCCCACATTTTGATCATCACCATATTAACGTCTTCTCCACTTTTGCATTCTACAACACACGGACACATATATGTGGACGTAGCAGAGGGACAGTGGAGTTTATGGTTGACCAGGCTCATCCACAAAAGCCAACTCATGCGCAAGTGTGCTCTCTGGACATCACCACTCGCCCCGAAGTCTACGGTCAAAGAGGAGTCATAAGAATTTCGGTGGATTTTTATTCTTTTAGGTTTCGGTGGATTTTTATTCTTTTAGGTGTTTTTCCAGATTTGCTAGTAACGTTACGGGTGTTATAATTTTATTTCATGCAAGCAAAAGAATAGTTTCTGGCGAGTAGACCGAGAAGAGGTTGGAAGGCGGAGGCTACAGATTTTGAGGGAAGAATAGACGATACGTTGCCAAGCACCCCCGCCAACCACACCGCCGTGGAGCATCGCTGTCGTGCACATAATTGCTGTCAAAAAAATTGGTCGCGATCTCGGTCCGATTGCACTTGGTCCAAATTTGGGAAGAATATCATCAAATTAGGTAAGGTGCACAACTCTAGTATATTTGGATATTTTATTGCCAAATATATGTCTATTTATATCTAGTTTCATATCTGTGAGTGATAGACATAACTTTCAATTAGGATTTATTTCCTAATTTGCAACCACACCATGATTTTTTATTCCATCTATAAGGTTTTAGATGGAATAATTAATCAAGTGGGAATAAAATCGATATCTTAATCTTTAAGGCTTAAGATCAATTTATCGATTTTATTAGCGAAGCAATCAGGTTTGATAGATATCGTTTCGAAACTCGAACAATGGATAATATCTTTGATGACCATGAATGATTTGGTTTTTATCTTTTAGTTGTTCTATTTATCCCGAAAACACAAAAAATTGCATTTGCATTCCATATAGATTTGAATTGATTGCATGGTAGATTAGTTTTTTTAAATGCATGTTTAGAAGGCATTTAGAATAGATAGCATTTCACTTTAGTTAGATTTTTATTTTAAGTGATTTTCATAAAAAATACAAAAAAAAATAAAAAAATCAAGTGCGTGTCATTTAGAATTAGAATCATGAAGTGCATGCCATTTAGTGACTGTTATTAGGTCCATTTAGCTAGAAATTACATGTAATTAGAATTAGGTCATTTAGCTAATATTGCATTGCATATTGCATGATTTTCATTAATTAAGTGAAAAAAAAATTACGTGTTAATTAGGAATCATATGTAGGGTTGTTGATGTGGATTTTAATTTAACATTGCAGATGCTTTCATTACTTTAACGTAAGTCCTGCAATTTATTTACTGCTTTACTTGGACTTGGGTGTTAAATTGGTGATTTACGCATCCGCATGATCGCCTCCACGTTAGGGAATTAGATTTAAAATTAATCCAAGCTGCTTGCAAAATATTTTTTTTTTGAAATAAAAAAGAAAGGTACCGAAAGGGTGTTAGAAAAGAGTAGCGTAATCAAGTTCCTGAACTCATAATCTCTAGTTCGTAGGAGTAACATTACTTGGGTTTCTAATCTACCCACTAAAAATAGATTAGTGGCAACTCCTAATTGAAAAATCATTTGCATGTTATAAACTTGAACTTAAGTTGCGAATTGGTATGAGTTTGGGAGAGTCGAGTTAAGTCTAGGCAGCCAAACCCTAGGTGGTTCATATCCGAAAATTTGGTCGTGACAACTTGGTGGAGTGATAACATGCAAGATATGTAATCACATAATCAGAAAAGTGGAACAAGCTTTATTTGCAATTCGTTTGTAAGCATACGTAAACCAAGGCTACTGAGACATAGAACAGTGGGGAAAAGTCAGGTAGGATTAGCAAGGACCATAAGATGGCATGGCGGAGCGACAAAGAGGACATGATTCACCTCCTCTCCGACCACACGCCGGTGCACCCTGCGTGGAAGGCATGCTCCCAATGCGTCCGAGCGGCCATGGACTCGGCTCAAAGCTCCTCCCGACAGATAAAGATTGCCCTTTCATTCGCAATCTTGCACTGTAATTCCCCCACCCCGCAAGTTCCGAGGTCATCACGTCGTCCAACGGCGTCACCGGGAGACCTGTGGTGATGAGGGATTATTATTTTTTCTTTATTGTTCTTAATTTCTCAATTCAATTGATATAATTTCTTTTTGGTGATGAGGTATATATATATATATCTTCATTTGTCAAATATTGATTTTTTAAAATCATTCTCCGTCATGTATGTCATAATAGGTATCCATAAATGTGCAGATACTATAGCCAAAATATGTGGCAAAAGAATGCTTTGAGTGCCAAAAGTTGGCATAAAATGACACTTAAGTAATAAAACTTACGAAAAGTGACACTTATTATGAAAAGTGGAACACTCGAGTGCCATATCCGGCGAGCCTTGTCGGAAATCTTACGTGGCATTTTTTAAAATTAATTTTCTTGCTTACGTGGCTTGCCGGAATGCCGAATCAGCAAAACACACACAAAAACGACATCGTTTTGGCATAATTTAAATTTTAATATAATATAAAAATTAATTAAATTAAATTAAAAAAATAATAATAATTTATATTTATTTTAAAAAAAAAATGGAGGAGGAAGGCAGGCAGCGCTGAGGGTTGAGCCCTTGTTGCCGCCACCTCCCCCGTCGCCGAAAGGCAAGGGAGGGTCAATCGGGGCCCGCGTGCCCTTGCCCCAGATCTAAGTGAGGGTCGTAGCCCTCACCCGGATCCGGTGAGGGTCGCTAGCCCTCGCTCGGCGACCCAAGGGCTGCCGCCCTCGGGGGCTGCCCCTCGCCTAGATTTGGGGCAAGGGCATGTAGGCCATCATCGCCGGTTGCCGGCCTCGACCGACACTCCCCCACCTCCTCAGCGATAGAGGGGAGGCAGCCACGGTGGCGGCGGCGGCGAGGGTTGAGCCCTCGGTCGTTGGCTACCTCCCTCCTCCTCCTTCCCCCACTTTTTTTTTCAAATATTAATTAATTAATTAATTAAAATTTAATTTAATTAAATATTAAATTAATATTCGAATTATACTAAAATGACGTCGTTTTAATATTGTTTAGCCACGTTAGCAAATGAAACGACATCTTTTTACACGCAGCTCGCCAGAAAATTGTCACGTCAGCATTTTGGCCGGATTTTCTCACCGATGGCACTTAAGCAATCCACTTTTGCTCCGATTTTGGTACTTAAGTATCACTTTCATAACTTTTGGCACTTAAGTATCTCTTTGTGCCAACTTTTGGCACTCTAGGAGTCTAGGTGTCCAAAATATGTAGAAGAAGTAGAGCTGCAAAATTGTAGAGTGCTAGGATTAGAGATTTGCCAAAATGGCTATTAGGTAAAGCCAGCATGAGAACGGGTTACATGGGTCGATGTGACAAGAACTTTAGCCACATTAATATGTAATGAAGCGCTTTGCTGCAATCAAATAATGTCCAACAAAGTCACCCATGTTCTCCCAATATTCACTTTTTGTTCCTCAAAGAAAATTATTCTCTACTTCTTCGAAAAAAGAACTAAGAACAGTATACTTTAAAGGGGGCACTTAAAAAACTTTGATGTGTATATGTGCACTTCATTTTGTTAAAATGCATGAGTGAGTGAATTGTGTTATAAAAATCCCACATTAGAGAATCGGTATGTTGTAAAGCAGTTAGTATATCATATTTAGCTCAAAATTCATTAGTTTAAGTTATTGACTGAAGGTGAGTCTAACTAGATATATTAATGAGGGGGTAAGTACACTATCAGTGTCAAAAGTTATATACGGCGCTCACTTTGGTGCCAAAAGTTTCTATCGAAACACTTAAGCGCCAAATCGGAGGAAAAACGATCACTTTGGTGCTATTGGCGAGATTCCGGCCAAAATGATTATGTGACTTTTATATTTAAAAAAAATAAAATTGACATAGCTTTTAAACGACGTCGTCTTCCATCCTCCTTAAGAAAATGACATCGTTTTGCCATCCTAAGTGGACAGCCTCATAAAAACGATGCTGCACAACTCATTTGGGGATTTTTTGTTTCTTTGGGGATTGAAATTAGGGTTTTTTTGTCTGATCCTCACCCAATGCAAACCTAGCTCGCTTGGCCACCGTCGCTTGGCCACTGTCGTTGCCGATGCTCAACGACTTGTGGTCGCACTTGAGCGTGAGCTTCATGACCGAGTCGAACCACGGGAATAGTGCCGGGACCGCATCCAATAGCTCCGAGTGGGTGTGGAGGGTGAGCCTCTAGCGGCTCTAGCATTCAATAGCGAGCTAGCGGCGGCACACGAGGGAGTACCGACCTTGGTCGTTAGAACCTAGGTACTAGAAGATGCAGGCCAGGCACTTGTCGGGGTCTCCCGAGCACCGGCTAGATCACGGCCTTCAACTTGGCCGCTGAGTGGCCGTCATCGGGGTTGGGGTTGGGGTTAAGGTCAGGGTTGGAGCCGTGGCCGCCGAGTGCGGGGGCCGTTGAGGATGGTGACTAGCCCATCACCAGCTTATCTTCTCTCTCTCTATCTCTCTCTCAATTTGGGGATTTAGGATTTTGAATGGGGAGAGAGACACCAAACGACGTCGTTTTGTTGTTTAAATGCTGACTATACTTTTCGGCGAGCCACATCAGCTTCAAAAATTAATAAAAAAGTGTCACATAGGATTTTCAACCAACTAGATCGAAGTTGGCACTAAAATGATCGTTTTTCAAACTTTTTGATACTTAAGTGATCCAAAATAAACTTTTGGCACCAAAGTGAGCGCTGTACACAACTTTTGACACTAATAGTGTACTTACCCTTATTAATGAGTTTAGACTTGGGCTCCCTCTTGGCGATCTCTTTAAACGAATGCATTGGGTTTCTACTGTGAGCTTCCAACAAATGGTTTTCGAATATCCGAATTAAGGGGAGCAGACCTAATATTGAGCTCATACGTAATGAGAAGATTTTTAGGATGTGTGAGTGAGTTATGTTAGAGAAATCCTACATTGGTATGGTATAAAACAATTAATATATCCTAATTGGCCTGTAACTCATCAGATTTCTATTGCATGCTTTCAACAATTTTCCTAGGTAAGACCATTCCACCACAAAAGGACATGCATATCAGGGTGTGCACTTATAAAATAGGGGTCCTCTATAATTTTCCTTAATCATTTCATTATTTAAAATAAAATATATTTCTTTTTTGATACAATGGAAAAGTAAAAGGATGGCGATAACGTAGACAACAACTCAAGAAGGGGAAGTTGCAGGGGTCATGGAGGTGATGTTGCTTTAATTACCGAGTGGCCAAAAGAGTTCCTATCTCGGCACCTAAACTAATGATGGATTACTTTGTTAAATGTCCTCGTCCAATCATGATTGACTTCCCTTTCAGCAGATCGATAAGGTAACTAAACCTCACCTAAATCATCATCATGTCATTGCAATACAAGAAAGTGTGAAAAGTATCAAATCGGATGGCAAGAGTGGTGGTTGGTGCCCTTTCCAATGACCTTTTCTTTTAA
This sequence comes from Eucalyptus leucophloia subsp. euroa, assembly GCA_017140325.1. Taxonomy (NCBI): domain Eukaryota; kingdom Viridiplantae; phylum Streptophyta; class Magnoliopsida; order Myrtales; family Myrtaceae; genus Eucalyptus; species Eucalyptus leucophloia. The sequence continues at coordinate 33,174,921 of CM029476.1, forward strand.
CTTGTGGGAACTTTGTTATGAATCATGTATAGACTAAGTATTCTGTTCGGTGGTCTTGGACCTCTCTTGTCCTAAAAGCTAGCTTAAGGGGTGAGACTTTTCCTCACGCTTATAAACCGACCACCAGCCCCTTTCACAATATATGTGAGACGACCTCAACAATCTCCTCCTCTCACATCGGGCCAGGGTCAGAGACGCAATAACCGTAACTCTCCCGTGTGACTTTTTTTGGGTCCAGGCTTATTGGCAACCTAGGCTTTGATACCAGTGTTGGGTGGTCTTGAGCCTTCCTCAAGCCAAAAGCTCAGGGGTTGAAGATTTCCCTCACACTTATAAACTAACCATTAGCCCATTTCACAGTCGATATGAGACAACCTCAACACCCTCCCAAGACCAACGTTTCAATTGAACATATACAATTTCATGCTTAAGGCACGAGCAAAACCCAATTCGGCATAATATTGCATGACTCTCGGATGAGAAGAAATTATTCCTAGCGAGTAAGTATATAAAGCTTTTATTTGACTAGATCCAAGTGAACTACTCTAAATATCATCTCACCACATCATCATTGATGTTCCGACAGCTTTGCAACCTACGCCATCAATTTGCAACTCCAAATTTGTATTTCTAACATCTAGCTGGACAATTTTTTAATAGATGTATCTAATTGTGGAAATACCAACATGATGAAACATCTTATTGGCATGCAAATTGATCACGGAGAGTCATTCGGATTGCATATCAAGGATTCAACCTACGCCATCAATAACAAGTTAACATGTTGGCTCTATAATCCTTAAGTCTGTAATGAGTGTGTGCGAGAGAGAGAGAGAGAGAGAGAGAGAGAGAGAGAGAGACTTGGCATTCGAAAGGGCAAGGATGGCATATGCAATTATGTAATTATGTTGGACTAGTAGTCTTTTTTGGCCAATTGGGTTGGAATTAGAGAGACTTGGCATTCGAAAGGGCAAGGATGGCATATGCAATTATGTAATTATGTTGGACTAGTAGTCTTTTTTGGCCAATTGGGTTGGAATTAGAGAGACTTGGCATTCGAAAGGGCAAGGATGGCATATGCAATTATTTAATTATGTTGGACTAGTAGTCTTTTTTGGCCAATTGGGTTGGAATTAGGAAAGGGATTGGGGTCAAAACTGAAGGCCTTGTGATGACAAAATGAAGGAAAATTTTAAGAGAAAATGATACATGGACCGCTTTTCTTTCTACCATGTTTTCAACACGTGTCATCATATCACATTGATTTATGAGGATAAATTGAGTGTAAAAATTCAAAAACTCCGTACTGTAAAAAAGAAGAAAAAGAAGAAGAAATAACTACATGTGACTTTCATCTTTGAATTCATACTTTAATATAAATTTTACGGCTCACGCATTTTGATTTTCTTAAAAAAAATTAACTTTTGAAACTTTCACAACATTCAAATATTGATGTGTAAATGTACATATAATTTTTTTTCGGCAACTATCAGAAATATGAATAATAATTCTAAAGCTGGCCAATGTTTGTCTTTTTCTATAGCAAGTTGCGCAACTTGGTGACGATATTGCCTTCTCCGCCTCATTAAAAATCTCTTACTCCTTGGGCGTATCCAACGAAAATATCGCAAGCCTGTCTATTCGGAGCTTGCTTTCAAGACCATGACCGATCATGGTGACTAGTGAGGTATCATTCGGGTCACTTGATGCTTGGACTCTTGCATCCCGCAATATAGACAATTTGCAATGACTTTGGAGTCTATTGAATTTGGCATTTGTAGATGATGTATCGATCCGATCGTGACATGTGTGGCCTATAACGTATTGAATTTAGAACTATTTTTCTTTCTCTACTGACTACTAACGACTTGGGGGTCAACTTGCTATGTGCACCCCACAATCATGAGATAATGCTAATGGTGCCGTTAGTTATAGCAATGTCTATTATTTGCATCACAATCCTATCACAAAATCGTTGTTGTGCTATATTTGGTCCTCATGGTTATAGCTATCGTATATAGATGGTCTTCATAATACCTATCATATGCCTATTATAATTATGCGTGATAAAGATTTGTATAAATCTCCCTATTTTCTCTTTTCTCCTCCTTCCTCTGCCTCCACTTTAATAGAAATCATTTGATAGGTCAATGATAAAAGCATAAGATTCGGTGAGGACGACCCTTGCCTTTGGCCGGTAGGCCATGGGGCCAACGGAGAAAGAAGAAAAAAAATAAATAAAATTATTAAGAAATTCAAATTTTTCAAAGAAATTGCTAACATTGTCTACATTAATGCTAATCATATCACGTAGGATGGTACATATTTGCAATTATGGAATTATGCTGGACTATTGGACTAGTAATCTTTTCTGGTCGGTTGGGTTGGAATTAGGAAAGGGATTAGGGTCAAAACTGAAGGCTTTGTGATGACAAAGTGTGGAAATTTCAAGGGAAAATGACAAATGGACCACTTCTCTTTCTATCATGTTTTCAACATGTGTCGCAATACCATTTAGATTTATGAGGATTAATTGAGTGAAAAAACATCAAATAATCCGTACAGTTAAAAAAGAAGTAAGAAGAATCAACTCCATGTGACTTTCATCTTTTAATTCATATTTTAAACTAAATTTTTTCCATTCAGATTTTCTTAAAAAATTAATTTTTAAAAATTTCACAATACTCAAATGTTGATGTGTAAAAGCATAAATAGTTTTTTTTTTTTTTTGTAATTATGTGAAATATGAATAATAATTCTAAAGTCGGCGATATATGTCCTTTTCTATAGAAAGTGGCGGGGTTAGCGACGATGTCACCTTCTCCGCCTCATTAAAAATCTCTTACTCCTTGGCGTTATCCAATGACAATATTTGGAGTTGCTTTTGAGACCACAACCGATCTTGGCAAGATACCATTATTGTCACTTGATGCTTGGATTTTTGCGTCACACGATACTCGACAACTCGCAACGACTTTGGAGTCAATGGAATTTGGCATTTGTAGACAACGTATCAATCCGACCGGGACACATGTGGCCTAGAACATTTTGGATTTAGAATATTTTTCTTTCTTTATTGACTCGTAACGACTTGGGGGTCAACTTGCTAACGAGGTCTATGCACCCCCACAATCCTGTGATAATGCTAATGGTGCCGTTAGTTATAGCAATGTCTATTATTTGCATCACAATCCTATCACAAAATAGTTATTGTGCTATATTTGGTCCTCATAGTTATAGCTATCATATATAGCTGGTCCTATACCTATTACATTGCCTATTATAATTTATGTGTGATAAAGATCCCTATAAATCTCCCATAGTTTCTCTTTCGCCCCCTTCCTCTGCCTACGCTTTAATAGAAATCATTTGTTAGGTTAACGGTAAAAGCATAAGATATCATCTGGGAAAATTACCAAAAAATTTTAGGCCTATTGCGTTTGTTCTAATTTGATCTTTAAACATTTCAATTGTACCAATTGAGTTTAAATCTTTAGATAAATTACCAGTTTACTCATTTTGGCTAATTTTGATAGGAAATTAATGACGTGAACATTGGCCATCATATGTGGCATGATTACTACTTGACGCTTGACAATTTTTATAATTTTTTCTCAATCGAATTATTTAATTATTTAATTTAATTTAATTTTCTTTATCTTTATTTTTCTCTTTCCTTCTTCCTCCACTAGTCGCCATGGCAAGTGATCGGCCAAAGGTGAGGGTCGTGCTCATTGAGGCGAGGCTCAAACTTGTCAGCGAGGTCTATCAGTCCTTGCTAGATCTGGTGAGGGTACCCTCATTGGCCCTTGAAGAAGGAAAAAAGGAAAAGAATAAAAAAAATAAAAAATTTCCTATTTAAAAAAAATTGCAAAAATTGTTCATATGAACATCGGCTGTGTCACGTAGGAGGAACAATATGAACATAGGCAATTTTCCGTCGAAATGACTGGATGGACTCAAATGACAAAACGTGAAAATGTTTAGGATTGAATTGTCAAAATGCAAGAGATTTAAAACTTTTTTTTTTAAGTAATTTTCCAAATATCATTTATACGAAAGTTATTGGTCTCATGATGATGCATCGTATGTGGCCAGGCTTGTCTATTAAAAAGACAATTTACACCGGATGATAAAGCATAATCAAATTTACAATTTGTTACTTCAACGGGAGAAAAACAATATAAATAGCCATCTCATGGAAAGCCCAGAGTACCAAGCCTAAACTACCAAATACCTCTCACCAAAACTAATAATGAGGAAGCCCCTTGTTCTTGTTTGTGCTCTCTTCATCTCCTTCGCTCTTCTCTTCCTTCCTTCCGCCGAAGCTCGAGCACTCCTTCAGAAAGGTGAACTCTCTCTCTCTCTCTCTCTCTCTCTCTCTCTCTCTCTCTCTCTCTCTCTCTCCATGTTGGTTGAAGAAATACGATGAATCTTCTATCTGATAATCTAAGCAGGACCTGCACCGTGTTCACGACGGAAAGGGAGATATACACCGTGCATACCGTCACCATCTCCACCATGTAGTGTTTATGTACGTGGACCTTGCCCTCCGCTAGTTGGCCCTACGAAGCCATGAGACCAGGGAGCTAAATTAAGCCGCTCATGATGGCCAAATTGCATCATAGTATGAAGTATATTTCACGGCACCGCCGTCGCAAAGGAATAAATAAGCGGAGTGAAATCGGTTACTTGATGGAGCCTCGTCTTCACGCCCGAAACATATTAGGGATAAATATTATGTAGGATGCATTTCAAGGTAGAAGACAATGAAGCAATGTGAGAATCGTTTAGTTTAAGGTATGGTGTCTTTTAAGGAAATAAAAGGAATGGAGACGAAGTCTGTCTCTCAGGTTTCTATCTTCTTTTCAAATACCCATGTAATAGGTAATCGAAGTGTATGTGCAATGAGGTGCTTGGCTGCAATCAATTATTGTTTAATTAACTTATTAGAGTATTTAAATACTATATCCTATCTTCATTAGAAATGCCTGCATAGTTTCCCTACAAGAAGAAGATTATTCTCTACTTTTCCAGGAAGAAAGAGATGAGAACTATTCTTTAAAGATGTATGTGCACATGTATATTATAAGTAAAATAATTTCATTGCAAAGTCCATACCTGGAGAAAAATTATCCAAAAAATAATAAATTAATTACATTTTTACCAATTTAATCCTAAATTTTCTTATATTTTGCTAATTAAGTCCTAAATCTTCTCATGTTTTGTCAATTTAGTCTATTCGGTGTCAACGTGGCGGCTAATGTTGACGTGGATAATTGTTGGGAAAATATTTTCATTCATTCATACTTGTAGCAATTCAAGCAATCATTTTTGGAATTTTTTTTTTTCAAATCATCTATTTTCGATAAAATAAACGAAGCCTAACGCAAAGGAAATGAGGAATAAATCCATGTGACACAGCATATCCAAAAAACAAGGGGATATAAATGAAATTAAAAATATTTAAGCTTGTCACGCTCGAATTTAGAATCAGGTGGAGTGACAACATGGGGTAATCTTTGCGAGACATGTAATCATGTAATCAGAAAAGGCGAAACAACCTTTATTCCTAATCCGTTCATAACATGAGTAAACGGAAGCTACTGATACGTGGCGGAGCGACAAAAAGGACAGGACTCCCTCCTCTCCGGTCACTTGCCGATGCACTCTACATGGAAGACGTGCTCCCAATGCGTCCGAGCGGCCATAGACTCGGCTCAGAGCTCCTCACGACAGATCAAAGGAGCCCTTTCAATGCCAATCTTGCGCTGTAATTCCCCCACCCAGCAAGTTCGAAGGCCATCATGTCGTCCAACGGCATCACTGCCGCAACGAGGACTCGGAGACCCGTGGTGACGATGGATATATATTGATCTTAATTTGTCAAATGTGATATTGATTTTGTAAAATCATTATCTGTCATGTATGTCATAACAGACCCCCAAAATATGCAGATACTTACAAACAAAACACGTGGAAGTAGAAGAGATGCTAAATTAGAGAGTACTAGGATTAGAGATTTGCTAAAATGACTATGAAAAATAATTTGCATACTAAAGCTCGCGTTCTCTCAAAATCTTCTCGGGAAAGTGTGATGTCCATATTGAACTTATACTGCTTGAGAAACGCGTCAGCCACTTCATTCCAGGTGTCGAAGAGGTTCACATTCTTCATCACATACCAATTCAGAGTGGGCCCAGTCAAACTTGCATGAAATGATTGGATCATGAGAGACTCATTCTTGACATATTAGGCCATGCGTATGTGGTACATTTGCAAATGAGCCTTTGGGCAGGAAGTACCATCATATTTCTCGAACTCCGGCATCTTAAACTTTTTCGGCATCTTGACTTTCTCGTAAACTGACAAGTCAAATGGAAGTGAACTCCGCGACTCTTGCAATTGTTTCAGTTTCTCTTCAATTTTGGCAAAGCGTTCATCCTGTTCTGCCTTAGGGACATTGTCAGGCTTAACCTTTTCGGTAGTGACAAACAGTGGGTCATCTTCCAATTCAGGCATGTCATCATCATCAATTTGAGCCTTGTTCGTCTGCTTTGGGACTACAATCTCAGGGAGAGTGAGCGCAAGGGTCTAATTCACTTGGAAAGATTGCATTTAAGTTGTCAGAAGTTGCATAGAGGTGAGTAACTGTTTGACTTGATCTTCCACGGCAGACATACGATCTCGCATTTTGACTTGGTCGGCCATTTTTGCTCTCGATCGTGTAATAATGGGCGAACGTGGAAGATCCATTATCACCTAATCCAAATGAATGAAAATATATAAGTACGAAGTGCAAATAAAGAATCAACCCATGACAATGATCTATCAACTTTTTTTTCATCATTTTTTTTTATTTATTTATGAAAAGCTCTTACAAGAAGGGAATTTCCTAAAGAGAGCTAGAAAAATAGACATCCTAGTAAGATCAAATTTTCTAGACATGAATTGAAAACAAATTCTCCGAAGTTTTTTTATTTTCCAAATGATTCATTGCATGCAATTTCCTCATTTCATTTCTAAAAGGAATTATATCAAATGACTATACTAGATTGTCATGGACAGACCAAAAGCATGACAAAATAAATTACGTGATAGAGGGATAGAAAACTTACTTTACCAAGAAAAATCGACGGCAATCACATAGACATGCGCATGGTAAGTGGCTCGATGTCTAATCTATAAGGCTTATCAAAGTGAAGCCACAAGGATGATCAGACTAGCCACAGGCTTGTGAACTATGTCGAGTCCTCATGACTCCGACTTGGTCAAAGAGTCGACCTGGGTCACGGGCATGCGGACCGAGGTGGGTACTCTTGACACCATGAAAGAAACTTCGGAATTAAGATGGGTGACTCGTACCGCGAGCATGTGGTCGGAGTGGTATCCATCTCAATACCATCCTAAATGATCCTATGCAGCCCAGGTCCAGCGGCAGGTTGTGTGTGCAAAAGTGTAGTGTAAATGCAAAACATGCACAGCAATTTATATCAAACAACACTTCGTTCATGAAAATAAACCATACATTCCTACATCTCTCTATAAAGCAAAAGTTAGTAAACACTTCCCCTTATACCTCCTATCCTGCAAAAATATTTAACACCTTAAATGTTAGGGACATACTTGGAATCCTCGCTGCCAAACAAAAAAATTTTCAAAAGAAAAGAAAATTTGGCTTAAGTCTACTAAGAGTTTTAACTCAAGTCCCCAGGGAAATCGCCAAGCTGTCGCGACTAAATTTTCGGGTGTGAATCACCTAGGGTTTGGTTAATGGATTGTTAAGCCAAGACTTAACTCGGGCTCTCCCAAGCCCATACCAATTCGCGACTTTCGATTCAAGTTCTTAACATGCAAATGATTTTCAATTGAGAGTCGCCACTAATTTATTTTTGGTGGGTCGATTAGAAACCCAAGTCTACGAACCAGAGATTTGGGTATGGGGACTTGATTATACTAGATTTCTCTAATGCCATTTCAGTACCATTCTTTTAATTTCAAAAATGTTTTTGCAGGCAGTTTGGATTGATTTTAAGTCTACTTTCTTAACATGTAAGGTGATCATGCGGGTACACAAACCACCAATTTAACACCTAAATAAACAATAAATAAATTACAAAAAATTACCACAAAACAACGAAAGCATCTACAATGTTAAATTAAAACCCACATCAACAGCGCTAAATATGGTTTCTAATTAACACGCAATTTTTGTTTTGTTTTCACTTAATTAATGAAAATCATGCAATATGGAATGTAATATTAATTAAATGTCATAACTCTAATGATATGTAATTTCTAATTAAATGGACCTAGCGAAAATACTAAATGACATGCATCTCAATGAATCTAACTCTAATGACGTGCATATGACATTTTTTTCTTTTTCCTAAAAGATTGCATTTTATCCTAAATAATAAAACTAATTTAACCTATGACATTTTTTTGTATTTTTCATGAAATTCGAAATTTGGTAAGATATGAAAATTAACTAATTAGATTAAGATCCTATTTAGTTTATATTAGGAATTAGGTTAAGCCAAATCCTAATTTAAACTAAAATATTATCTTAACCTAAATAATCCTAAAATGCAATCTATATAACAAAATACCTAAACCTATAATAAATTAAGAAAAATATTATTTAAAAATAAACTAAATGCAATTTTAGCCTAATATGCAATGACGTGCAAAAGATGCCCTAATTTTACATAATGTATGCATGATGATTTCTTTTCTTGTTTTTCCTTTTTTTTTTTAAAAAAAAAATCCTGTTATGAGCATGCAAACCCTAAAACTACATTTTTTCTTTTTTAGAAAACTAACCTAAGTAACACCACAGCAAATCAATCAATATTGATACCTAAATTGACGAACCATATCTCGTGCATGAAATCGGGTTGGCAATTTTTTAAATAATTGCAAATCGAATTTTGGGCATGAAAATTGAACCGACAATCACTAATTTCAAGGCAATTTCATATCATGGAATTTCAATTTCACATTAAAGGAATAATTACACTAAAAAGATAAAATAAAATAGCAAAAATAATAAAACAAAAATAAGATAAAGAAAATACCTAAATTTTCTTTTGCTTTTCTTTTTTTTTTCCTTTCTTTTTTTCTAAAGAAAAAGAAAAATAAAGCTGGTGGCCGGTCCCGAGGGCTCGCGATGGGGTTGTTGTGGGTCGGCACAGCCTTCGTTGCGGGGTTAATCGGGCGCTCGGATCACGGGCTTCGGCCCGGCGGGGCACTGCGGGGATGGCGGGAGGCCTCGGTGGCTGCAATGAGGAGCTCCGGTGTACGGATCGGGCTGTTGGGCACGGCGTCCGGTGAGAGAACCGGATCGGGGGGGAGGATCGCGGCGCGGAGTGAGGGCGGCATCGATTTGGGTCTTCGATGAGGCTCGGCACCGGCGAAAGGGAAGCGTCGAGGCGGGTCCGGGCCTTCGTCGTAGGGGACCTCGGATTTGCAAGCGGAGGGACTTGGGTGGCTGGATCTCGGCTCGGCTGCAACTCCGAGTCATCGGTGGCTTGGGATCGACGGCGGAGACAGATTTACGGAGGTGGGTTGCAACGGCAGGGATTGGCACGGCGTCCGTGGGTTCTGTTGCAAGCATGAACGAGAGATGAGGCGGAGGTGGCGGGTCGCGGGCGGAGCGGCGGCGACATGTCGTTGAGGCTCCGGGGGCTCGGCATTGGGGCGGCGCAAGTCGACGGGGCTCGCGGGTAGAGACCAGCGGCTCGAGCGCTCGCGGACGGAGATCGACAATGACGATGGCGAGGTTCGACGGCGACGGCGACGGCGATGGCGGGGTTCGACGGCGACGGCGGGGGCGGCGAAGGCCCCTGCGGGGAAGATGAACAGTCGCGCAAGGGGGGTTTTCTTTTCTTTTTCTCTTTTTTTTTTTAAACTTTTCCTCTCTCCACTCACTTTTCACCTTTTGCTCTTTTTTTTTTTACCGATGGAAAGGACCCCCCAATTTACCGTACGTGACCCCTTTTATAAGCCAAAAATTGTTTCTTGAGGGTATATTTCATTTCTAATTTTGCTTAAGCACGATACCCCTAAATATATTGCTGAAATATTTTTCTCATGTTCCATCAAAAAAATTCCCCTTTTGTGCAAAAGTGCATCTCCCAGTGTATATTACCTAAATATGTGAAAAATTTTAATGAAATATAACAAAAAATAAAATTTTCCTCAACCACATGCCATGTGATTATGATTTTTTTATTTTTTTATTTAGCAAAAAAAAATTAACCCCAAAAATTTAGGTGTCAACAATCCAATAAGAATGTTTAGAGTTGCTTTTGAGACCATGATCGATCTTGGCAAGGTATCATTGTTAGGGGTGAGCAACGATCTATGGTCGATCTTGGACCGGCCCAACTCTGCCGATCTGGTCCGGTTCCCAGGGAGATTGGGTCGGTCTTTGGTCCTAAAATTCCAGAGCCAACACTATACGGGTTGGTCTTATGTCCTAAGAGTTTTGGGTCGGTCCAACCCTAGACCAACCCTGTATATTATATTATATTATATTATATTATATTATTTATAATTCTCTTATATATTCAAACCTAAGTAAAATGTATGTTATATTATATTATATTATATTGAGATGTTCTACCAATAGCACTAATAGTAATTTCAATTTAAAACTTTTGTTGAGTATTAATTATGTGTCGTTTGTTTTGTTTTCAAGTGTTTAGAAGTTCAAATGAATTAACAAGATGTGAAGTTATATATTCATGGATTATATTAAGTATTTTGAACTTTTTATGGTTTAATTGTATTTTACTAATGAATTTCAGCTGCACTTTACTTTTCAATTTATATCAAATGGTAGAAGTTTTTGAAGAGTAGAGTAGTACTGTAGTTTATATGGTGATTTGCTAGTCAAGTAGTGTGAAACTTATTTTTTGGTTGAGTGTACTCTACATGATCGAATGCAAGAAAACACTTTTGCATATGGTGTTATGAATATTAAAGATAGATGATTGCAAGAACTTTCCATCTTGTCCCATATCTCGATGAGCGGTTAGCAGGTATAAAATTTCTATCATTATGTCATCTTAAATTTGTTAAATATGTATTGGTATTTATAGTTTAGTTACACAATACCGCATTGTCGATAGATGTGTAATTTGAATTTGTAGGTTTGCTTTTTCAGGGAGTATAAAAAATAAGATGAAAAAAATTATCGATCGGTCTCGTGTTGACTCTGGAACCAGACCGAACCCATTGGGTCGGTCCGGTCCTTGGTCCTAAGCTCAATAGGATCGGTCCTTGGTCCTAAAAATTGAGAACCGACACTGTACGGGTTGGTCTTGGGGTTAGGGGTGACCCAGACCAACCCGGACCATGCTCACCCCTAATCATTGTGGTCACTGCTTGGACTCTTGCGTCACACGATATTGGACAACTTGCAACGACTTTGGAGTCAATTGAATTTGGCATTTGTAGACGATGTATCGATCTAATCGAGACACATGTGGCTTAGAACATGTTGGATTTTTGGAACATTTTTCTTTTTTTGACTTGTAACGACTTGGGGATCAACTTGTTAACGAGGTCTAAGCACCCCACAATCATGTGATAATGCTAATGGTGCCATTAGTTATAGCAACGTCTATTATTTGCATCATAATCCTGTCACAAAATCATTATTGAGCTATGTTTGGTCCTCATAGTTACAGCTGTCATATATAGCTGGTCTTATACCTACTACACTGCCTATTATAATTTATGTGTGATAAAGATTTGTATAAGTCTCCCGTAGTTTCTCTTTTTGCCCCTTCCTCTGCCTACACTTTAATAGAAATCATTTGTGACGTTGATGGTAAAAGCATAAGATATCAATTGGGAAAATTACCAAAAAAATTTTAGGCCTATTGCATTTGTGCTAATTTAATGCTAAATATTTCAATTGTGCTAATTGAGTTCTAAATCTTTAGATAATTTGCCAATTTAGTTAATTAGGCTAATTTCGATAGGAAATTGATGACGTGGACACTGTCCATCATCTATGACATGACTACTGCTAACGCAAATTGTGGCACCCCTCGACGACCCCCGATCCGTTAGGGTCGTCACAGTTCGATTTTCGTTTCACTTTCCTTGATAACATGTCATTCTTATACCATTTCAATTTCAGTGGGTCTATATAACCTTGGGGTTTACATCTTTTAAATCGGTCCCTTGTGCAATTCATATAACGGAAACATATCCAACAACTCCCTTCTATATTCAAAAAACAATGCACACCTACTAAACGTTTATAGGTAAAAGGCAAACACTTTTATTAACTTAAACCAGATGGATATCATTCATCGGTACATCAAAATGCCAATGTTTTCTATACTTGGCTATACTTCAAAAGATGACCGATATCTCTTCCAACAGTTGTATATTTAAAGTCCATCGATCGGTGTCGGCGTCCAAAAGTTCCTTCCTTTGCTATCCTTCTCCTCGCGGTCATATCCAATCACTTGATCTATCTACTGGTGGCAGTGGCAGTAGTTTGAGAAGTTTCTATCATTGGCAATCCTTCTCCATCACTTTTTGAACGTCGTAGCCATTTCTGATTGAGCTGTTCACTGCCTTCGAGTTTTACCAACTAAGCCTCTATTCTACTCTGTTTTTCTTATTAGAGCGACGAGGTGCTTTGCGTTTGCCTGATCCTTCTTCATTGGCACCGATCACCATTGTCGACGCCTCTAGGACATCATCTCTCTAGTCGATCGCCGTTTGTGATCAACAATCGCACCTTCAAGGCCATATCCACCACCGCACATAAATCCTTTGTTCTGCCCTGCTTCCTGGCTAAGGATTGTGAAGTGCCTTAGGCTCGTTCATTACTCCCTCAATGGCTTCAATCTCCGTCATCGCACTTCCAGGAGTTTTGTTTTTTCCCTAACATGATTACCGTGAGATTTTGGTAGGACTACAATCAATAATTATAAAAGCTTAAGTCTTTAGATGAATACATGGTTTAATATGAACAATATATTTTTGTTACGAGGAAAAGCAAAGAAAGATGGGGATAAAGCACACACTTCTTACATGGTAGTCAGTGCTGACCTTGGGTTTGCGAGCGGCGGTGAAAAATCCTTGCTCAGCACGATTTCCAGGAACCTGTCTTAGGTAACACCCAAAAATAAAATAAAATGAAGAGGTATTCGTAGTAATTGCAATAATTATTCTCGGACGTCAAAATTGGCGCACCGACTCCTTTTCACTCGCGAGGTATTACAGCATGGACTCAGGTCTTCCCCAGCCGGGACGAAAGATCAAAGTTGACTTGGACATGAGAAATCGTGGGCGCTAGGACACATCAATCTCAGTGTCCTTACTCATCTCAGGTGCAGAATGTTATTATACATGTCTACTCGACAATAGCCAAAATTGAAGGTCCTGACGTGATGTCTACTTTGTGGGGTCTCTTATCCCAAGGCGATTCTCTCGCTTATTTCTTCCCCTTGAGTCTTTTAAGAGAAACCCAACAACCCGAACCGAACCGACTTGACCCGAAACACAGTAGACCATCTCATGTGCTTCGGGTGGGGTCACCATGTGTGACCATTGTGTTTTGGGTCGGGTCGGGTCGGGGTCGGGTCGGGTCGAGTCAGATCGGGTAACAACAAAACCCGACCCGACCCGACCCAATCCATTGACACCCCTACTTTATAGGGCCGTCAATAGGAGACATCTCTAACTCTACAACAATCACCTGATTTGCCGTAAAATGAGGCTTTTTTTTAGTGGAGACGATATGTTTGAAAAGCGCTAGACGTATTTTAGCTTCCTCAAAGTTGTGCCCTGTTCCAAACCAGCGTATTTTTAACCACAGATGGCGCCCACCAGATCCTGGAGTCATAAAAATCAACATTGATGCATCTTACCTTTCGTCGTTCGACGCAGCTTCGGTGGCTGGGGTGTGCAGGGACTCAACGGGCCATTTGATCGATGGATTTGCCTCCTCTGTTCGTGTTTCTTCCGCCCTGCAAGCCGAGGCGATCGCCTTCAACTCCGCGCTGAAATTTCTTCTCCAGAGAGGTATCGAGATGGATCGGATCATTGTGGAATCAGACAGCTTGGTATGCGTGGATGCGGTTCGTGATCCTGAAAGATGCCCGTGGGAGCTTCGACCTATCCTCGACGAAACCCTAAGATTGCAGCTTCGGTGCCCTAACCTTCAATTGATTCACTGTCATAGAGAAGCCAATGCTTTAGCGGACTGTGTTGCAAAGGCCCATCGGGCCTCTTTACTTCCTCCGAATTGGGTTTCTCGGATACCCCTTTTCTTGCAAGATCTTGTATTATCTGAACTTGATGTAAATTCAATGATGCGTGCTTAATATATGGTAGTTTTCGACCAAAAAAAAAAAAACTCTAGAGTGTCAATAAATTCTCAAGTATCATTGTGGCAAGGCTTCTAGGCAACTTGCGTGATGGTAAGTATTCTCGTATTATCGCTGTGGCTCTTGTCAATAGAGCTAATGGTTTGCCGTATTGTAACCCATCCTGGCTAGATTTGCGTAGATACTTTCATTCAGTGTATCATATCTTTGAAACTAGGCGTGGCCCGTTTATTAAATAGGCTATACCATAGTTACTCGTTTGATACATTTACAGAAAGAATCTTGGATATAAACGTGTAAAAAGTACATTTGAACTTATCTTTATTTGTCGAAATGAAAGGGGGAATTTGCGATTTGTATAAACAGGCAGATATGTTTATGACAAAAGCATGATTTAGTGTAATCGGAACACACCTAATTAACTGCATATTGTGTATTTGTGTAAAACGGTCATGTGGAATATTTCTAACCTTACATCTCGACATACCCGAAAGAACCTATATAAAACGTCCATGATAATATAATGTGCATGTTCCATCCATTGCAAGGTTTGATGCTTTTCCTGGTAATAAATTAAGGGCAACGATGATCTCTAAGAAAATACTCATAAGGAGAAAACAAATTCCATGATTTCCAAATTCTGATCATTGGTCGGATTCACAATGTATCTAAGTCAATAAAATATGACTTCTTTAAATTGCTACGTGCAAAAGGACCTGCCTTTGACCGCCAGAGGAAGTCCTGGCCCTTCATCTTTTGAATGTAACGCAATTAGAAACTAGTGGGATAGCGCACATACCACGCCTCATCAGCTAACGAGGTTTTAAAGAATACCGACATGCTCTATACTTGATTTGGTATAAAGCATTGTAGTCATAAGTTAGGAGAGTCTATTAAAGGGTTCATCACCCCCCTTGATTTAATGGATATTTGATTGATGCATGAGTCGTCCCGTTTTCCATACAGAATGCTTTTTGTTTGTCTACACTGTAATTTTCATAGTAAGGCTCCAAATTTCATCTCACCTCATATTATCTCTCACTAAGTACGCACAAAAATTAGAATAGCATTTCTGAAAGCAAGGAATAGGTTTTTATACTCCTTGATGTGTGTTGTGAAGAATCTTCTACGCCTCTTTAGCAGTAGTAACATTTGAAATTTTTTTGAACATGGAATCATCTAAAGCTTGATAGATGATTGATAGGGCATATTCATCTTTTGAACGAACCTTCTCCAAGGCATTCCTCTAGTTTTGGTTCAAGATAGCTTCATCCTCTGGCTCATCATAGCTAGTGTTGACGAGTTCCCCCACACCGTAGGCGCCAAGTAGAGCTTTCATTCTAACAGCCAAGTTACCATAGTTGTCATTGGTAAGGCGAGGCTATTGAAGAGGAAGTCAATTGTTTGCATGATATTTACTCTTCCTAATAGATAAAGCTAGATTTCTAAATAAGATCTAAAAACCAAAATTCTTGATAAGATTTAGAAACTAACATAACAATCACCACACCTCACCTAAAAGCAATCACCACACCTAAAAATACGAGCAGATCCATTAAAGATAATGATGAACAAATTTATTATAGATAAGATCTTTGTTCATTAAAGATAACGTATCAATTATGACTCTTTTTTAATATGGGTATCAAATAGTTATCGGCATTAATAAAGTTGGTTTGATTTCTAACCTGACTGGAACAGTAAAACTCGTCAGCCCCCAAGTCTGAACTGAATTATCATATGGATCTTACACGAGAAAAGTTTTTACAATAATTCTTCTCGGAAGGAAACGTCACGCGTTGACTCAGTCTTCCCAAACCGGGACGAAAGATCGAAGTCGATTTCTTTATCACAACTTGCAAGGGCTCGGAGGCATCGACCCCCGGTGGACCAGAAACATCCTTTTCGTCAACTTCTCATTTTTGAAGGCTTCAAGGAGACGTCAACACGAGACATTTCTAACTCTGCAACGATCACCTTATTGCCGTCGAATGAGGCTATATCCTTTGTGGAGACGATGTGTTTGAAAAACATTAGTCTAACCTCTAGATTGTAGCTTGAGGCCCTTCTAACCTCTGGAGTTATCAATTGATTCGCAAGCATCATTGTGGCAAAGCTTCCGTGCAACTTGTTTGATGATATGTACTCTCGTATCATCGTCGCAGCTCCTGTCAATAAAGCTAATTGCAATAATTATTCTCGAACAAACATCATGCGCAGGCTCAATCTTCCTAACCAGGACGAAATGTTAAAGTCGACATGGGTATTACAGCTTGCGATGGGTCCGAAGAACATCCTTTTGGTAAATCGATTTTGGAAAGGGCTTTGTGCCCGACACGGGAAACTATTGGGTGAGCGTTCATAACATGCCTCATCAGCTAATGAGCTATTATCAACCTTGATTCAATGATCTCGTCTATTGGACGTCTACAAAATGGAGAAATTCTCCAAGTTCGTTCATATTAAATAATGTCGATATGCTTTTTAGTTGGTTTGGTATAAAGCATTGTAGTCAAAGATGGGAGTCGGTTAAATGAGGGTTCGTCTTACCCCTTGATTTTACGGATATTTCGTTGATGCATGAGTCGTCTGGTTTTCCATACAGAATTCTTTCTGTTTGTTTACATCCTAACTTTTACTTTAAGAGACCAAATATCATCTCTCACCTCATATTATCAAATTCTCTCACATATGAAAACGAAAATTGTAATGGCTTTTCTAATTTGAAGGAATATGTTTTATAAGGACGACAGAGCAATGTGCCTTGTGAACAGACACCATCATTAGATTGGACATACCAAGGAATTTTGAACTAGCATGTTATTTGAAACGTTAACATTCATTAAAAAGAAATTCCACAAATGTTTAATTGCAACTTTTCATGAAATTCGAATTTCGACATTAAAGAAGACTTCTTAGATCTAAGTTGACAAATTTGAAGCATCATCTCACTGCATCATCACTGACGTTCGAGCAGAGTGGTGCCCCGAATGTGGATTTTAACTGCCAGATCTGGCAAACAGGTTTTTTATACATAAGAGTTTCAAACATTTAATGGACAAAGTGTTTAAATTTGGGATTAATAGTGGCTTTACAATGCCTAACTTAGTAATGAGAGAGAGAGAGAGAGAGAGAGAGAGAGAGAGCATTGATGGCTTATGCATATCTGGACACGGAGAGTTGGTGTTTATAGGTGGACTTCCCTTTCAAGTTGGGCTACCTCTCGTTGGTGGAGGGCTACCGCAGTTATGACCTGTCCCGGGGATAGTAGCGGGTTGGGTGGCAATTATGCTAACCTTGGTGGATGAACGGGCTCTCGGTCCTTGGGCAACCATTCTACCGTCATCTCCTGCAATGAGCTTAGCCTGTTTAATTTCAACCAAGGTCAAGCCGGCCGCCTTCAACTGGCCTGCATGTCATGTCCGATGGCGGCTGTCTTCCTCTCCGGCATGTCCAGGACACGCGTCGATCGCTCGTAGGTATTGTCAAATCTGTCGTTAATCATCACACCTAATGTAGATCCACAGATATGACAGCTTGTAAGAACTATGCGCGACGAAAACTTGAGTTGCTGTTGGAAAATCAATGGTGCACATTGACTAGTAGTAGAAGTCTATGGCGAGCTCACCATCTTCTCGTGTTGGAAGATCTTAGAATCGATTCTATACATAATTGATTCTAGTAAATATTAGTAAATAGGAAACTCCGATACATGTATATTACTTTTCCTATTTTACTTTTTCCTTCTTGCACTATTTATGTACAATGTAATAGCACGATTGAATACAAGTCAGACAATACAATTTACCAAAAGTTCCTGTTACCTTTCTGTCATGGTATCAGAGCATCGTTCCTGCCCTAGCTTCCGCAACCTTTCTTGAATTGCCATTGCTTCCTTCTGATCTGTAACTGAGGATCCCTTCATGCAGAACAGATTAGCAAAGCAATTAGGAATTCATCCTTGGTGCCATGACAAAAGATAAAGAGGTTATGAATCCCTCAGAAGAAACTTCATCAACATAGAATCAGGGGATCACAGATGGATCGACTCGAGAAGAGCAGGTAACCAATGTTGCCTCTATACCTGCTCCTGCTTCAATACAGATTCCAGGGCCAACCTACTGGCCTCCACCCCCATGGTACACCACACCATGGCCCCAATATTCGTATGGGACAAATCCGACTGGTGAATCGGGTCAAACTTATCTAAGTCACAGACCCGGATTCACACCGGGTCATGGAATCGAACCCTATCCGGTTCCACCTCCTTACCTATTTCCATTCAACGGAGGACGGCCGAAACTTGGAGATCCACTTTACACTTTGCCGACGGACGGA
Organism: Eucalyptus leucophloia subsp. euroa; assembly: GCA_017140325.1. Lineage (NCBI taxonomy): Eukaryota > Viridiplantae > Streptophyta > Magnoliopsida > Myrtales > Myrtaceae > Eucalyptus > Eucalyptus leucophloia. The sequence goes on from CM029476.1 coordinate 33,193,622, forward strand.
CCAAAGCTGCGGCTGGTTACCCAACAACTTACTGGAATGTCGAATTATCACGCCTGGGCCCGTGATCATTGATGTGCCCTCATTACCAAAACCAAAGATGGTTTTATTGATGGAACAATACCTTACTCGACGAACGAATGACTGCAGAGGCACTGGAATCACTGTAATCAACTTGTGCACTCCTGGATTGGGAATTGCTTGGCACCTGATGTCGCCACCGGTCTTCCTTCGATCGAAGATTCGAAGAAATACTGGGATAATATATAGGAAATGTACGGGAAGTCGAGATAGGGCTAGGGTTTTCTCGTTGCCACAAACCCTAACCGATGTGAATCGTTGCGGAATGATCATTCTACAAAGGCCCAGATGGTGCGAATTGCAAACCTCAACCTCCAATCAAACCCGTGATTGGCAACCTCGGTATGAACATGACCCGTTGACAAACACGTGTCAACCAACCAATGTTATAGACGCCACGAGCGAAAGAATTCGCTATCTCGCTTGATAAGTCGAATTGACCGCCACAAGAGAATCTTGATTAGGTCAAGTCCTCAAAAGAACAGTAAAAAGATAACCTCTCAATTCTTTTCATCAAAAATAAAATATATTCGTCCCCAAAGAAATTTGGCAAATCCTTTATATAGGCTGCCACACAAACCCTAAAAACCAACCCAAAAAATCTAATGCATTATATTCTAAAATATTCCTATTTTAGAATATTCTTAAACAAGAATATATATAAATTGACTTAGTCAATTATTTGGTGACAAGATAATTAAATTGCACCAAGATTTCCAAGATTCTTCAAGATTTGACCCAAGGTCATCTTCATGCCAAAGATCATGAACCATGACGACAACAGCTTGCCTGAATTGTTTGGCCCGCGCTCGAGTAATCGAACCAGTAGGAATAGACAATGGGTCCCTAGCACCTCCTCCTCGATATGACTTGATGTCCACATCATTCCCTCCCTCGTGCAAAGGATTTGTCCTAAAATCATCACTGGCATAAAAAAGAGTCAAGTCATAAACATTAAATGTGGCACTAACGTCATACTTACCTAGAAGATCAAGCTTGTAAGCATTATTGTTAACTCTTTCCAAAACCATGAATGGTCCGTCCCCTTGCGGTAATAACTTAGAATGTTGCTGCTCAGGAAATCTCTCTTTGCGCATATGAACCCAAACCCAATCGCTAGGTTCAAACACCACTTCCTTACGCCCTTTGTTAGCTTGCTTTGCATATTGCTCAGTCTTGCGCTCAATATTTGTGCGCGTCTTTGAAATAGCTAGTGCGAGTACCTAGAGGGGGGGTGAATAGGTGTACAAAAATTTTCTCGAAACTTGTACGATATTTAAGCAATTAGAGGATTTGCAACAATTAAAAAATTTAATCGTAAGACTGAGTAAGGGAAAGAGAGAATTGAACGCTCGGTTTATAGTGGTTCGGCTTGATTCAAGCCTACGTCCACTCTTCTGCACTGACAGCCGATTGGCTGGATTCCACTATGATCAAAGAGATGTTACAAAGTTGATCTTCCTTGATTTCTAGGTGTAGATGATCTACCACACTCACTCAAGGTGTCACCAAGTATAAACACTCTCTCGTATACAATTTCGCTCGGTCTCAACTAACAATCAAGGGTCTTCGACTCTGAAATTTTTCTATCGATCACACACTTAAAACAGCTAGACGTCTTCCTTTTATACTCCTTCATGCCATCATAGCCGTTGGCACTTACCAAAGGAATTCCTCCAATCTACCCGTTTGGACGGAATCAATCAAGAAGATCATCCGAGCTATTTAAGGAATCGATGATAGCCCATCAATCGTTCGCCCATACAATCGGGATCTCGGTTTCCAAGAATAGAATATTCCAAGATTGTTTCGTCGACCATCGGATTTTTAATCGATCTTAGATAAGAATTAAAGAATCCGAAATGATTATCCAACCAAAGAATCTATTCCGAGAAGATAGGATCGAATCCTCAACCATAAACCTCGGCTTTGGATTTCCTTCGTCACTTTGGATTAGAAAGATCGACAGTGAGAATAGACTTAAGTCTTAAGTCCGAGTCTTAAGTCTTTGAGTCTTGAGTCTTGGGTCTTGAGTCTTGAGTCTTGAGAGAACAAAGTCTTCGACTTTAAAGCGACGGTCTCCAAACATCCAGACTTTAGGCGAAAGAAACGTTTTGTCGGCTTCAAAATATTCTGGAAAGATTTCTCCAACAATCTCCCCCTTTTTGATGGTGACAAAACTTTCTTGAAGATTTGAACAACTTTGACCTGCAAAACATTTCTCAAGTAATATGGCTAACTCATAAAGATTAATAAAACAACCAGACTCGCATCCCAGAAAATTGGTTAGTCTTTCATGAGAAACACCACATAACAACACTTGAATAAATGCAACCAGTCAAGTTCATAATCAAATCCGCAGTCAATTCAGTCAAATTCACACCCAAGTTCAAGTTACCCAAGTTCAAGTTCTCAAGTCATAAACATAACCACAAAGGTCAAAGATTAAAAAATGAAAGTTCAAATTGATTCTCCCCCTTTTTGTCAGCATTGAAAAGGGTGAGAAAGGAGTCATGTCTCCGCTTGGGAATGCGCACGATCCGGAAATCCCCAATGGACTGGACTACTCCTTCAAGCTTCTTCGGGTCTTCTCGCAGACGAGCTACCTCTTCTCCCTTGGCATTGGCTTGGAGTTGCTGAGCGAGGTCTTTGAATTTATCTTCCGAGAGATCGAAGATTCTTGTCCAGCATGCTTTAAAGCTTGGATTTCACAGTCGAACATATATCCGGTTACGCATTTCCGAAGAATATTCATGATCTTGCGAAGATCTGCAGAATTATCCGTACGTATGCGGCATTGACTTTCTCGGCAGACGATGGCGCTTACGTACGGTCCGGCAGATTTCGAATCGACGTACCACCTTCTTCGGGCAATGGAGAGACCTGAACTTCTTTCGGGTCTTCGGAGATTGTCGAAGATCTTCGGCAGCATGAGGTGTAGACCTCTCTTGCTCACTAACTCCCCCTGTCTCTAGGACATCGAGAGGGGAAGAATGATGATCATGCTTTTGATTTCCCTTCTCTCCGCATTTGTCGCCAGACTTGTTCTTTTTCTTCTTCTCCTTCTTCCTCAACTTCTTTCTCCTTCTTCCTCTGTTCTTCTTCTTCTCTCGCTTTCTGCTGAAGTTGTTGGATAAGACACGAACGTCTTGTTCTTGTCGAGCTGGAATAGTGGGATCTTCATCATCTTCATCTTCATCCTCATCCTCCGGATAAGAGTTCTTTTTCTCCTTTTCGATGAGACACCAATGGCCTCCTTCCCTTTCCTTTTTGAAGCAGATCGGACTGGAGATTTCACCTTGAATTTCTCCATTGCCTTAGAGAGTTCTTTCGACGCATCTTCATTAACATTTTCAACCCTACCACCATCTTGTCACACGGTCGAACACAAAAAGTATGTGGCAGTTCAATATTCAAATGTCTCGAAGATCTTGGTCACGAGACCAGGATAAGGCAATTGTCCTTTGTCTTTTGACACTTTGCTCTGTACATGTGGAAAAGGATAGTGTGCGGGAGAGAAAATTTCCTTCTGAGTTGATCGCATACATCAACTTTGCTTCGAGAGAAAGACACGAAGTCTTTGACGTAGACTTCGGTCGAGACAATTGATCACAATCTTGTGAAGCACAATGTTGATTGCATTCATCCTGGAATAGATAATTTTCTTATCTACATCCCTATCTTTGACAAGATCCGAGTAGCGCCAGCAGTGAGACTTTGATTGGGAGATAACGTCCCCTTTCAACTCCAATTATGTCCGCCAACATATTCACATCTACTACATAGACTTGGTCTCGGACACCGAATGAAATTCTATTCGTATCCAAAAAGCTAAGATTTGAATAGAAGTAAGCGGTCGATGATCATACCCGTCTCGTAGAGTCGAGCAAAAAGTCTCAAGTTGAAGCAAATTCAACTTCTCCCTTAAGTTCAAGTTGATGGAATCCGAGGAAGTCAAAGTCGACACTTCTAGGGTTGATTACCCCTCTTTTCAACAGCCTTAGATACACTTTTTCCGATCCTTGGATTTAAACAAATCCATCCGATTTCCTTTCACCTTTGCAGCCACACCCATTCTAGGTTTAAATTCAAGGAACATTTTGTCATCATCGTTCCCGTCAATCGATTCTGTCCCGGCATACGAGGATCACTAGGAATGTTCGCAAGAGCCTCCTCTCGCTCTTCCTTTCGGAGCAATTCCCAACTCTTCCATTTTCCGCAGAAAAAGATACTCATTCCCATAATTTTTGTCCTTAAGAAAGTCATCTATATACTTTAATGAAGAACCGGTGCTTTTCAACGCACGATAAAGCTTATAGATAACAGAGGGTTTTGGACTCTTGCGGGTCGGCATCCTCGATTATGTCTTCTTCTAGATTTTGACTTGCACCTTGTGGGTCGGGAGATACTGAATGACGTGGAGGAGAGCGAATCGGACTTTGTCGCTGACTTGGAAAGTCTTCTTCCTCGAGTAAGATCGAAGTGAGTCGGTCCCTTCTCCATTCTTTGTGGTCCCCTGTTTGCGATTCTTGATGATTTCCTCGAAGACGACATCTTTCTTTGTCTATTGGAGGATTCCTTCACTTGCTTTTCCCAAGAAAAATGACAACTTTCTCGACGATGAACAGAGAGTAGAAACGAAGATCGGGAGGAGAGTGTCTTTTTAGGGTTTTGAAAATTGGGGGAAGAATGACGTGAATTTATATGTGCCTCGGATTTGAAAAGAGAAGATTAAACAGCACAAGGAAAGTGTACGAACACTTCTTTTCAAAAATCAATAACGCCAAAAATAACTTCCTCTAAAAAGACAAGTTTTCAAATTTCACACGAATTATAAAAGAACGTACCTTTTGAGATAGAATAAGCGAGAATTCGTACCTTTTAGATAGCAACTTACAGTCTTTAGCAATGAATGATTGAGTCTCGGGATTTAGAGTCTAAGAGATCGAGTCTTTAGAGTTGGTGAGTCTCTAGACTTTAACTTCTTCAAGCTTCAAAATGTTGAGTCTTGAGCGGATGAAGTCGAATTGATTCTTCTCCAAAGGCTTTGTGAATATGTCCGCTAGTTGACTTTTTGAATCAACAAATTGAATTGAGATTTCTCCGTTTTGAATGTGATCTCTAATGAAGTGATGACGAATCTCAATATGCTTTGCTCTTGAATGAAGGATTGGATTTTTGGTGAGATTGATCGCGCTGGTGTTGTCACATCTGATTTACGTGCATGAGTCTTCAATGCCAAAGTCTTGTAGCTGTTGTTTTATCCATAGAATTTGCGAACAGCAGCTTCCAAGAGCTACATACTCCGCTTACGTCGTTGAGAGAGCTACGGTGCTTTGCTTCCTTGAAAACCAAGACACGTCCTGTTTCCAAGTAGTGACAAGTTCCGAAGTGCTCTTTCTATCGACTCGCAACCGGCCAGATCTGCGTCGAGTATCCTAGAAGATTAAAGTCTCCCCTCTTTGGATACCAAAGACCGATGCTTGAAGATGAAGCAACGTATTTGATAATACGCTTCACAGCAATGAGATGTGATTCTCTAGGATCTGATTGAAACCTAGCACGAGATACAAACACTAAACAAAATATCAGGTCTAGAAAGCGTAAGATAAAGAAGTGAACCGATCATGCTCCTGTACAACTTTTGATCTACTTTCTTCCCTTCTTCATCCTTGTCTATCTTCTGAGAACATGACATTGGTATGTCGGTCTTTTTGCACTTTTCCAATCCAAACCTTTTAACAAGATCATTCGCATATTTTTCTTGATGAATGAAAATTCCTTCCTTCATTTGTTTCACTTGAAGTCCAAGAAAGAATGTTAACTCTCCCATCATACTCATTTCAAATTCATCCCGCATAGACTTAGAGAATTTCTTGCGAGACTTTCATTAGAGGATCCAAAAATAATGTCATCAACATATACTTGAACAAGTAAGAAGTTTTTGTTTTCCTTTTTGATAAACAAAGTAGTATCTACTTTACCTTTGACAAAACCATTCTGTAATAAAAACTTACTTAGTCCGTCGTACCAAGCTCGAGGTGCTTGCTTTAGACCATACTGAGCCTTTTTCGTCCGAAGACCGAGTCGGCTTCTTTGGGTCTTCAAATCCAGGCGGTTGTTCCACATAAACTTCCTCATGGATAAATCCATTTAGGAAAGCACTTTTCACGTCCATTTGGAATAACCTGAAATTTTTGTAACAAGCAAATGCAAGTAATAGTCGAATAGCTTCTAACCTTGCAAGCGGTGCGTAGGTCTCGTCATAGTCTATTCCTTCTTCTTGCGTATAGCCTTTGGCCACGAGTCTTGCTTTGTTCCGTACGACTTTTCCTTTTTCGTCCATCTTGTTCCGAAAACCCATTTGGTTCCAATAACAGTTTTACCTTTTGGTTTAGATGTCAATTCCCAGACATCATTGATGTTGAACTGTCTGAGCTCTTCTTGCATAGCTTCGATCCAGCTTTCATCGGATAAAGCTTCTTCTATGCTTTTTGGTTCAATTTCAGAGATGAGAGCCACAAAGCACTAGATTCTTCATGCCTTTTTGATCTGGTACGGATTCCTTCATCAAGTTCACCAATAATAAGATCTTTAGGATGACTGGATTTGTGCTTCCGGTTGCCGATTGATTTTCCAGGTTGATGATCTCTTTCTTTATTTGATTCTCCATGAGCGTCTTGATGATGGTCTTCCAGACTCTGAGATGATTCTTGAGATGTAGACATTTGAAGATCTAGAGCGGGTTCAGTCTCTTCGTACTGAGTCTTGCTGGATTCATCTTGCACTGAGTCTTGGAATTTGACATTCATTGATTCTTCCACATACGACTTTTCTTGTTGTAGACTCGTAGGCTTTGCTTGATGTAGAATATCCAAGAAAGATACCTTCATCTGATCTTTCTTCAAACTTACCAACTCGATCATTTGCATTTTTCAAAATAAAGCATTTGCAACCAAATACATGAAAGTATGAAACAATAGGCTTCTTACCTTTGAACAATTCATAGGGGTTTTCTCAAGAATAGGTCTTAGAAAGACTCTATTTATAATATAGCAAGCGGTTGAAACAGCTTCAGCCCAAAATCGTGAAGAAATTTTACTTTCAATTAAAAGTGTTCTAGCCATTTCTTGAAGAGATCTATTCTTTCTTTCCACAACTCCATTTTGCTCTGGAGCATATGGAGAGGAAAACATGTGATTAACACCAGATTTATCACAGAATCTCGTAAAATCTTGATTTTCAAATTCACTTCCATGATCTGTTCTTATGCTAGAAATAGCACATCCTTTTTCATTTTGAACCTTTTTAGCAAACTTCTCAAAGTACGAAAAGGTTTCTGATTTATTTGCAAGAAAATATACCCAAGTAAAACGAGAGTAATCGTCTACAATTACTAGACAATATTTCTTACCTCCAATGCTCGGGTTCTTGTTGGTCCGAAGAGATCCATATGAAGCAACTGCAGTGCATGATTAGTAGATACATGATTTATTTGCTTAAATGAATTTCTTACCTGCTTTCCCAGAATGCATGGAGTACATAAGTCAGACTTTTGGTAAGGCAATTTAGGTAGCCCTCGAACAAGCTGCTTTGAAGAGATTTTGGCTAATTACTTCTTGTTGATATGACCAAGTTTTCTGTGCCATAGAACTGCTTCATCTTGAATTGAGATTAAGCATTGATCTTCATTTGGCTTTACATCAAGGAGATAGATGTTTCCATGCCTTCGACCCATGAAAGACCGAGTCGAATCTTTGCTAATTCCAGAACATATGCCTTCTTGAAAGGAGATCTTGTAACCAGTATCACACAATTGGCTAATCTTTGAGTAGATTATAGTTGAGTCCTTCCACTAGAGAGACATTGCTTATTGTGAGATTTCCAATTTTCACAGTTCCGAATCCCACAATGCTTCCTTTGCTATTTCCTCCGAATGAAACTTTTCCACCATTTACTTGAATAAGCTTTACGAAACAATTTGAGTCTCCTGTCATGTGTCTTGAGCATCCGCTGTCAAGATACCACCTTACCTTCTTCTTGACAGAGACCCGCATTCAAAAGAGAGTCTCAAGCTTTCTTTGGTACCCAAATTTTCTTGGGTCCTTTGGTGTTAGTAGGATGAGCATTATTAGGCCATACTCTCTTAACAGGCTTCCAAACCATAGGACACTCTTTTTCAAAATGATCCGACTATTACACTTAGAACACCTTAAGGCATTTCGACCTACGGGTTTTACAAAAACTCTTTTAAAATGATTTCTATAAGCCTCTCTCGATGGTCTTTTCTTAATTCTTTCTTTTACTTTCGGAAAATCAATCAAAGGAATTTTTTCAGCTGTCATACCTAGACCCGACTTATTGAAGTAAGGTCTTTGGATTGAAAGAACTTTTTCAAGTTTTTCAGACCCTATTGAAAATTTCTTTGAAATATTTGATAAATCAGTTTTTAAGAAAGCATTTTCTTTTGAAAGATTGTCTTCACTCTCTTTAAGAGTAGAAACTTTCAAATCTAAATTTTTTACCTTTTCTTCTAAAGTATTTTCCTTTTGTTTTAAAACTGAGTTTTCCTTTTTAAGTTCGGAAATCTTTTTTAAGAGAAGTCTTAAGACTGAAACATAACTCATCAATATATTTAGAGACTTTGACAGGGATTTTATAATCACTTACCTCAAATTCATGTCCGAGTCGATCCAGTCGATCCAGTCGAGTCGATTGTGCCATTAGACACGGGTTGGCATATTCCTCATCACTCTCTTCACACTCAGATCGCTCCGGTCTCGGCTTTGAGAGCTTTTCGAGACTTCTCAACTTTTCCTCTTTTCTTTTCGAGAAGAGGACGGTTGGGTCGATGTGTCCCTTCTTTTTACACTCGAAGCAGACTACATCTTTGTTTGGTTCCACATCATCAACAGACTTGGTCTGCTGTCTCGAAAACTCGTTTCTTTTGAATGAACCTTCTGCCTTTTCTATTCAGTTTTCTGAATCTTCTTATCATGAGGGCGAGCTCCTCATCATCCATATCATCTTCAGAATCTGCATCATCAGAATCATCATTTGATTTTAGTGCAATTGATTTCTTACCTCTTGGATCTTCGTCTTCATTAATTCGTTCCACTTCGTAAGACCGAAGAGTTCCAATCGGTTCGTCTACGAGATAATGGCATGATTCTTTGCGTCTCTCTTATTGAAGTCTTTATATGATTCCAATCCTTGGAGAGTCCACGCGAAGCTTGTTCACCTTCATGGGATCAGAAATTTTTTGTCCTTGATTCTCAAGACCATTGACAATATCGTAAAACGACTAAACATGTCGGTTATAGATTCTCCGATTTCATTTTGAAGGATTCATATTGACCAAGAAGAATGTTAATTCTGGTCTCCTTCACTCGATCTGTCCCTTCATAAGTGATATGTAACTGTCCCGAGACTTCTTTTGCTGTAACACAAGAAGATATTCTGTTATATTCAGTTGGTGATAAAGCACAATATAAAGAATAAATCGCTTTTGCATCGAGTGCTTGTCTCTTGTTTAATTCTTCTTGAGACATTCCGCTGGCTTCAACAGTTTCTTTCCCTCTTTCGAGATTGATGCAGCAGCAGGAGTGATTCCTCTTTCCACAACGTCCCATTCCAGAGGATCCTTTGATCGTAGGAAAGCTTTCATCTTGTTCTTCCAGATGTTGTAATCCTTTCCATCGAAGTAGGGAGGTCTGGTATTGCTTTGCCCCTCCATCAGCCCTGGTGCTAGCATACTAGCCATGGATCTTTTACTCTGAAGTAAAACACTTCAAACACAAGTAAGAACACGAGCTCGATACCAATTGAAATAGCTAGTGCGAGTACCTAGAGGGGGTGAATAGGTGTACAAAAATTTTCTCGAAACTTGTACGATATTTAAGCAATTTAGAGGATTTGCAACAATTAAAATTTAATCGTAAGACCGAGTAAGGGAAAGAGAGAATTGAACGCTCGGTTTATAGTGGTTCGGCTTGATTCAAGCCTACGTCCACTCTTACCGACAGCCGATTGGCTGGATTCCACTATGATCAAAGAGATGTTACAAAGTTGATCTTCCTTGATTTCTAGGTGTAGATGATCTACCACACTCACTCAAGGTGTCACCAAGTATAAACACTCTCGTATACAATTTCGCTCGAGTCTCAACTAACAATCAAGGGTCTTCGAGACTCGAAATTTTTCTATCGATCACACACTTAAAACAGCTAGACGTCTTCCTTTTATACTCCTTCATGCCATCATAGCCGTTGGCACTTACCAAAGGAATTCCTCCAATCTACCCGTTTGGACGGAATCAATCAAGAAGATCATCCGAGCTATTTAAGGAATCGATGATAGCCCATCAATCTGTTCGCCCATACAATCGGGATCTCGGTTTTCCAAGAATAGAATATTCCAAGATTGTTTCGTCGACCATCGGATCTTTAATCGATCTTAGATAAGAATTAAAGAATCCGAAATGATTATCCAACCAAAGAATCTATTCCGAGAAGATAGGATCGAATCCTCAACCATAAACCTCGGCTTTGGATTTCCTTCGTCTTTGGATTAGAAAGAGCGACAAGTGAGAATAGACTTAAGTCTTAAGTCCCGAGTCTTAAGTCTTTGAGTCTTGAGTCTTGGGTCTTGAGTCTTGAGTCTTGAGAGAACAAAGTCTTCAGACTTTAAACCGACGGTCTCCAAACATCCAGACTTTAGACCGAAAGAAACGTTTTGTCAGCTTCAAAATATTCTGGAAAGATTTCTCCAACAAATTCTCTCTAGTTTCCTTGTGGCTTCCTTCTCTTCTTTCGAAGCTCGTAATGACACTGAACATGGGGCGTTTTCTATGCCCCTTTTAGGCACCCACCACATTGCGTATGAATTATGAACACGATAGTAAACAAGATGAATCTATAGGTGCTCTAGGATGCTGTGGGACGTTGAACCAAACAACCGGCCCGTGCCCCCATCCCCCGTCGCCGATCTGCACCCCCAGTGGCTGCTATATACCTTGGCCAGGGTGTCTTCCTCCAAGGCCATGAGATTGAGAAGGCCATCTACGTGAAAGATGTGCTCGGTTATGTGTTACATGCTATTATTGATAACTCGGAGCCATATTGGTGTGTGCTAGAGAACTTGATCAGTGGATATACTTAGTGTACGGCTATGAATTGGAACACACAGCATGATATATTTTGGCCACTAGTCATGTTTCTGATTTTTTTTTCTCTTTTTGAAAAATCGTATATGATTATTGACGATCTAGCGCGACAACATGTATCCAATGTAAAAATTGGATGAGTTGTGGTCAATGGCCATGTACATGTGGCACGGTGGATGCGGAAAAGCATATAAGGCTTTCCCTGGGAGATACCATCTTCTCCTCGAACTTTAATGGTCTCGGGCCACTTGGTTTAGAGGTTTGAAGTACGGATGTCTAAGCAAACTACAAGGATTTGATTGTACATATTATCAAGCGCAAAAATTCCTTTCCATTTGTCCCATTTAATAGTCATTAACGCAACATAACTAATTGAGTGTTAGTAACAAGAGACTCTTAAGGGACCAACTACATTAATTAAAAGAAAATAATACATTTTTTTAAAGATACTGAACACTTGAGTACACACAGTAAGAAAGTCGCTAAAATCAAACGAAATTTTTGCATTTTCAAAGCAAAAATTTAGAAATACTTTAGAAATACTTAAAAGGTGCTTTTGAAGCACTCTTTAAAAAAGTTTTAATTATATGAAGATTTTATCAACTAAACTATGGGCACTTGTTGTCGATCATGACAATATTTTTAATCAACGAATTATTACAAATACTATAAGAAATCATTTTTAGACAAATATTTTCTAAAAACCGTTCATTTTTCGTGTAAGAATCAGAGTCTAAATGCAATTCAATATGGACACTGCAGTCTCTAAATACTTTCTTGTCCAGCTTCTTACTGTTCATCGCTAAATCAAGCAATATTTAGCAAAAAAAAAAAACATAATTCTTCTTGGGAGAAATGATTGCATGATAATTTGTAATGTACTGTGAGAATAACAGTCATCTCTGAATCACAAAAAATTATTAATTGTCATGGGATTCATTTTTTAAGAATTTGTGATTCACAATAGATTATTATTTTCACAATATCTCCAAGACCTATGATGCTAACAAAGCCCTTCTTCTTGGTATGACCACAAAACATGTACCGACTCTTTTCCTTCTCGTACAAAAAGAGAACCTTGTTATCATGCGAATGGGAATAAAATTAAAGATTCAACTGACCTCCATATATATGCAAAGTTTCGTAGCTTTAAAACTCATGGATTTGAATCAAGTCTCGAAAGGAAAGGTTTCACAGCTTCTCCTGTGACATCCCGAATTTCGACCCCGTCCCGAACATATGAAATGGACATCTCGTCGACGTGCCAATGGTCCTTTTTCTCTGAGCTGATCACTCACGAGTTAACCAATCTATTGGGTGAAGCCGTTAAGGGATATAACCGCGGTAAAATCCCTAAAAGCTACTCAATAGGTCGGATCGGACTAAAATCGCGTTCGGCCGATTTTAACCATGAAATTGAATTCGGAGTCTGGAATCGGACATTCGAGCATGTCACTATCATTTATAGGACGTCATCTTGTCTTTCGGAGTAATTTCGTTGAGTTCGAGATTTTGCGGAAAACCGATTCGGACATTTCGGAAAAATAGTAGAAATTCGGATGGGCTCAATGAAAGAAAATTTGGACTTCCAAGCCGAGCTTTTGAGTGTCGGGGACTTGCAGAAAATGGAAATGAGATTTTACTTCATCGAAATTGGACTTCGATTTGGAGAATTTGTGAATAAATTGAAGACCAAAAGAAAATAGAAAGGGAAAGAGAAAAGAAAAGAAAAATAAGACCATGGAGTGTTATATTTTATATTATTTCTTTTCTCTCCTCTCTCTTCCTTTTCTTTCTTTTTCTCTCTTTTCTCTCCTCCCCTCCCCCATTCGTGCGAGCACCCCCACCGAATGCCCCCTTGCCAATTTTAAATTGGCTTCTCCCTCTCTCTTTTTCACTTTTGACTAGTCAAAAGCCTATCTTCTCCCTTCTTCTTATCTCTTTCCTTTCTTCTTCCTTTCTCTCCTCTCTCTTCTCCCCCACGTGACCGAACACTTCTTCTTCTTCTTCTTTCTTCGCGTGCGAGCCAGCGAACTGAGGAAGAACAGAAGCAGCAGCTCGCCGTCGCCGTCGAGCCACCGTCCGCACCACCCGTGCGACGCCGTGCGTTCAGCCGCCCGTCTCCTTCGCGCCTCGCCATCCCCGCCGTGCGCCGTCCAGGCCGTTCGGCCTCTGTTCAGCTCGGTTCAACCCCCGTTCGGCCACCTCCGGCCGTCGTTTGAAGCCGCCGGACCTCCTCCGACCCTCCCCGGAGCACCGCCCGCTCTCTCGAACCCTTCTCCGCCCCTAACCATCTCTATTTTCCCCTGTTTTGCAGCCAACCAGCAACCCACGAAATGGGTTTCCAGCTGGTTCGGGCCCACTTTGGGCCGTTTCCCGGCCCCGAACCCGAGCCGTGCTTTGGGAACAATCGTTCCTCGCGTCGCCGCCGTCGGATTGATCCGATTTGCGCGCGATTTGGTGAGTAATCTCACTAATCCAGGATTAGTGGCTAATTATGCTTAAGGTTGATTTAGTTTTAATTAATTATGTTTAGGTTGTTAGATTAGAATAAATTAGCAATTATTAGTCAATTGTGATGCGATTTAAATAAATTCATTGTGCAATTAGCAAGTAGACGTGGTCTACTATTTATTGGAAGTATCTCGGGAATTTTCTGACGCCTAATCGGGCTTCGATTTGTTGATTCGGGCCTAAGTGGGATTTTTGGCATTTTAATATTAATTTTCGGAATTAAATAAAATAATTATTTATTTTTTCGAAAATTCAAGGGAGATGGTCCGGAACCGGAAAATTATGCTGATGACCGTGGTGAAGTCCGTTTATTTAATCGGGCTTTAAGTTGAGCTAAATTGAATTTTAATGTTAATTGTTTAATTCTCGAAATTTATTATTTAATTATTTATTTTTCGGAAATTAAGGTTGAGATGGTCAGTGACCGGAAAATTATGCTGATGATCGTGGTGCAAATTCGTTTATTTAAATTGGCTTTATTTTGAGCTAAATGGAATTTTTAATAATTATTAATTAATTTTCGAAATTAATTAATTATTTATTTATTTTTCGGAAATTAAGAATTTGATGGCCGACGATCGAAATTTCGTGCTGATCATCGTGGCACAGTTCATTTATTTAATTGAGCTTTATTTTTGTGCTGAAGTGAATTAATTGTGATTACAAGATTATTTTCCTGGGTTAATTAATTTGAAAAATTAATTGGAAAATAACCGGGTGTCGGTTGACAGCACCAAAAGTGTTTTGGTGGGCGCTAATAATGGTGGGATTTGTGGAATCGAAATCATTATATTTTGGCTAAAGCCAATAGTGTGCTAATGCACGATATTTTATCAATGATGATAAAATATGAAAAGAAATGTTGTGTGAAGAAATGCTGTGTGATGTGGCTCGGCGATTATTACATCGCTTTGGCATGGAGGATGCCTTAGAGAATGCACGTAAATTGTTGGATAGTTGATCATGCCTGTGTGGCGGTAGTTGATCATGCCTGTGTGGCGGTGGTTGATCATGCACGTGTGGCGATAATTGATCATGCCTGTGTGGCGATAGTAGATCATGCCTGTGTGGCGGTAGTTGATCATGCCTGTGTAGCGGTAGTTGATCATGCCTGTGTGGCGATAGTTGATCATGTACGTGTGGCGATAGTTGATCGTGCACTGTGTGGCGTAGATCGTGCCCGCGTGGCCATAATTACGTGTATCGAGTATCGTGCCCATGTGGCTGAAGGAAAGTGGAATGCCTAAGAGTATGCACATAAAGTGTTTATTGTACATCACCTTGGCGAATAGACGCCGAGAGCATTACTGTAACTCGTGACTCGAGTGTACTATTGGGGATTATATGGTGTGGAGTGAGATGACCTAGAAATGGTCCAATTGACATGTAATCGACGATGTCGAGTGATCATTATTTTGAATTGATGTTATGAATTGATTGACTGAGTGGAAATGACCGTGAGTGGTCTTGTTGGCTTGTAATTGAGTAGGTTGATTTGATCGATGCTTCGATCGGTGATATGATTGCCTGAGTGCCTATTGTAAATTGCAGCGACTTGCAGTGGGATCGATGCTAAGGTACGTCTTCGACCTATGCGTGTTTAGGCAGCCTTTAGTATAATAGTTTACTAATCGGGCTTAGTGGGGTAGAACTCGCGAGACGTAGTCTCATCCCGGTTTGGGGAAAACCATTTCAGGACCCGCTGAAGAGCGAGGAGGAGGAATCCGAGGAGGAGAACTCGGAGGTGAGATCTGAAGAGAAAGATTTTTGGAAGAAGAAGACAATTTTGAGAGGGGCCTTGAGTACGGCCTAGTTCATCTAAGTTTCCGTCTTCTTTTGAGATCTCCGTTTTGATGTGAATAGTTATTAAGTGATTTGTGGTTTGTGTAAAAGTTTGGTTATAAATTTCAATATGAAAAATATGGCCCCGCTTTTCTATCCCATTGTTTTATTGTGCAGGGATTTTAAATGCTTCCGCATGTGCTTAAAAATGAAAGGGTCGGCGATACATTGTCCGGGATATCGCATTTTAAAATCGACCAAGTGAGACGGATGTGTGCGTGCACGAGGATCGGGCGTGACATCTCCTTCAAGAAAAGTGGGTGAGGCTGGGGTGGCGCTGCGCTAGTCGATGTCACCATCGGGATTCAGCGTTAATTAACAAAAAACGTACTAGTCAAGAAAAATATTTTCCATCAACCGAAAAAAAAAATCTTCTAAAATAGAGGAAAACATTTTTCATTTTTCAAAATGAGGAAAACATTTTCCTCACTTACTTTCTCTTATCTCACACCCATATTAACCTTCCATCTTTTTTCTATTTTTTTAAAAAATCAAAATTTTAATTTTTTTCTCTCTTTTTTTTTTTTTTCCTTCTGTCTTAGCTAGTCACCGGCCATGCGCTTACCAAATTAGCGAGCTTCAATCACACTCGCTAGATTGGCAAGCTTTAGGCACGCCCAATCAATGGTGAGCTTGAGCCCTAGCTCACCGCTTACCTAATCGACGATAGCTAGGGCTCGAGCTCGTTGATCTAGCTTATTGCTTACGATATGGCTTGTCGCTTGTCAATCTTGTCGATCTTACAAGCAGTGAGCTCGAGGCCTCAACGAGATCGGCAAGCAACAAGCCAGATTGACGAACCAAGCAAGCAACGAGCTTAGGCCTTGCCAGCAAGCACGAGCCTACGGCTTGCCAATCTAGTGAGCAACGAGCTAGAGCTCACTGACGTTGAGCAAGTTAGAGCTTGCCTTTGGCCAGCAACCAACCAAAGAAGAAAGAAGACCTAGAGAAAGAAAAGAAAAAAATAAAATAAAATAGGAGATGATTTTAAAATCTATTATTTTAAAATAATTTAAATTTTTATTTTTAAAAATAAAATAATAAAAAATTTATCAAAAAAGAGTGCATGGAGGAAAAGATTTTCCTTACCGAACAATGAAAAATATTTTCCGCTTCATTTTCATATTTCAGCCTAACACTAAAAAATAATTACATTTTCTTGGAAAATGGTTTCTTGAAAAACATTTTCCAGAAATGCTACATTTCCCGAGAAATGAATAGAGCCTAAGAGAGCATATATAATTGGGCAAGTAACCAAATCACATGAAATTTTCTCACAATGACACATTGTAGTCAGTAAATGTCGGGAGATCGAAAAACAGATGATTAGTTTGTCAATACATGGTTTAGATTCTCCCGAGACAAGGTCGGACGGACCTTGACATTGAAGGTGTACATAATTGACAATACACTCATCTTCAACTTGATAGTGGAGTGTTTATGTTACACCCCATTTGGCAAACACAAACTTGGGAGGCAATTGAGTGGTCATTGGAAGATAATAGAGATTTACAAATGTCATAACTTTCTTACAGTTTTCAATCACTCAAGTGATATATTGGTTGAGAATTGTTCATTTGAGTGCCTCCGGTAAATTATTCTGACAATTCGTTTCGCGTGACATTTTTTTTAGAAAAATTTAAGTCTGACTATTCGTCCTTATCCTAAGGATAATATAACTCTATATCTAATTATATTAGAGCCCATAATGGACGACTGATGACTAAAAACGTTTCTTTCATCAATTGACTGGGATCATCCCTCTCCATGCACCCACAATTACGGTGATAGTGCTAAGTGAATTTACAAATTTAACAATATCATTTGTCCATATAGAGTATTACTATGACTTGTGAAAGCAAATAATACTATTCTTATGGAGAAAATAGCTTTGGCCAAGCCAATTTCAGAAAATAGGAAACACCACCCATCATCTTGATTGGAGAAACACATCCGATATATATATTGAAATAATCACCAGATGCCAATCTTAATTGACAGCTTTCAACTGATCAACCATCGGCTTCGAAATCGTGTTGAGAGGCACTATAGAAGTTGATACCTTCAACCTGGGACACACTAAGAGGGCATGCAAGTCCAAGCTTATCCACGTATACATTAGACTCGCCTTCAATCAAAATTTAAGCCAATAATTATAGTCCAATTAAAATATATAAACTGCTCCATTTTAAATTACATCTTCAATTTGGGATTATCTTCACAAAACATCCTCACACATGCATCTCCACAAGATTACATCATCACTTAATGCGATGGGCTACAACAAATACAAGGTTGACGCTCCTTGAGATGGGTTACTTCGCCCAAGAAATTTCAAATGAACTATTATTTACTTGAGAAGAGAGGGAATATTTCTTGAGCCCCGAAGGCCCAATTCCTTTTGACCAACATCAAATATGAATGTAGAAATGGAATAATTAATATGTTATGCAAGTATGGCACTTCGAATTTATTTCAACCATTGAATTTAGAGGCCAAATTACCATAGCTCGACAGATAAGGCTAATGTAGCTGTTCGAGGATGATGCAGCATAGTTTATCGTGAAGTCCTAGGGTGGACCCAAGACGGTCTCTTCCTTCCATTGGAAATTGTAATATGTTCGTTAAAGTCAAAACTGAAGGCTTGGCTTGGAATTTGAAAAGGTTTGGAAAATGTAAAAGGTTCGTTAGGGTCAAAAATGAAGGCTTGGCTTTAAATTGTAGATAGGTTTGGACCAAAAGTGAAGGCTTTGTGGAAATAAATGTGGAAATTTTGTAGGGGCTATGATGAATGGACATCTTTTTTGGCTACCACTAAATTAATCCCTTAGGATCCATAAATGGATGAGGCAATTTAGGTCCATCCATAAAAATTAGTCAAGCTAAAAAAGGTTCGACATGTTAAGGTAATGAGCATTTTCATATAATGGAGTCTCATTTCTTCCATGCTCGGGATATAGACTTATGATCTCCGTCATGTGTCATTCCTTTCAATATAGGTTGGTAATGTAATGCGGTAGTTGATAAATTTAAGGCATTGACAAAAAAAAAAAAAAGATAAATGATACTTGGTAAAAGATAAGAGTAAGTTTTTTTTTTTCTAAATCAAAGACAAGATTTGTTGGTGATTTATATAAAACCAAATAAACGTCGTGAACTAATTCTAATAAGAGTTGATAGCCCAATAATAATTGGGAACTTAAACAAAGAAACATTGGTAATCACTCTAATTAAGGTTTGTCACTTTTAAAAAGAAAAAGTTCATAAACTTAATAGATTAGCAAATGAAGTTGGTAACTTAGTAGAAAAGTCGGTAAACTAAAAAAGAATAAAGTAAATGTTGGTAAGCAACTCAATTGAAAGTTTAGGTAAATCAAAATTAAATAGTAACCTAATAGGAGAAAATTGGGTAAGTTACTAAAATAAAGGTGGGTAATTTTGTATAAGAGTTGACAAATTTAAGGCATTTGTAGGGAAGACAAACAAAAGTTCATTATAACAAAACATAGAAGTTGATAGATTAAACAAACATATAAACTTTAGTAGGTAACTCAAATGAGAATTGGTAGCTATAACCAGTTATTAATTTATTTTTATTTTTTTAAATGGTAGGTCACTCCAATAAGGATTGGTCTATTAATAGAAGAAATCGTTAAATTTAAGATGTAGGAAAGCTTGAAAAAAGAGAAAAGTTGGTAATTTGCAAACTGAAAAAAAAAAAAAAGGTTGGTATTTTCATAGAAGAGAGTAAGTTACTAATGAATTATCGAAAATTCAAGTGACCGGTAATTTTTTATACCAATAGTTTTAATTGGCTCTTACCAATTCTACCAAAAATTTACCAGAATGAAAAAGCAAATCTTTTTTTTTTTTTTTTTTACTAACAGATTCTACTCTGTACGAGTAAGTATTGGATGAACCCCTTGCATGTAAACCCAATCTATATACGCCACAGGATCATGTGGGTTCCACCAGGTCCACCTCAAACAGCAATGCATGCGTGAGTGGTGCTCAAATGTACGGTATCCTAGAATTTTTCCCAGTGCTTGCCCTTCACGTTGATCTACAGCTTCATTGTGGGCCGCCAATGTCGCACCTTTTTTTGCCACCGCACTTCGTAGGCAATTGAGTGGGCATTGGAAGAAGATGTAGCCACCATAATGGACGACTTAAAACATCTCTTTCGTCAATTGACTCGAACCAGCTCAATTGAGTGGGCTATATTATATTCTACTTAGAACTTTTTCTTTTTGTCTATTGACTAGTAATGAGTTGGGGTCAACAAGATCTATGAGGGGGCGGGTCTCCTACCCTGTCCTATACTAGCATTTTAGTTATAAAAAAAAATAAAAAATCATTCGGTAGGTTGAAAGTAAGCATAGAATATCATTCCTATGAAAATTATTGATCTCATGACGACATAGTTTATGTGATCCATGAGATCAACCGGACCTGTTCATAAAGAAAACACCAGCCCCATGAGATGAAAAACATTATAAATAGCTACCTAATGGAAAGCAATACGTGCCAAGCCAAAACTACCAAATTCCTCTTCAATACTGAGAATGAGGAAAGCCTTCGCTCTTTTTTGCGCTTTCTTAATCTTGTTCGCTCTTCTCTTCCTCCCTTCCACCGAAGCTCGAGCACTCCTTCAGAAAGGTGAACTCACCATCTCTCTCTCTCTCTCTCTCTCTCTCGCAAATCGATGTGTATTGGTTAAAGAAATATAATGAATCTCCCACATTATAATGTAAGCAGGACAGATCCGGCCGCCAAGTGGGCGCACATATGTACCAGGCTCTCCGCCAGGTAGCCTTACAAGGCCATGAGAACGAGGAGCTTAACTAAAGCTGCTCATGATAGCCAAATTGCATCCCAATATGAAGTACTATCCCCAACATCGTCATCATGAACAAACAAAGAAGCGAGTGTAGTCAGTTACTTGATGGAGCCTCGTTTCCACGCGCAAAAAATATTAGGGATTAATACTTATGCAGGATGTACTTTATGGTGTAAGGCAATAAAGCAATGAAAGAGCATGTCTCAGGTTTCATCTTCTCTTTTAAATTCCAATATAACGAATTAACTAGATGTGTGTGCAATGAAGTGCTCGTCTAATGACTATGGATTTCCTCAATTTCTTGGCCACCAGTGATTTTGCAGGGGGCAAGAGCTTCACCGCCACAATTAGGATTGAGAAGTAGCTGTCTCAATTTTCTATAGCTTACCTTAGCTTTAGGGGGAAAAAAAGTGTGGCTGTGTGGAATGGATTGAAAAATGAGGCAATCTGAAGCATAGATACACCTCATTCAAGAGTATAAACTGTGACGCAAAAGTTTCTAGTCTCAGAACTCGTTTAGTAAAATGGGAGCGATATAAATATGATTCTACTATTCACAGGGTCATCTAGTAAAAGTTCTAAGCACAAAATCTTTGTGTTCAACGAGAATTGCGCTTGGTTGGTTGAGGACTTTCCAGCTTGAAGAAGAAATTAACAACGTAGAAGAACGCCTTTGTCGCAAATGGCAGCAGACGTTCTTCGAAACTCATACCAACTTAGCATATAAACGGCTTTACATCAATCAACACCAATCAAACCAAGCACATAAGTGGCATTTTATTTGGGAGCAATCAACAACAACGAAAGACAGTTCTCAATGTTTCAGGGCAAGCTTTCGTACGCTGTAGATAATAATTATAAACGCTTCCGTTCGAGAAACAATGAAAACACCCAACCTCATTAAACAAAATCAATGTCAAAAGAGCCAGAGCATTCTGCTAATTGTTGCTAGGAAAAGGTCAATATGAACTAAGTCCGGATATCAAATAGCACGCCTCCCAGGATAAAATATGCAAGAGAATGAAAGCATCTTGATGTCGGTGTAATTCATATCATCTCGTCAATTCTGATGGGCTCTCTCGTGTCCCACGATGGAAACACCCTGCAATGACTTTGGACATTGGAGTCAATTGATTTTGCTTCTGTAGTTGATGATGACGACGATGGTGGGCGACCTAAACCAGTCTCTTTCGTCAGTTGACTAGAGTCAATTTGCTTCGAGCTCCACTGGACCCTTGCCAATGAATGGTAATATACATGTTGCCATCTAAAAGTTTATCATCTCGCCTTAGGCTATGTCAAAGTGGTCAGAATTAATGAAAAAAACCTCCACAACATGAGGAAGGTGTTGTGTTTCTTCGTTGCATGCACTCTCTTTACTTACCTGGCTCCTCTCTTCCCACCTTCCACCGAGTCTCGATGATTGCTTCAAGGGGGTGAACTCATTATACTTGTCTCGCGAAAGTTTCATCATCTCAGTGTCCACTTGCAATTCGCTTGCTCCTATATGAAAACAAAGGCTAAGGGGGCATGCATAGATTGGTAAGTATCCAAAGGACACGAACTTTTCTCACAAAGAAAGCACGATGCAGTCTTCGGGCCTGTTTGGTTCTACTTTGGGGAAATACCCTTGAGAGAATGCAAATACCTTTAAGGTAAAAGGGTTTTCCGAAATGCTAGACTGTTTGGTAAACTATAACTGAAAAGTCTTTAGGGAAATGTAAGGCTGTTTGGTAAACATATATCCGAAAAGCCCTTCAGTGTGACCAAATTAAGTTTTTTTAGTTTTAGTATTTTTAAAATTGCAAAAAAAAAAAAAATGACTATATAACATTTTACATTTTTATGTTGAGAGTAAGGTAAAAGATATATATTAGTAAATTTATTTAAAAATTATATTAAAATAATTTGATTATATTAGATGCAAAGCTCAACTTTTGGCTTAGGGTTCTTTTATGTTTGTTTTCAACTTTAAATAATATTTTTAATTATTGTAGTATTAATCATCTTCGTTAATTAATGATCATTCTAGTGTATTAATAAAAAGTTGGGCTATTGATTGTCAAAAGATAAAAATGAGAAAAAAAAAAAAAGGTTAACCCAACATTTGCAAAGGGTTTTTATTATTTTTTTAAAAAATAAAAATAAAATCCAATGAAACTCCGTCACCGATGAATGGCGATTGGGGTGTGGGGAAGATGATCGGTTTAAAAAAGAAAAAAAAAAAGAAGTCAATAGATGAATAGTAGAGGTGCACTTGCATTTCCAAAATGCTGAAAGCCCAAAGCAGGTCCCCACCTACTTTGAACTTTCAGCATTTCAAAGGCCAGCATTTGATCAAGAACACCTTCAAATGCTGAACCAAACACTTATATTTTTTCCCAAGGAGCTTTTAGGACTGAAAGCCCCTTGGGAATGCTGAACCAAACGGGGCCAAATGTAGTGGCCAATAAAAACAAATTATCAATGTATTGATACCACATGGCGACGCAAACATGGATGCGTGGTACGAAACCTCAAACATGATGTGCATTCTCCTAAGACGAGGTTCGACGGACATTGATGTTTAAGTTGTAAATAATTTACAACTTGATGGTTGAATGCTTATGTCACCCCACATTTGGCCACCACATACTTGGGAGGCAACTGAGCGGGTATTGGAAGATAATAATCTCTATATCTGATTCTAGTAGAGCACATGATGGATGCATAATGACTTAAAACATTTCTTACGTCCATTAAAAGTTATCCACGTCAAGACGATGAGGCCACGTTAGCCGGCCGACGTCTAGTTGGTAAAATCCGAAATGATTAAATTGGCACAACGTAAAAAGATTTAGAACTAAATTGGCACAAAAAAATGTTTAGGACTAAATTGGCACAAATACAAAAGACTTAGAACTTTTTTAGCACTTTTCCCTATGGCATGGTATATGCAAATTACATATAAGTGAAGGTTTTTTCTTTAAGGCTGAATCTTCTCCTCGAACTTAATGGTCCTGGGCCTCTTGGTTTAGGGTTAGAAGTACATAGATTTAATACAACATATTATCAAGCACAAAAGTTTCTTTCCTTCGTCGCATTAAATACATTGATGTAGTATAATCAATCGAGTCTTGCTAACAAGTGTCTCTAGAGAAATTTATTAAATGAATTAAAACTAAAAAAAATAACACTTTTCTTGGGATGTTGAAATTTGAAGAGCACGCCACGAGAAAGTCACTAAAACTAAGTGAAAATTTTTACATTTTAAAAGCAACTTTAGTAATACTTAATAAGTGTCCTTGGAGCACTCTTAAAAATGCTTTTTATTGCATTTAGATCTTGTTAACAACTTAACCATGGGCACCAATTCACTACCACTAAAAAAGAAGCTTTACATTTTCAGTGCATTGGCTGCTCGTCTTATTTGTAGTCAATACTTTGATAATTAATCAATTCTACTTTTTATTAGGATCTAATAGGTAATTTGATTTTCAAAAGAACGATTTACACATAATACGAGAAAAGCATTGCATTAAAAATCGTAAATTGTACATATTTTAGTTGTTTAACAATTGCCTAGCGCCCACATTTAAAAAAAAAAAAAAATCCTTTTTGTAGTGTACCACAAGTGCTCTAACTCCACCTGTTAACATGAAGCATTATACAGAAGAACTTTATCGGGTTCAATAATTCTTCACGCGGAACTTCTTGCCTTAAGTCAACCCTTTTGAGTAGTAAGTCCTACATTCATTCTTTCAACAATATCAACTAGCTTTTTATTCATTCAATTTGATTTTGTAGAAAATTATCTGATGAGCATGTTACATGTATTTGATCGAATCTAGATCATTAAATCTAATGAGACTCACGTTGGCCGCACATGAGACCCACCAACGATCTAAATTCATATTTGTATGTACACTACACTTACCGATATACTTTTTCGACCAGCCTCATAGCCTTTCATCATAAATCAGGCTATATGTAACTAGACATCCTAATTCTTCTTGGTATGAACATGGAAAAAGCACCAATTTTTTTGTTGGTGAAAGAGAACCATTGATGCTATTGATAAGGCATTCGAATTTGTTCCTTCCAGTACAAAAAGAGAACCCCATTCTCATGCGAATGGGAATAAAATTAAAGATTGAACTGACCTTGATTTAACATGGCACCATGTGTAATTGAAACCAAGGTATCGTGGCTTTTAAACTCATTCATTCGAATCGAGTCTCAAAAGGAAGGGTTTCAGAGGATTCTCCTTCGAGAAAAATGGGTCAAGGCTGCACGGTCGAAATCATAATCAGGTTCAACTTCGTTCTTTATGATTTGGTGTGCT
The DNA here is from genome assembly GCA_017140325.1 of Eucalyptus leucophloia subsp. euroa. Classification (NCBI taxonomy): domain Eukaryota; kingdom Viridiplantae; phylum Streptophyta; class Magnoliopsida; order Myrtales; family Myrtaceae; genus Eucalyptus; species Eucalyptus leucophloia. The sequence continues at coordinate 33,218,384 of CM029476.1, forward strand.
CAATTATCGACCGCAATGTGAGATTTTGTAACATCACCATCAATTATTCTAAAAATCTAGGTTATTAGACGAATGTATGGTTTAATAGTTAATTATTCTAACACTCCATCTCACTCTGATCTTTTTGCCTATTACTATGCCCGAGACATATTTAATTGGAGAGACGAACGAAGTTTATAATGATTTGAATTCAAGACTTACAGCTCTAATATTTTATGAAATTTGGTAGGACAATTGCCAGTCGTTCTAAAAGTTTAAATTATTAAACGAATGTATAATTTAACATTTAATTACTTTAACACGTAAGAAGAGGCACAACAATGGCTATGGTGACGGCGGATGGCTCTTCGAAACGAGAGCATAGCTGAGAGATGCCCCCACAAGATCCCTGAAGTTACCTTGCAACAACAAGCTTTCGCCGGCTTGAAATCGGCCAAGACATGCTTGAGCAGCTTGCCACGAGGGCCATCAGTCAGTGTTGTGATGTGGAAGGACGACCTAATTTAGGTTGGCTCACTATGTTCAGTCCCAGATCGTGCGATAGTCTTTTAATCCGTACTTTAGGCCCAAATAGATCTCTCATCAAATCTAACATCTAATGGTCCAAATTATAAAAATGTATTAGTCATGTACACTCTTTTTGATTGCAACACACTCTTGCACTCATCACGTTAAATATTATCGAATTGGGGCTAACTCGAATACTTGGTTATGAACTCATTAGCCTCTCGTAAATGATGAGAGAAATGACCCCATGATAAGTAAGGTAAAACAATAGTTGAATCGCGTATCGTGAAATATCATCCAATAATTTAATCACTTTCTCAACATGGACGATAAGGTGCAGAACAGTATAAAGTTCTTGCCATAAACTTCGCTCCGGCAAAACATACAGCGATATGGATGAAACTCTAATACAACTATAGGCAAACCGGCATAAGATTCTCGGATCGCCGTCGGTTTTGTTCGGGAGGAACATGCGTTGATCATTAAGGTACACGACGAACCCAACGTTTGACTAATTCGCTCCCCAAAAACAAAAAAAACAAAAAGAAAATTCACCCGCTGCTGCTCTGAAGTGAAGGCCCAAGATCCAGATCGCCATCCACTGCCATTTTGCCAACACACTCCGGGAGCCAAAGGTCTCGACTTTCGTCCAAAAGATCTCGCCTTTCCTCTCCGATTTCCCGTGGGATCTTCTCTTTTGGGCTTTCGGATGAAAAGATGGGTGCGCCGGTAGCTGGGTTCTCGGTGATCCCCATCATCAGAGTGATTGGAGTCACCGTGACGGCTCTGGTGCTCATTTGGGCGGTGCGCTACCGAGGTGGTCTGGCTCTCGTCTCCGACCGGAAGGATCTTATCTTCAATGTATACTCTCTCTCTCTCTCTCTCTCTCTCTCTCTCTCTCTCTGATCGTATCTGGGTAGTGAATGCGTGATGGGTTCGTGGCTTCCTTTCAAGTAGAGATGGGAAATTGTCTGAAACTGAAACGATGGTGGTTTTAGCTGTGGTGGCACAATCTGATCAACATCTTGTGGCTTGCCCTGAAAATGAAGAGACTTGTTCATGTTCAGAGAGGCTTCAAATTTTGTTCTTTCTTTTTTGGGAAAAATAATTTTGGTGCTGGTTATGATGCCCCTCATGCAGCTTTGGTGTTTGCTGTTTTGTGCCTTCTAATTGGTGCTGCTGCTTTTCGTAGGTTCACCCTGTTCTGATGGTGATTGGGCTCATACTTCTCAATGGTGAAGGTGGGCAACACTTGCTTTCTCTGTGAAGTAGCATTACGCGTAGGTTTAGTTGTGGTAATTTCCTCGGCATCATGACGAAATCTCCGTCTTCTCTAAGTTACTCGATAATTTGAGAGTCGTATTGGCAGGCTTTTTCAATTCATGACCATTTGTTTATTACTCCATTTGGGGAAAATGATCTTTCTGGATGAATAATGGCTGCTGCATTGGATGTTTCTTGCTGCAGCCATCCTAGCATACAAGACATTCCCTGGGACGAAGAGCTTCAGAAAACTAGTTCATCTGACTCTCCAATTTTTGGCCTTATGTCTAAGCATTGTCGGACTCTGGGCTGCGTGGAAATTCCATGTCGACAAGGGTATTGACAATTTCTACAGCCTGCATTCTTGGTTGGGTCTGGCTTGCCTTTCCCTCTTTAGCATTCAGGTCTTCCACTTACCTCCTGTTTTCTCTGTCGTTGCTTTAAACCCACAATTTAGAGCTTAGCTTCTTTGCTAATGCGCCTTTTGATGTTTTACTTACTTTGTTCAGTGGGCTACTGGTTTTGCAACCTTCTGGTACCCAGGAGGCACAAGGAATAGCAGAACTACGTTACTTCCATGGCACGTCTTCTTCGGGGTTTATATTTATGCCCTTGCGGTCGCTACTTGTGCCACCGGTTTTCTGGAGAAAGCCACGTTCCTCCAAACGAATCACATCATATCACGCTATTCATCGGAGGCCTTGCTAGTTAACTCGTTAGGTATATTGGTGGTTGTGTTGGGTGGTTTAGTGACCCTTGCTGTCGTGTCCCCTGCCAATTCCAAGGTTGATTCTGCTGAGGTTCAGTTGAGTATGCACAATCTTTAGAAGTTCTGGTTTGCAGTTGTCTGTTATTCGTAGGCTGTACCGCTGAATCTACACAGGATATTGATGAAATATCACAGCATCCTAGAAATTTTTCTCAGCATTTTGTTTTATTATGCAGATATAACATTGTGATAGCACTGAATGGTTGAGTTCCTTGTCTCTCTTAAATTGTCAACAAGTTTATATTGCCGATGCTCTATTCCATGGATAACAAGCTGGATGTTCTTTCCAAGCACACTGCATGATATTAGCAATGATGAGAGGTGGCAATTGCACTGGAGTTGATGCCGTGTGTAATTTAAGTTCTATCGTCTCAGAGTCAATGAACCTTTACTGTTTACACGCTGCTCTGACAACGCATCCATAGGGAGCATCTCCAAGCTAAAGTTTTGTGCATGCCCATACCGTGTTCAGGCAGTTTCAAAACTTACCTACATTGCATATCATGCTTCAGGATGCTTTGGAAATATTATCATCCCTTTAACGATTGGGTACTCCATGAATTCCACCTCATCAGCATATTTGCTCCATCCGATCGAATCATCACATGGAAACAGGATGTGGGACTTATATCCTTTCGAAGAGAATGAGAACGTTGAAATTCGTCATGTGATGAGTGGACCTGGTGGATCACAAGGATGAGGATGGCAATTTCTTGAGCCTCTGATTGATCTCTTTCTCCCTGGCAAAGAGCCACAGCATCTTTGGTTAGGACAGCTTAAACTTTCCGTTCTCAACAGACAGCTACCTTGACCTCTGGACTGCGAACTCATTCACTAATCATATGTATCTTGATGAGAGGACCACCGAAATGATATAATGTTATCACCCGCCACCCGCTGGCGGTTTGTTTTTCATTTTCATTTGGAAGGGGGAGTGGTACTCTCCGTTCGTCTTGAAGAGAATGAATTTGACCAAAGTCTTATAAAGCCTGAATATGTATATCTATAATGATAATAGCCATTAGCCCAAGTCTGGTCCCTTCCTATTTGTGCACCTCCTTGCATTGGAAAACGACGTACGCTTTTCGAAGAACCAGGGCTGACCCTGCTTCCCTGGACAGCAGCATTCCACAAGTCTGCATGCAAATCCCTTTTTCTCGAGCCAATTCGATGGTTCCCTTCACGGGGCATGATACCACGTCAAAGGAACAAGTCAAAGCAGGAGGGACTGAACATTTTTCTTTACGAGTGCTACCATTAATTATTAAATTTCACGTAGCCCCTTAGCGATCTGGGAGCGATGAAGTGGATACGGTATTCCATGATGTTTGAGGGTTTCTCAAAAAGAATGAGAGAGAGACAGGGAGTGAGGGAAGGAGGGAGGGCATGGCCCGAAATTGAATAATACCAGTTCTGCATTCGCTTTTTTCACCCCCAACAAGAGGATTCATCTCAATGTATTTTACACTGGCCTTGGCTTTGCCAGAGTATATAATCTAAGCAAATGTAACTCATGATTTTGCTCTAGTCTACGGCGCAAAACTATGATTATGAATTGTTGAGCAACAATAACAGTAGCATGAACGGAAAATAATGAATGGTATCGCAAAAATACGTCCAAGGGACCACTTGCGACTGTTCTCATCCACTTCGACAGAAGAACACATTCACCTTCACTAACAGGGAAGGGAAAAAGTTCAAACTCCAGTCTAGCTAAACACCATAAATGTGACGCCCAGGGGGCACGGATACGTTACAACAAGCAAGTGTTCGCATCACTAAATCTGCCCGGAGAGGCGGAGAATCGCACTCTTCACAGAGTCAGGAAAAACAAGAAAAAACATCCTCTTCTCCATAGCAAAATGAAGCACAAAATCATTGGGCAACATAAAAATGCGCACGTGAATCAGTAACACAAAAATGAGATTTATTCTTCTGACTGCATCCAGCTGGGTTAAAGTCCAATGCAGTCTGGACAAAATTTTGAGTTGTCTCCACGATCCATTTAATGGCTAGTCATATCCATAGATGCTCCCTTCGATATTCTCTTACAATGACCGGCACACTTGTTGGGGGGACCTAAACGAAGCATGAAAACACGAACAATTACACTGCAATTTCCATATGATATCACAATAAGAAATATTCTGGCAACGCTTCTCCATGGTCCCATTTGGTACCTATATAGACTAACTACCATCAAGAATTGAGGCCCCAGTGTCCACAGAAGTTTGCACTGGCAAGTCTATTCACAGAGTAGATGACACTCAAGGACAGTCTAACTTACCATGCCATAATCAGTTATTATCATAGAGACATAATCTGAAGGAGTTGCATCATATCTGCCATTCAAAATCCCCAAGAATTGCATGTTAGAGAGAGGATGCGATGACTGAGGTGACTGACCAAATTAATCATATTGCCTACATCAGATTCATCAGAAAAGGAAGCTTACATCAGATTAAGAAGCTGAAGATTGCCACTATTGGGCAAACTATCCCAACCGATGCTTTCTTCTCTGCCTGGAACGTTTGCAATGACATCTGGATCACCTGCAATAAATGTTGCATAGAGTTGAGCCAGAAAGCAAGAGGAGATATCTAGATATAGCAAAACTTGTCTATAATCAAAGAAGCAAGTGACACGCACCGAGCTCATTAGAGCATATTGAATCAAGCTGTACCCTCTCGTGAAACTTGTATGCCTCACAGCATACCAAGACCGGTACCCGGAAAGCATGTGCAACCATAGCAACACATGCAGTCCCAACGCGTGAATATACTGTTCCATTTGATAACACTGCTGATGCGCCCAAAAATACTCGAGTAACTTCATGCATGATGTAAGAAACAGCATTTATGTTTATGTATGTACAATTAATACCCGTTCCTATCAACCTACGAAGTAAAAGTTGTCCTTCCAGCTTCGGACGAGAGTCCACCACCACAACACGGAACTGTTTGCCCAGCTCATGAGCATGTAATAGTATCATTTCAACTGCAGAAGGTGATCCATATGTAAGAAGCACATCACCATCCCGGATCTTTGTAACAGCATGGCTAACGATGACTTTGTCTGCAAGTATAATCTTCTCACTTATAAATTGATCGATATCCGACTGCAGAGTAGTTTTCGCCTCCAACTCTGACATAGTCAAAGGTAGCTTCGCAATTCGGCTTTTCAAAAACCTAATGGCATTACCCATGCTGACTGAAAGTGGCCGACATTCAGTGAAAAATGAAACATAGCTATTGATTTTTGTAGTTAAGTCTCGACTTAGAGTCTTCTCCAGCGGGGTTGAGTATTCTTTAATCACCTCTTGAAATGCTTTAAGCATGGCAATACAACGAGCATTACCCCCACATACATCTCCAGATAAATACTGTAAACCAACCTGCACATAGAGATGGGTAGACAGGAGAAAAAGAAAATTACTTCATCTATTACAAGAAACAAACTGTATTGAGCATTCTTTGGCCAATTTAATTACGTTTTCTCGACCAAAAGTTCACACGTCTGTTTTGGTTATAAGCGTAACTAGGTGACTGTCCTAACAAATTCCTAAAATTAGTGACTGAATCCAACAAAATAACTCCACATATTACGAGTAAATAATGTCATCAGTCGATCAATCCACATGATACCTAGGATCAGCATTGCTGCAGGAGCTACCCCCCCCCCCCATACCATTCACAATTAAAATTGAACTCACAAAAAAGTCACACTCAGTATTCCTCCTCATCTGACCAGGTCACACAATCAACTTAAGCCAAGAAGCAAGAATAGGATGAACCATACTAGCAGAATTAACAGAATTAAGTAATTTAGTTGACCCGGCGTATTACCATGTCAACACTTAACTATTGACCCTATTACTCTAAGATATCCCAAAGGAAGCATGCCCACGTATAGTTAGGAAAAAGTCTGAAAAAACCCTCTTTAACATGCCTTGCTGATTACCACTCATTATATATCAGGTCACATACAATATAGTTTTGAAATTGAAATACACAGCACAAATACCAGAATTCAGGGGCAAAAGTGATGTTCACACTTAATGCCAAACGTTAGTTCTTCAGGCAAGTTCGCATGCATAAAAACACACTTCAAAAATTAAAAATTAGCACCTTGTATACAGCTGGATGCATCTGATCAAGTTGGAAAAACTTTGACTCGAGATCAGGAAGCTGACTTCCATGTTCATATTGGGGCAAATGCCTGAACAATTGAACCCGGTTTTGAGCCTCAGTTTGTTTTACTACTGCCTTCCTTTTAGCCTTCTCCACTCGGCTTTCGTCATCGTATTGCATGCGTGGATGCGGGACATCTTTCTTTCTTTCCTTTTCTGGAGGACGTTCACCCCCAGGACCCTTCTTCTCAGAAGGTGCAACTGAAGCACTATCACTCTTCTTTTGAGAAGGCTTTACAACTTTATTAGGCTTTGTGATTTCGGACGATACAGCCCCAAGAGCAGCTGTAGCAGCCTTACTTCCTTCACCTAGAAAAACAGAGATCAAAATGTTCAAGACGTGCACATGCGCTTGCATGTGCATGCAGACACATACTGATGGTTCTACTGAAGTGCAGCACATAAACATGAAACCAAACGCCTAGTTGACGACATGATATATATCATAAAGTCAAAGTAAGAAAAGACCATCAACAAGCATCTGTGATTCTGATACGAAGGCCAACATTAATGATTGGGCATACCTTTGGCAGACAAAGACTACAGCAAAGTACTAAAAAGCCAAAGCCTAAAGTAGATTAAGAACCCGACGGAGGAAATGCAAAATCAAACAGCTCAAGGAGATCTTTCACCAAGTGCAGTATTTATCATATCAAGCAACAAGAGAAAAACATGCACCTTTAGCAGCAGCTTTTGCAGCTCGCTGAGCCTCCTGTAGAGCACGCCTTTCAGCCTTCGTCATTTTCTCCTTTTGGGGCTTTGAATTAGCAGGCCGCTCATTCTGCACTTCCACCGAGGCTCCCCGACTCTCTCTGCAATCAATTTTCCCCCTTGACATTTGTTCAAGTGTTTTTTCGGAAGTACTTTCCAGAAAGCAGCAAAAATTCATTTGAATGTAATCTTAACTTTCACAGGAAAAAGCGCTGTTAAAGGAATGCACCAAGAAAATGTCTGCTATGAGAAAGGCTACTCAAGGATGAATACTGCAGCCTGCCGGTATCATTACATTCTCCAAGCCTCTCTTCTTTTATATACACAATTTGCCAAATGCACTTCAAATGTACCTTGATAAGGTCAAAATCCCCAGGACCATTCGTCAAGAAGGATTATCGCTAAATCCTCCCAAACGACCACTTAGTTATTTCAAATTCGTTAAACCATCACTCTCTAAACAAGACATTTAGCAAGTGCCCATCATTTCCAACTCCACAACCGAAACCAAGCAAGTCTTCAAGCATATATCTAACTTTCATAGACAAAGATTTCCCACTGCACAGCAATCTTACCCAGCCCCAAAAGAATTCAACCTCTTACGCCGGGAAAAAGAAAAGAAAAGAAAAGAAAAAGCTTGCCACATTCCATCGTTTACATTCACGACATCAATCGGAGCACCCAATTAAATCTACACCCAAACAGCGCAAATTCACAACCAGCAACATTACATACCAGTAATACCGGGAGGCATCGTGACGACGGACACGGTGGTCAGCCCGCTCGCCGGCACGCTGCTTGCCATCACCCTCCCCTTCCCGACCCGGCCCGGCGACATGGCCACGTCGTCGCCGGGCTCCCCGTCGGCCCCCGCCGCGGCAGCGAGCTTGCCCACGTACGAGGACACGGCAGTGGCGGCGGTGGGGGTGGGCGAGAAGTCCGAGGCGGCGGTGTAGCTGGAGTGGGCGGCGGGCGGGAAGGAGACGGGGACGGGGACGGGGCGGGAGAGGGGGCAGGGTTGTCGGAGTGGTGGCGTGGAGGGGGATCATGACCGGGGAGAGGGAGTTGCCGGAGGGGGAGATGGAGGCGGAGGCGGCGGCGGCGGCGGCGGCGGCGGCCGGGGGGACGCGGCGGCGGAGATCGGGTCGGGGGGCCCCGATTGGAAGCGGTCGGGGGGAGGGGCGAAGAACCCGACCTGTCGGACCTTCGGGTCGCTGACGGATCGAGGGTTTCGCCGAGGGTCCATGAAATGAGAGAGAGAGAGAGAGAGAAAGAGCGGGGGGGGGGGGGGGTGCGCAGGAAGAGGTAGATAGAGAACAAAGCAGAAAAGGCAGAGAGAGAGAGAGAGAGAGAGAGAGAGGAGTGAGAGAGAAGTGAGTGAACAGCGAGAGTAGAGAGAGAAAGAGAGAGAGAGAGTAGCCCAGGCAGTGAAAGCCCAAGATGCTCAAAGGACACTTGACACGGTTCATAAGGTCAAATCCTCTTTTTCAGCCCCCGGGTCAATCTCCGCCGCGCGCCGCCGTCCTCCTCCCCGGCAGCTTCCCAGCCCAGCATCGAAAGGCCCAAGCTCAGATTTTCCCACCAACGACCCACAAGCTCTAGTCAAGGTGGAACTCGGAATGGCGATCTGACAAAGTGGTCGGACCGACCGAGCCGACCTAACTCAATCCAATTTTCCCAAAGAGTTCATGTCCGTGCTTCTATTGCTCTATATAGATGATGCCTGCCAACGGTCTTGGGGCAAACCCCTTCGGAGCCAACAAGGAGGGCATCACTATACAAAACCTCAAGTTCGCGGTGCGAGAGATGTGATTATGTGTCGATAAATTCCGAATTTACCAAGGACAAAGATAGGTTTAAGAGAAAAATTGCCACACGTTTAGCAAAGTTAACCAAAATACTCGGGCATGCAAGTGCATTTTCAGATCAATAAAGCCTCGAGGGGTGGCATTTTGGACTTCCGACAGTCGAAAAGTTTGCAAAGTACCACTATTGTACTTGCACTTCTGTCCGAAAGCAAAGCGCATCTGGTTCTGTCGGGGAGCATGATCCAACGTGTGGAGAGGCTTGATCCGACGGGAGATAAACTGACCAGGAAACACCCTCCTCCACAAATGAAAAAACAGGGCACTTGCTCGTGCCATAGCATTCGACTTTTACTGCTGTTGCAGGACTTTACTTTTATCGGGATGGATGAAGGTTAAACGAATCGCACCCTATCTAACAAGGGAAAATTACCAAAATATTTCTTAAATTTATATTATATCAATATAATTAAAATTTCAAATTTTTTAATTTGGTAACTTTAATTATGAATCTTTTGATAATTTATTAATTTATTTTTTCGATTTATGTTGACCAAATATACCAGTTATCCTACGAGCAATGCTAATATAAATGATTTTTTTAAAAACAAAATTATGAATTTTTTTATAGTTTTTTTTTTTTTTTTCCATTGTGACCACACAAGCGTTGTCGAGGCCTAGGCAATAGCTCATGAGAGTCGCTAGCCACAATGAAAAAGAAAGAAAAGAAAAAATATTTTAAAAATTAAAAATAAATAAATAAAAATTGTTTATGTCAACCCCACATATGCCATAGAAGATAGTCAACTCAAGTCAAATTACTTAGAAGAACTATCTTGGCACATCATCCAAAATTTAGAGTTAAATTGACAAAATTAAAATATTTAAGACTAAATTGTCATTTGTACAACAATTTATGACTTTTTTGCCAATTTGCCTAAATAAAAAGCACTCTCTTCTTTTTTCTTTCCATAGGTATGACTTTATTTAGGCTCTATTTATTTTGTGGAAAATGTTACCCTTTCTAAAAATATTTCTAGGAAATAATAATATTGTCTGATGTTTAGCTGAAATTTGAAAAAAAAAAAAACTTAGAAATATTTCACGTTGTTTGGAAAGGAAAAACTGATTTGATTTTCCAAAATAGACATATATAATACAAGCATTAATAATTTGCACTTGTGCAACTACGGAGTCAAGCACAAGCACTAGGGTTTGGGTTTAGCCTCGATAGACTCCAACTAGGCGTTTGGGTTTTGGGCATGAGCACAGGCATCGCTCATGTCCACAGAAGCTGGACCCATGAACTTGATGCTAGTGGCCATCCCTTACTTCTTGATGTTCTAGATTTAGTCCACAAAGTTTGGGCTTGAAACACCGGTACTCATGCTTAGATTCTCATCACCTTAAACCCGAGTCCAACAAAGCAAGCCTAATGTCCACTAAGGTTGAGTGCAAGACCAAAGTGCCCTAGGCTAACCTCAATGGACTTCGGCATGGGCATGAGGACCCAAGCTCTCGGTTCTGACCTCAATGGACCTAGGAGCAAGCTTCGGCGCCCTAAGCCCAATCTCCATGGATTCAAGTACAAGCATCAAGGTCTTGTGCCCAATCTCGATGAATCCAAGCATGAGGATTAGGGTCCCATACCTTGGCATCAATGGATCTAGGCTCAAGCATGAGCATCAAGGTCTTTAGGCTCCGCCCCAAGCCTTTGTGGACTTGAACCTAACCTCCATGGATCAAGGCCTTGTGCTGGGGATTTGGGACATAAGCACAAGAGTCTCAAGCACCACCTCTATAAAACTGAGCTTAGCCTTAATGGACATGGGCCTAAGTACAAGCATTAGGCCTAAGGTCAACCACGGTGGATTTGAGTTGAGGCGCCAGTGAATCGAGCAATGGCATTAGGTCACCTTTATGGACCTGAGCACGGGTACCAATATCCGAGGCCCAACCTCTATATACCAAGCTTAAGCACTAGGTTTTGGGCCTAACCTCTTTAGACCCAAGTTTGGCCTCAGTGGACCTTGATGAACCTTGCCTCTACCTCTAGACGTAGGTGTGTTGCAACGGGCTTGGGAATGAGTGTTCAGATTCTTGGGTTCAAATGTAGAATTTCTAATCCAAGCGTCAATACCTAGTCATTTTCCTGAAATTAAGCTTAGACTTTTCCTTCGATCAAAAAAAAAAAAAACATTTTCCATTAACTCGTTTTCCTCACAAGCGATCCAAAAACTAGAAAATAAGGAAAATATTTTTTGTGAAACAAACGAAGTCTTAAGTTTAAAAATGCATTTCACCATTGTTGAGATAAACTACTCATATGTTGTCAGGCCCATTTGGTTCAACTTTGGGGAAATGCAAAGGCATTTCCCTAAATATCTTTGAATGAATGGGCATTTAATGAAGGAAAAAGTGTTTAGATACTTATTTTGGTATATATTTTATAAAGCAACTTTGAGGTGAAAAGAAAAAGGCAAAAAAAAAAAAAAAAGAAAAAAAGAGGAGGAGATGGTCCACTAGCAAAGCTCATTTGGTAGAGCTCAATTGCATGCGGTCAGATCTAGTTGTCGAGAAGCCTTACCGAGGTCGGGCAACCTTAGGCGTCGCTTGGGTCACATGACCCAAGCAACAATTGAGCTTCACCAGCTAAGTTTCGCCGATGGACTAACAAATTTAAGGAAGAAAACAATGAACAGTAATTTCTAAAGATAAGAGAGGAAAATACGGTTATCAATGAAAGAAATATTGGAAAGGAAAAAAAATCATTAAACCCTCACTTAGCATTTTGAAAATACTAAAAGCCCAAAGCAGATAGGAACTTTTAACATTCCAAATGCTAGCATTTGGCCAATGAGGCTTCAAAAAGCTTGACTAAACACTTAATATTTTTTCCAATGGACTTTGAAGGCTCAAAATCCATTGGGAATGCTAAACTAAATGGCCATCATACATTAGGATTTAATTTCACTAGGTCATTGTACTTTTCATATATTGAATCAAATCACTTAAGTTTGACTTCACGGCTCATTTCCCTACAATCCAATCGATCTAATCTTAAGGAAGAAAAGGGCTCCATATTCTTTTAAAGTACTTTTGAATGAGGTCCAATATGATTCTCATTATTTCTCCAAGAGCAATTAATTCAGTTTATAAAATGCTTTTAGCCCTTCTTTTCTCTTCTTTTCAAAATTGGAGACAGCTCTGCCCTTGCAAATATGAAACATTCTATTCGGCCAAGTCCAACGTATGCATTACAAGCACATAGAAACACCGATCATGGTACGGTCCGCCCGATCGACGGCCAGACAGGAACGATGTTTTCTCATCTTTTGTCATCATCGCATGCGGTTCCTTCTTCTTCCTGGGAGCGGAAAGATTCACAAGCAGAAAACCTCTCTATTTAAGCTTGAACCTGGATTAGCAATTTGAGCTCTTCATCAAGAGAAGTCGCAAGCTAATCGCCAATATCAAGAGCGAAGTAGCAACGCATAATGGCTTCTGCTTCTCTATCAACTCCCCATTTGCCAACTCTTCAATATGTTCCCAGAGCAAGAGGCGGTGCTCCTCAATTAGGAAGCCTGTCAGCCCTTGTATGAGCCGATTTCGTTACTTTGGTCCTTTTAGTTCTTTTGTTGAGTCAAAGGCTGATTATGAATTGCCGCTTTTTTACCTTCTGCAGAGTGGAAAAATTAGATTCGCACCGAAGATTGCGATCACAAAGGCACAAAGAGGGTTCGCCCGGTTCCGAGTCTCTCCAGGATTCAAATATCATGCTCTGTTGTAATTTGCCTTTCTTCAGTAGTTTGACGTGATTCGGTGACATAGCGAGGAACAGATTGTTTCCAATTCATTTGTTGTTTACATGTTCTCTTGTATGTTTAGGCCAAGCCGGAGACTCTGAAGACGGTTCAAGGCATCACTGCCAAGCAGCTCTCTGTGGATGAAAGCACTGTCGCTCCAGGGACCAAATTCGTTGACTTGGGCGCTGATTCTCTCGACACGGTACGCATCGTCTTGTAATCACTTTTATAAATCGTTTCTGCATAGTTTCCGACCATTCTTGGCAGCGACATTGTTCACATATCAACTACTGATGTAATCGACTATTTCACGACACCTCTTGTGATATCTGCAATTCGGGCGGGTGCATGGGAACAGGTGGAGATCATGATGGCCTTGGAAGAGACGTTCGGAGTTTCAATAGGTGAAGGAGGAGCAGAGAACATCGCCACTGTCCAGGATGCAGCTGATTTGATAGAGAAAGTGAAGGCAGGCTCAGCTTGAGCTAATTATGCGTCGATTTCCATCGACAAAGGTCTCTTTTGGTGATTGATTTATCTCTTGTTTTCCCAATTTTTCCGGAGATGTTTTTTATATGGTCCGAGTTGTTATCAAAATGTCGTCATTTTCTTATCCAAATGGATCTCCATTGATTGAAGCGAAAGTTTCAAATTCTTTCTGGGTTTGGATATAATATAGTTTCAATGAAAGAGGAGCTTCCCATTATACAAATAATTACATATTTACAAAAAAGATTAAAAAAAACAAATACAAAAAGCACAAAAAATATTATTATGTACACGAACACTAGGGGAAGAGAAAGCAACTAGGGAAAAATACCCAAAGCTCCCGAAACTCTTGAAGTTTATGCTGATGCTGAGTTTTATGGGGTTTAAGGCCTCCTCCTCCTCCTCCTCCTCCTCCTTCTTCTCTCTCTCTCTCTAGGAAACTCCTTGAAGGACTTGGTCCCTTCTCTGTGACCTGACCATTCTTTATATGAACAATCTTATTCATTATCATAACTATATATATATATATACGCACTTAAATATTTATGTGCTGATATCTTATAGATAGATTGATTCCTCTATATCCAGGGAGAGGTAAAATCGCCGATGGAGCAAAATATATTGTCAGGTTCTCCGTCTAACGATCCAAACCGCTAAACACAATCCTGCAAAACAAGAACCGTAGAAAGATCAGTCAAAATAAACCCTCGAAAAGCGATTCGAAAGTTGAGTAATTGTTCGAACAGATTTCCTTGTTCTGAGTTGAGGTGCATCAAGAGAAGAGTTATTTCCTCTGTGTCTTGACCTAAAGACAAAACTTGATGAAAGATCCTTGCGGATGGCGAGAGAGAGAGAGGTAGCTGGTTTGATGTATCACCAACACTGACGTGGTTGAACGTCGTGTGATGTTCACATAAAAATGATGTCGCACCAAAGTGAAATAACGCATTACCCAGAAGGAAGAGAGAGAGAGAGAAAGAGAGAGACAGAGAGAGAGATTCGTCTTTACCAATCATAGTCAGTCGGTCCTCTAGGCTGAGCGCCGTCCGATCCATCGCTTGGCGGTTTCCTCCTCGTGAATTTCTTCAGCTTCCCATCCGGTGTCCCAGCTGCATGCAAATCAACACCGACTCAAACATTTGCCAAAACAACGAACACGCGATATACCTACAGACACGTATTAGGTTTCCAGTGGACGCACGCGTCGAAGGGGTGCTGGGGGTGCTCGGGCCCGACCCCGGATCCCCGGAGATGGACCGGAGAGCCGGGGTGGTCCTGACGATGGTGATGCTGCGGGTGACCGCCGGCAAGTCGGGATGGGAGAGCGCCCCGGCAGCGGGAGGAGGAGGAGCAGAGCGGCGAGCGGCGGAGGACCGCGAGGACGGGAACGAGTCGTACTTGCGGAGCCCACCGAGGCCCGAGTCGGGGGTAGGTCCGGCCAGCGTCTCATCCCAGAGCTTGTGAAGAAAACCCATTGTTTCTTGGTCCGACGTGATGAGTCTTGGCTAAAACCCTAAAGTTAATATGCAGTGATCTCTTCGCGTAACAACCGAAGGAGGCCCTGGATTCGTGCTTTGATGGATGTCGTAGACCTGGTACGACTGTTACGAAGAGATTAGGGGCACGAAAAATCTAAAAAAAATAAAAAAGAAGAGAAGATAAAGGACGACTTTCGTGCGTCGATGAGAAGAGAAAAATCTCTTTGCCGAGATGCTGTAGGGTTCTTATAAAGACGAGCCGTGGAGAAGAGAGAGAGAGAGAGAGAGAGAGAGAGAGAGAGGCATCGACGTTGATGGCTCGGCGTGGATTGACGGCTCCGCCTAACATGGCTCAGTCGCGAGCCATCGATTTTTCTGGGGATTGGATTGGACGTATATAGAAAAGCAAGCCGCCAAAAAACGGAGGAAAATCCAGTGATATCGGAACAGAATCGATCGATTTCATCTATTTTCGTCGGATTTAAAAACCTCATTCGGCCTCTGTTAAAAAAAAAAAAAACCTCATTCGGCCGTGGATATGACGTCATCTACCTCCGTTGATGAAAGTCGGGAGAAAACGGAGAAGTCGAGCCGGGTGAACAAAGTCCTGCATTTGACCCGGTCAACGCGGCGTTTAAAATTCAAACAGATGGGGGCCCCGCTCCCTTTGAATATTTCAGTTCCACGTCAGCCAGTTGTTGATAAGATCAATCTGGATTATCCCCGTCACCCCCGGGGGCTCCTGCCAGGGGGATCGATGGAGATATACGAGCTGACTCGGACCCGCGTTAGAGTGAATTAAAAGTATCCATCCTTTTTCTTCATTTCCCTTTCTCTCCTTCCCGTAATTATTCATGATTCGATGGAGACACCAGGACCGTTCACAGATAGTCCATGCGGGCAAACATGTTGTGTGATCATAATCATTTGACCAGAAAAAAGGGGATGAAAAACACCTTACGCTTTCGATCTGTAGATTCGAGTGGATTTTGTGATTTCATTTCGGAACCCTCAATCGTAGGAGTAAGAAATTATCCTGTGCGATGATCCCCACGTAGAAAAGTAAAAGGGCTAGTGGCTGTAACGTCTCGGATCCATCGAAGAAGTTAGTCTAGCGCTTCGACTGACTTATGAATGTCGTAATCCCATGATGTTGTTGTCTAGCCCGATTCCTAATTTCCGCCGACTGGATAAACCCCGGCCCTTGTTTTATTTTTAATCAGTGCACACACTCCACCGTTAGTATTGGGGGCTTATGTGATGTTTCTGTCGTGGAGAAAGTCAAAGATAAGTTGGTCCGTCATCATTAATTTTTCATGCTTTTTTGCAAAGCTTTGATGGTTGATTAAGCTATGGCTTCTTTTGTTTTATTGGAGGATGTACATGTAATGATGGGACTAGCTGACCAACTAGATCGAGACTGGAAAGAGAACCCGGAAATCTTCTAGTGTCTCCAAGAGAAATTGAGCATACATTCGGACCCACCCGAAGAGAAAAAATTTGAGAAGCTGCTTTCATATGTAAAATAGTGGGAAAGGTGTAATTAGCATGACTACCCTTTGAAGGCGATATCATAAAAATCCAGCGTTAATCACGGAACAATCAATTTAAATCATAACTATTCAAATTATTGATAAATGTATAAGCTCGTCATCATGGTCTCACAAACTTACCAAAAGTTATGCTTTCATATGTAAAATAGTGGGAAAGGTGTAATTAGCATGACTACCCTTTGAAGGCGATATCATAAAAATCCCGTGTTAATCACGGAACAGTCAATTTAAATCATAACTATTCAAGTTATTGATAAATGTATACGTTCGTCATCACAGTCTCACAAACTTACCAAAAGTTAGGAAGTCTCTTCATAAGATGTAACAAAATGCTTGAGTCACAACCTAGTTAGAGATTCGCCCCAACATGGCTCAAATTTGTGATCTTATGAAAGATAGTGCAATTTCATCATTACTGGATTGCCTGATAAGCGAATTAATGAGATGAGGATGTGAACGATTTATGGATTGTCTTGTCCCAAAGTTTGCCCCACAACCAAAAGAATGGAGGCACGAGATTATTGACAGTTGCGAGTTCTTCTGCAAATGACTTCCAAGAATGATCTGTCCAAATCAAAAAAAGCATGCAAAATAGAGGGGTAAATAGACATTATCAATAGCTTGGAGGGATATATCTTCCTCCATTACTAGTTAAGAGATTGTTTTTTAATAAAAGTGATACTAAAGCGATCCAACATTAAGTTTTAGCACTAAAACAAATGCCAAACAAAAGTTATACCCTTTTAGTGTTATTTTTTTCACTTGGACCCTATTTTATCTATAATGACACGTCCCGATGGGATCCCCCAGAAAACATTTAATTTTCGTTTCTTTCCCTTCTTTTTTTGTAAGAGGAACGACACTTGAAAAGAGGTAACTTTCACGCTCACGAACCGAAGCTATCAAAAGTGACTTGGAGGATACCTTTGATCCATGGTTGTGGGAGGATTATCTCTCCAATGCCTCTCGTGTCCCCACAGAGACTTTTCTTGCTTTGCTTCTTTGGACAAAAGACTAGGCTAAGAAGACATTGCCCGGGAGATGCATTATTAACGTTAATCATGTACTTCGATGTTGGCAAGGCATGATGGTGATTGGAAGCTATTTTTAATTTATCTCTGCTTCCACTTTCTTAAGTAGGGACAGCTAGTCTTATACCCTAATTTGATCAACCAACTTTTCAAAAAGTGATGTATAGCTTTGATGATGTCTCACCACATTCGAATTTCTTGTTCTGTTAATACTTCTGGGAATATGCGGAAACCAACCATATGTTACCGTAATAACTAATTTAAGTATTGCGGGTAAACAATCCGTGTTACTTACCCCGATTCGAGACCCTAAGTCGTGATTCAACGCAAAATTCTGTACAAAGTCATATTCAATGAAAGTTGTATATACGACTTGGAGGAAACTAAATCAGACACCAGATGGGGAAAAAAAAATGCACCCGAGCTTAATAGCTAGGGAACTAATTGGACACTAGATGAGACCTTCCGAGCATCGAGTCTCTCTTCTCTTACCTCATTTCCTTTTCCTTCATCTCACAGCTTCTTTATCCGTCTCAGTGACATTGAGGAACCAGCTTGCGTAACTTTAAAGCCATTACGAGCTCAAAATGATATGCAAATACCATTTTAAACTAGAGAAAGGCTAAAATTACTAATAATAATGCACTTGGCGTTGGCTAATGCACTAGATTATGGTGGAAGGATAATGCCTATCGATAGACGTTCCATCTTAGTACGTGCACCTTAAACATGATTAAGCAGCGTTAATTTCTAAATTGATCAAGCAAACCGTTTTTGTCCTTTGGATCGTTAATTTGTAAAGAAAGGGTCTTCGTATGCCGATTGGTGTTGAGAAATAACAAGCAAGGAGAATGGTGACGAGAAGAGTGAAGATTTGTACGCAGTTCTGGGGCTGAAGGAGTGCACGGCTTCGGAACTCAGGAGTGCTTACCAAGAGTCTGGCCCTGGTTAGCACTGCCACACCTTTTCGGTAACCGACCATCTTCTGCAATTGTTACTGGTTTCATCTTGTGTGAGACGCTGGTATTTTTCATTTCACATGTGTTGTGTTATATTGCTGATTGGGAGATGCAAGTCAATTGTGCATATAGTAATTAGTAAATCATAGATCCTGTAGCTTAAATTTGAAATTCTATAGGCTTCGATAGGTGACATGTGACAGTATCTTTTTAGGCTTTCATGTTTCCTGATATCTGGTCAATGTGTCTTGTTTGTGTTGAGTTTCAAGAAGGCGTGCACGAAGCATTCCTTTTAATGTCTGGGATGTACGTGTTAAGACTTTTTGTTTTTGGTCGGTTTAGAGGTGGCGCCAAGATCGTTGTTCTGCATCTGGAACTTCAGAGTTCGCTGAAGAGGCCAAAAAAAAAAAAAAATTCCAGGAAATTCAACAGGCCTAGTCCTGTGAGAGCAATTGCATTTTAATCAAAAGTCCTTTATGGTGATGACAAAGCAATACATGGTAATTCTGGAAGGGAACTTGTTTAGAAGTTGGTCCTGTGACTCGTAAATGAAAATATTGCAAAAGTTTGGTTCTGACATTTCCCCTGTTTTATTCAATCTTGGCTCGTTAGAAAATCTCAGTGCGTGGCTTCTTATATTTATACTAAGTGCTTTAACGATCGCCCCTCTGGCTCTACTGTTTTTAGTTCTATCTGATGAGAACGAGAGGTTTCTTTACGAGGTTGGAGCCTATGGAAATGACGATACGAAAATGTAAACTTTTGATAGTGTTTTGCCTGGTCTCTCAGTTTGTCTTCTTGTGTATATTAACACTGTTTATGTCTCCAGGATGGCTGGAGATGTTCTTATTCCTTGGTATTGATCTGGTCCTTTTAGATTTTATCTTTATAGGCAGATTAAAATCTGGATGAAACTATGTAGGTCTTACATTTTGCATATTCACATCTGGAAACTAGCCCTCAGGCCTCGAAGTTGTGTCTGTAAGTTGTTCGGATATGCATAATTTCACGCTTGAGCTGATTTGCGTGTTGATGCTCTGTGCCTTATCATTGCTTGAGATGTTCGATGCATGCGATGCAAAAGGTGTCTATTGAGCAATTATCCACTTCATCAGATTTCCTGCAACGTAGAGTATGGACTGCTGAAGTAGCTCAATTGATTATATATTAAAGCGAAGCTCACGAACTTATTCAGTTCACCGCAGCAAATATTTGTATGTTCGTGGAGAGAAACCATATGAAATTGGTTTTAATGAACTAGAGGTTGTTGGGAGAATTCTTCCAAACTGCCGAACCCAAAACTACTGCTCAACAGATATTTGGTCATTTTTTGTATTTTCTCTTTTTTTAGAAAGTTCGCAGGAGAGATCTCTAGCCTGTTGTTAACCCCTTATGCTCATCACCCTAGGAAGTTGCTAGGGCTTCAAATGAAAATGCTCATAAAGTTGAAGGCAGGAATAGTGCCTGGGGACAGTGGTCTAGTTTATTTCCTTAAGGTTCATGAAGTTGCCCACCAGTATTTACTGATATGGTTTCTTCTTTGGAAAATTCACTGTGAGTTTTAGCAAAGTGTAATAGATGTAATGGTTGTTGGAAATGGTGATCCATTTTCTAGAATTTCCTAGAGCTGCTAAACTTTTAGAATTCCCTTGATGAAGTTTCTGGAAGAAAGAGAAAAATGTCCAACATGTAAGAGAAGTCTCTAGAAGAACTACAATCTAGAATTTCCTAGAATAAGCTAAGTGGACAACATTCCACATTATTCTAGAATGTTGTATTTAGTCTCTATAAATAGGAAAGGGGAGCGTAGCAAAACAACAAATGTAAGAGTGTGAGAGGTAAACCCTCCACACATGTGTGAGATGAATCCTCCACCATGAGAGGTCAAGATCTCTATTGTACCTCCATCAAACTATTTTGTTCAATTAATCAAACTATTTTCCCCATATCCTATATCCTTCAATTATCATATATTGTACCTTGTCCATCCTCTATAAACTATACCATACACTTGCACACGTCACTAACCAAAAACTATAACTACTACCAAAACCATACTTTCGCAGCGCACACATCCAAAAAAATTTTAACAGGTTGCAATTGTGCCAGGACCATATTGATTGCGGTGTTCGTGGTTTCTTTCTCTTTTAACTTCTGTGGCGTTCTTCAACTTTTGACTGCATGGCTGCATGGCTGCTTGGCTGCATTGCTTGGTCATTGGATCGACTACGAATTAATTTGTGATATACTTGCAGGGAACGGTGACTTTATGAGTGAGATGGCAGTTCTGATGAGCCAACCTAAGTCAAATGTAAGTCGTCATATGCCCATGTTTTGGCCTATTCAGTGAAATTGCTGATACATAGAAAATTGCTCCAAATCTAGACTCGAGTGTCCATCTACGTGCCATTTTACTTTGTGTAAGCCAACCAACATAAGATATCTGTGACTAGTTCTCAAATATGAATTTGTATTCGGACAGGAAAGATCATTCTTCGGGTCATTCCAATCTCTTAAAATTCATACTACGCTTGCATTGCTACCGCCCAACTATCTCTTATGGGAGGTTGGATTGACTGCGAGTTTAATATACTTTCAGGGAATGGGTGACTTTATGAACGAGATGGTTGTTCTGATGGACCAATCTTAAGTCAAATGTAAGTCATCATATGCCCATGTTCTGTCTTATTCAGTGAAATTGCTGAAAGAAAGAAAATTGATCCAAATCTAGTCTCCAGTGTCCGTCTGTGTACCATTTTATTTTGTGTAAACCAATCAACATAAGTTATCTGTGACTACTTGTTAAATATGAATTTGAATTCGAATTCGAACAGGAAAGATCAGTCTTCGGGTCAATTTAATCTCTTAGAATTCATAATTCGCTTGCATCAGTACTGCCTGACTATTGCTGATGGGAGGTCATCTGAATCTTATTTTGCTATTGTGTTGCTCAGTTGCAAAAACTTTTATAGGAGTAGATGTTGCATGTATCGTGTTTTGATGGATGGACAAAAAGAAACCCAGGAAGAGAGAGAGCTTGATTTATTTTCTGATAGATCAGATTATAACAGAAGAATGACTAGTGCTTAATGTAGTTGTCCGCGACCATTTTTCAATAGCCCGATGTCCAGATGTGTCTTCTTGTCTTTGGGACATTTTTGTTGCCGTCGTGACTTGCAACTTTAGTGATCTGCAGGAAAGGGGGCAATGGACCTTTGAAAACTTACAGGAAACATTCGACGATAAGTTATAGTGGGGAATTAAGACGTCTAGATTCAGCTCACAGATGGTGGATCCTACCACATCTTCATCTTCATGCGTGGGTTACTACGAAAGTCTTACTTCCAGCGAGAAGGGCGATTTCACAGCAATGAACAATGGCAAGAAAGAGGATGGCTGTGGCTCTGACTCACACTATCAAAATTTTTATCCAGAGGTGAGCACATCTCTCTCTCTCTCTCTCTCTCTCTCTCTCTCTCTCTGTTTTCTTTAGCTTACTATGGAATGCAGTACAATGAATTGTGAAGGGAAACTTCAGTACGAAAGATTTAGTGTGCTTAGGTGATCAGGATATCCACGTGGGAAAATAGGTCATTCAGATGAATTTCCCTGTTATAAGTTTGCTTGATCAGTTTAGAAATAAATGCTGTAAGAGTTTTCCTAATGTGGACTAAATTAACGATATTGTAATTTACTGTTTTTACGGTTATCGTAAAAAGGGGTTGGTCTAAAGAGAGATAGAAGGTTTCTTAATTAGTCTAATATGGGGCTAGTGTGGGCCGAGTTGAGCTGGCCCGTAATGAGGGGGACCGGCTGGAAACTCTATAAATAGTGCTCAAGTCTCCTCTAACCCTAATTCTCACATGTATCCTCACCTAAGGGGCATTTACCTAACGCTAAACGTGAGGAGGCCGCTTCATTGAGCCGTGATACGGAGGGCAATAGAGGAGAATGACTTGATGCGTGGATCCCCTTAATATATGTGGGTATATGTGGGTAATCCTTTTCGCTCCGCTTTATGTTCGATGGATCCTAAAATAGGTGCGTTAATCTTTCTACTCAATTATGCATGTTCTTGTTCGGTTATGGAGATCTTGGGGTTGCGCAATTTGCGTCCAACAAATGATATCGAGCCGACTCCCGACGCGTGTGGGGCCATAGCGAGGACGTTGTGCTCCCAAGGGGAGGAGAATGTAACGACGCGAGCGGCGGTGCGCGGGGAGGAGGGATGGCGGTGTGTCCGCACCTCCAGTCCTCGGACGTGCACAAGGGAAAGGGAAGGGATTCCTCTCCCTCTTGTCCCACATCGCTTAGGGAGGAGCTCCGGAAGCCTTTATAAGGCTTGGGTGCCCCTTAAACTTGTGAGACGCGTTTTAAAACCGTGAGGACTCAGTGTCCAAAGCGGACAATATCACACAAGTGGGACCGGGATGATACCGCGCACTCGGGCGGCGCGTGAGGGCCCGTGGAGTGTCGGATCGGCGCGTGGCTGGCGGCGTTGGACTCGTATGGTGATTTCCTATCTTGTGGTATATTTATTTTATATCTTTGATAGTTTTATGGATGTGAAAATACATACAGAACCCTAATATGTGTATTTTTAATGTACTTTTGCGTATTTTTCTTATATTTTCTGTGATTTTGGAAATATAAGTGTTGGGTTATAGGTATGTTATCACATAAATATTATAAAGGTGTGATTCATAAATAAAAATCAAACTTTATTGTGAACTAAAGCTGGCTTAATGACATACAATTCATATGAGATTGTATTTGAGTTATGTATTGAGCTGATGAGAAACAATAAAGATTATGAAACTTTTATTACTCAAGTATACTCCTTTACACACTGGTAATTTTTGAATGATAAACGACTTAAGGACTCGTGACCAAAGCGATGTCCGATTAACACATCTCGTTGAATGTGGGTAATGCATGTCAATTAAGTTTCTTGTATATTGTACATAAATTTATCCGGTCACTTGTTAATGTCTATCAAGTTGAATATTTTTTATGGTTAAGGAGTATGACAATATTTATGCAGAGCAATAGTATCTACTGTTAAATTTTAGATATTTGGTTCTCTGGTTTGACTCAATTAATAGGCCACTGGGTGAAGTAATGATATTTGTTACCTAAAATTGATTAATAAATCAATTGTTAGCCTTGGAGTTATTTTTGCCTTATGAATTCATGAGTAATAATAGATCAGCTGTCAAGCTTGTCGATTTGGTGTACCCTATATTACTATTGATGTTAATTTGTGAGAGATATTATAGATCAGCATTCTTTTTATGTTGTTTTGGTAATATGTAATTGGGATGCATAAGAGATGTTTTATTCTCTGTTATAAGAAATTTCTTGTGTTCTTGTGATCAATGATCTCATTGGAATCTGTCTTTCGGGTTCACTATATATATATATATATATATATATATGAATAAAACAATGTAATTAGCATGATATGTGATTTTGGTGATATGATGCCCCTATCACTAAAGTTAAAATCACATATATATGGTGAATGTGAGGAGTAAAGCTTATATCCCTGGTATGAGAGAATTTCAATGATTCAATTGAGTAGTGACCGCCAAAATGGCACGCTTGATTGGGTTTGAGAAATTTCGGTCTCGTATGATGATTGGGATGTCTCCTGGTCTAATGCGTAATCATACTCCCAAAGGAGGTGATTGTATATTAGTTCATAGAGGAATACATGATAGTGTGGTGGAGGAGTGACTGATTCTAGTGATTCATATGCCCAAAGGTGATGAATTCACAAAAAATTGGAACATATTCTCATAACCCTTATCATGTTGGGAGTGTACAATTGCATGTCATGTATTACGCCCAAAGGTGATTATGTGATTTTGCATGTAACTCTCTGGATGTGTACTTGTACGTCAAGTTACACAATGCTCACATGATGCTAATTATATATCTGCTTGTTTTTCAGTCACCTTTTCCGTAAATGATAATTCCGTCATCATTAAGGTTTTTTACTGCTTCAAATTTTAAGTTGTGGACATATGATTTGTTGCTTGAGAAAAGAGCAATTGAATTTGCTTATTGTCCATGAAGCGTTCCATTCGGAACACTTGAAAAGAGGTTTGCCTGCGAACTACACTTGCTATAAGATGAATGAAGTCTTAGTTGCTTGAAATTATGTCTTGTCGATATTGAAATTAGGACACATCTGCAAAAATTGTGTTTAAATCCTAATGACATATACATCTCGTATATGATTAAAAAGGTTGTCATGTTTAACAATGGTAATGAGTATTTTGGCAAGTATGACAATGCGAAATAGCTTAAAGAGTCATTTGTCAAATACTTTGTAGATTCGGGGTGGTAGTTTAATTACTATACCTGAAAATTCTGACAAAAAGATTTGAGCGAAAGGCATAAATGCACCATATTGAACATGATGATGAGTATAATTAGTAAGACTAATTTATCTGGTCTTTTGTGGGCTGATATTATGAAAGCAATTTTTTCATATACAAAAGGGGTATTGATTTTATGACCCTAAAGAAGGTATAAGAATTATGGAATCATATACTCTAAAGTTTTTAAATATTGCGTAATTGTAGAGGATAGCTGCTCTCAGATTATTAAAGATAATAGTATGATGGAGGTTACTATGTTTTTGTCTTTACCTATACAGATAATTATGGAATCTCTGTACCATAGACTAAACTTGTTGAGGTTTAAGGTACTATTTTTGATATAGTTTATAATGAAATTTCTTAAACCTCTCAAGTGCAGAATGAAGTGGTTGCAGCTTTATTAAGGAGATTTGTTAAGGAAAGATGATAAGTTATTCCATTAGACTATATAGTCTATTTGTGAGAGCATGACTATAATATCCACTACATGGTTGATTTAGCGACATAAATAAATATTGTTTCTTATCCTCAATTAAGTATGTGATTATATGCCATAAAAGGCGATATACAATCTATGAAATATGTTTGGAAACTTACTGACTTGTCTAAAGATCACAAGTTTATTAGTTGCAAATTGGCGTACAAAACTAAAAGAATTTCAAACAAAGATTGTGGAATTTAAAGCCAAATTTGTAACTAACGTTTTAACTCGAAAGAGGGGTGGATTGTTTATAGTGAAGAAATAATTATTTCTTTAAATGTTCTTTCAGAGTGAACGTGGCATTAATAATTTATTTTGATATAAAGTTACGCCAAATAAATACAAAATCTATATTGTGCAATTGGATGATTTTGCAGCAGATTCAAGTAAACTTGTGTGTAGACTGAAAAGTTCTAATTCATGGTCTTAAGCAAGTTTCCGGACAATATTATTAAAGTTTCATAGTGTTGTTATTTTGTTCAATTAGAAACAAAATAATTCAATATCTTGCAAGGTCGTGGGAGGAAATTTATTTTTTCTCATACTTTGTATACATAATATTTTGCTTACAAGTTGTGACATTGAGACATCTTATATCCTTTGTACTAAGATCTGTAAGGCTTGTTTTGCCATATTATATTAGATTTTCTCGGAGGACATTTGCTGATTATATATTGAAAATATTCAATATACATTATTGCAAGCCAGGAATTGCTCTGTTGTTAAGGGTGATGGACTAAATCTATCACATTGTCCTTATTTAGATATTGAGAAAACTAATTAAATGGTGTACCTTGTGTCGGTGCACTTAAAAGTATAATGTATGCTCAAATTTGCACTAGACTAAATGTTGTCTTTGTGACGGGACTTCTAGGCGGATATCGATCAAATCCAGGATATGATCACCGGATTCTTGTCAAGAAGGTTTTAAGGTACTTAAAGAAGACAATAGATTATATGCTAATTTATAGCCATATTCAATTCTTGCAGTTAGTAGGGTATTTAGATATAAACTTTGCTGGCTATTACGATGACATGCAATCAATAACGAGAATACATATGTTAGCACTAAGTGCATTAAAGAAAGTCTTATGTCATCTTCTGCTATGTAAGCGTGTTAGTAACATTCTTTTAGGCTGTTACTTGGGCTTTTAGGCTCCAAAACCTCATGACGGAATTGATCGTTTTAACTTGATGGATAGACCCATACGGTTGTATTGAGATAATAAATTTGTAGTCTTATTTATTTACTACGGATGTCTCAAGGGGTCTAAATATATGGTGGTAAGATATTTTTGACCATAAAGAAACGGTACAAAAAGGTGACTTATAATATAACATATTTTCACGAGATGATGTGGTTGCACATCCACTAACTAAAGACCTATGCCCATGTGTATTTTAGTAACATATCGTTAACATGGGCTTAGGAGTATCTTCGGATATTGTTGTTTAGTGGGAGCTATTTTGGCTTTATCGATAAAGTTTACATCTGTGGTTCATTACACTTAGTAACGGTTTGATATGTATTAACTTTTGCATTCAATAAAATATTTTTCGAATGTATTGTTATTATGTTGAATACATATTGATAAAGTCTCAAGAGATTGTATAAACTTTGAGTGAAGGCTAGGGGCATCCGGTTATTAGCCTTGTACATATGTTTTGTGATACATAAAGAAAGGTTAACCATAAGGACAAGACATATGTGGGTTCATTGGAACCATAAAGCATTCTCTTGTGACACAAGTTTTTGTGACACCTAAGGTAAGAGAATGGTCGACAAATGGGATCTCTCTATGAGAGACCTTATCCATTTGACACACTACCATATTGAATCCATATCAATAAAGTTGAGAACATTCGTGACCATGGAAGGCTCGTGTGTATACACGCGAGTTACCGCCATGATTCGGTGTTTAAGACTTTATGGGATAGGATTGACTATTAAGAATTATCTCTGGACCAAATGTGCGCACATACGGTACAATTTCAATTAATATAATCCAAGTGGGAGAATGTAAGAGTTTTCCTAATGTGGACTAAATTAATTGATATTGTAATTTCTTTTTTACGGTTATCGTAAAACGGGTTGGTCTAAAAGAGATAGAAGGTTTCTTAATTAGTCTAATATGGGACAGCTAGTGTGGGCGAGTTGAGCCGTAAGCGTAATGAGAGGGGCCCTACGGAAACTCTATAAATAGTGCTCAAGTCTCTCCTCTAACCCTAATTCTCACATGTATCCTCACCTAAGGGGCGTTTACCTAACGCTAAACGTGAGGAGGCCAGCCTCGTGGAGCCGGTGATACGGAGGGCAATAGAGGAGAATGACTTGATGCGTGGATCCCCTTAATATATGTGGGTAATCCTTTTTAACTTCCGCTTTATGTTCGATGGATCCTAAAATGGTGCGTTAATCTTTCTACTCAATTATGTATGTTCTTGTTCCGGTTATGGAGATCTTAGAGTTGGGTAATTTGGGTCCAACAAATGCTTCTTAATCATGTTTAAGGTGTACGTTCTACGATGGAACATCTATCGTTAGGCATTACCCTTTCACCATAATCCAGTGTATTAGTCAATGCCAAGCGTGTTATTATTACTAACTTTTGCCTTTCTCTAGTTTAGAAAGGTTTTTGGATGCCGTTTTGAGCTCACAATGTTTTAAAGTTACGCAAGCTGATTCCTCGATGTCATCAAGACAGATGAAGAAGCCGCGAGATGAAGGGAAAGGAAAGGAGTTAAGAGAAGAGAGACTCGATGCTCAAAAGCGTGGGAGGAAACGAAAGGTCTCATCTAGTGTCCAATTAGTTCCTTAGCCGATAAGCCTGAGGGCCTTTTTTGTCCTTTTCTTTTCATATGGCGTCTTATAAGTTCCTTAGTCCTTGTTCGTAGCGTCAAATCACGACCTATGGGTCTCGGATTGAGGTACTTAACCAAGGGTTGTTTACCTGCAACACTTCATTAAGTTACCACGTTAACGTATGATCGGTTTCTGCATATTTCTAGCAGTAATAACAAAGCAGGAAATTCGAATGCGGTGAGACGATATCGAAGTTGTACTTGAGTTGTGAAAAGGTGGTTGATGAAGTTAGGGCATGAGATTAGCTGTCCCTGGTTAAGAAAGTGGAAGCAAAGAGAAATTAATGATGGCTTCCAATCGCCATCATGCCTCGGCAACATCGAAGTACATTATTGACGTTGGTAATGCGTCTCCCAGGCAACTTTGTCTTGGCCGAGTCCTTTTGTCCGAAGAAGCAAAGCAAAGCAAGAGAATCTCAACCTCTCCATCTCCTGTCTTTTTCCCCTTCTTCTTTTTAAGGATCCGTGACAAGGCCTTGGTCTTGAAAGCTTCAAACGACGAGATGAGGAAAAAGACAGAGATGGAGAGAGACTAGGTCTAAACACTATGGACCACTATTGTATTGTACAAGCTTCAAATTTCATTGCCCTTATCTTAAATGACAGAAATACAATCTTTCACTGAGGAGAAACATTTGAATGTCCAGCGTAGCCTTCGAGATAAAATAACAATGCACTATTCCTGCATATGCAACAATCAATGAATTGAAAACACAAACGTCATGTAACAAATCTTTCCCGCATCTCTATAAATTCTTACATATATTGAGATTTTAAAAACTCGCTGCCACCACCGAACCCATGCACCAGGTGATTGAAGTTACAGGAAATGAGGAAAATAAAGAAACAAAACGCACAAAAAAGAGAGGGAAAATAATTTAGAAAATTCGTGAGAGCATTCTTAATCCTTAGCTCGAACGGCTAGACCAAGCAGATCAATGAAAAATTATGTCCTATTGCATGCAAATCACATCCGAAGTCATTAGAATCTACGTATTCCAACATATCAGCGAGGACAACAATGGTAATTACACCAAAAATTTGCAAGTAAAAATATGGGATGAGACCAGAATCTCCACGGCCAAATGCCCACCAAATGATCCTCATACACAATGCCTAATTAGTAAAGACGACTGCCATTTTTTTTCCTTTTTTCCCCTTCCAACACGAAAGCGCATCCATATATGCAGCTAATTAGTAAAGACGACTGCCACTGTCGGTTACCTCCCGAAACAGAAATAGACCGAGTACAACATATCGACACTAGAATACTAACATAGGTCCGAGGGAGCATCAAATGAGACTTTCGTCCCCGGTGATGGGACATCTTCTTTTGCCCATCCCACTCTCCTTGCCCATGCCGGTAGCCTCTAGAAACTACCGGCATGTCTTCTCCCCTCCTCCGCTCATAATCAGAGGGGGGCATAGGCGAGAAAGACGAAAGAGGGACGATGGAACATGTGACGGTGCTGCGGCAATGGCATCATCCCCCGAAAGCGGAAGGAAGGCAAAGCGAAAACCGAAAAAAATGGGCGTCGAGTCCAAAGGGCCATAAAGGGGAAGCCATTCGTGTGCCGACAGGCAGAATCCAAGTGCGAACACGCCGTCCCTTTTACTTCTTTTAGCATTTCACGAGCCCAAGAAAGGACAGAAGAGATAGAAAGAGAGGGGTGGACCACGACGAAGAAGGTCCCCAAACTCATTTCCGTCCCTGGGATTCTTCTTCGCTCAGTAATCCTCAATCAATCGGGGAAACAACTACAATATTTAGCCCCAGATTAGTGGATTAATAAGAAAAGAAAAAGGCTTAAGTGGGACCCGATAATAAGGTAGATTGCTGGGTGTGTGTTTGCACGCAAGTGTCCCCTGTTTAGCGTACACTAATCCGACACCCCCAAGCCCCACCAAGAAACAAACATCCTTTCCTAATTAACCCTAACGCAATTCCACATCATAGTTAAGTGACATTACAGGTCACATATATCATGAGAAAATTATAGAAAATGAATAATTTTCGAGTTTAAGTAGCCAATATTACGACAAAAGGCGATGTTCCATGCCTTTCAATAATACCCCAACTTTACTTTCAACTTTAGTATATTTCGACGAGTCAAATAGGAAGTTTTTCATTTAATAAAGTTAATAATCTTTCTCTTTCAGCCCCGAGTTTTTCGTAGCCAATCTAAATGCCTCTTATCCCAAATGCGTCATTGCATCATTTGGTAAGAAAAGTCGGGGTCAATTTGGCTAACCAGGGCTCCTTCCTCACGAAGCGAGGGTGGTCAACGGGTGTAGTTGTTGAATATTGGTCCGGCACCTTCGGTGAAGTCCAAGGTGGAGTTGGCGGGAGGACGACGGCCGAAACGAAGCGACAACCCGCTCGGCCGCCACAGGCCCTCCGCAGAGCGCCGTGAGAAGGCTCCCTGCCATCCGACTCCGATCGCCGCCATCCCACTCCCGACCCTAAGATCGGCAACTCCAGATCGGAGCCTCTCGGGGGAGGAGGGCGAGGGTGGGGGATGAAGTGAGCGGCTGATGCCGCGCACTCATGCAGCAACGGCCGCTGCCGCGAGGAGAACCAAGCGGCTGTTGCTGCCGCTTGGGCGCGGCCATTGTTCTCCCGCCGACCTTAGTCCAGCTAGGACTTCACCGAGGGTGCAGGACCATCTTCTTCTCCTTCAACAGCTACAAGGGTTCACCGCGAGGGTAGGCGCCATTTGTGCTTCGGGATTTGGTCTGTGTCTTATGATTAAATTTTCTTTTTCTGTTATTTTCTTGGAGGGTCAGAATGTCGTTGTAAATATTTGCCGTACGTGTAGGACTGAAAGGCTGTCCTTGATGGTGCTGCTTTGTCTTCAGCATGAATAGTGAAGGCATATATCATGATAGTGGATTCTTGACCTCGGGGAGTTGCAGATTGATTGCCACGCGAAGCAAAGAAGAAGATGCTAGGTCCGGGAACCCAAAAAACACAGCGAGTCAAAACGTTTCATCCTTTCATAGCGCTTTTGACCAGCAGATGAGAGTTGCAGATTGGATTTTTTCTTTTTTTTTCGTTTATACCGCTGCGACTTGAAAATTTTGTCTGATTGCTCCTAGGCTCCTCCTCGCTGGACATCTTCACAAATAAACCCAAACACTGGAAAATTACTATTTCCATCTACACAAGCAAACAAGGGAAAATAAATTACTTTTCTTAAACCTGAATCTCGGTCAAAATAACCTCAAAACCGATAATGAACTTCTTATAAATATCATATGTTGCCAGTGGAAAGCCAAAGGGCCAATTTCCATGTTCTGAGCGAGGCTTAACTACTTCATTGGCCAAAGAAAAAAGTGAGTTCATGAACGTGTGATGATTGTTGGTAAATCTCATATTCTTCTTTGATGTTTATGGAACACATGGCAATCGATGACCCAAATCTATTGTCTTTTATAGAACTTATTCTCGGGCGATGAAATGCGTCCCACCTACTTCACGTGGGTATATGAAAAAATTTCGGGATGGTTTGAATATGAGACAGATCATATGCGAACAATAATATCCTCATCCAAAGTTGAAATAAAGTCGATGGTAGTTGGAGTCGACGGTAGTTGGACTCACGATGATCAAAGCGCGACGTAGAGATCGGATTTTTTTCCCCTTCTCTTTTCTTTGATTTGATTTCTTTTATGTATTTTATCGAGTGAAATATCGCATCACCACGGAAGCAAGCAATTATCATGCATGCAAGAGAGAGAGAGAGAGAGAGAGAGAGAGAGTACGGATGCATCGCATTTGGCAGGGGCTCGAGGCTTCGAGGACAAAAGCGAAACCTCAACGTTTGCGCAAGCCTACTCTAGGAGCTTTTGCCCATGCATGGGCCAGCTTCTTTTTGGCGTGATGGTAGCTTCTATGGGACTTGGACTTCAAGCCAGATTGGGGGGTGGCGGTGGTCCCGCGGCATCCTTTTTCCGCCGCCGCAAAATGCGAAGAATAACGTCATTTTCTCTCTCACGTCTCGTGCCCATGCCATGCCAGGGGTTAGCTTCTCTTCAGACTTAAAAAGCAAATTCTCTCTGATTGTTTAACATGGTCCTCGGTAGCCCCCTCGCAAAGTCAACAAGGTCATTTGCATTTGCAGACGGAAACTGGTTCACTGTTAATTGCTTTTGCCCTTATTCTGGCTGTTCTTTCACATCATACTGTTTTGCGGGAGACTAAAATTGACTTGCAGGTGGACTTGCCGATGGTGATGGCTCACTCCGGAGTTCGTAGAAACCTGGAGGTCGGTCCTCATGCGCGCATCCATGTGGTGATAACCAATGCATGCTAGGAACAGATTTAGCTACGAAAATATCTCCCCGAGATTCCATAACGAGGGATAAATGATTGACTGGGTTGGTACAGAGAACTCTTGGAGGTTGTCATGCGGAGCCTAGGAGATAAGAGCGATCATGGACGATGGTTTCGTCCGATTATCACGTGCATGTTATTATTTTCTAAATTGACAGCATAATACTGTACTATTCAAATTCCGAGGCTTCTTCTCAGCATAGTAACAGGCTAATTTTTTTTTAAAAAAAAAGGGAAAATATCTCTATTGGTCATAGTCTTTGGCCTTCGACACGTTAGGACACGTTTTATATTAAATGAATATTTTTAATTAATTTGATTTAAATTCATAAATAATTAATTAATTAAAAAATTAGCCTACAATGAATTTACACTAATAATATTAATAAGTCAATTCATTGAAAATTCGAAAAACATATTCATAGTTAATATATATCTATGTTTGGAAACGTGTTTTTAACTTTAACAAAAGTTATTTATGAAACTAATGATTAATAAAAAAATTAGAATCAATTTATTTAAATAAATTCATGATCTTCTACAAATGACCAAAATCTATCATTATTTAAAATTCAGTACTTTTATTTTTCAAAGTTATTTTTTAATGTCATTTATTTATTTTTCTGTTTAAAGAAAAGGTCCCCACACCCCACTCTCTACTTTCCCTCGTCCATCCCCCAAATTTATTACACTTTTATTTCCCTCCCTCACCACCTGAGTGACTGTCACTTGCCCTCCCCCAAAATCAAAGCTCCCGCCATCAGCTCTCCTTTTTCAATTTTTTTTTTTGAGTTTTCTTATAAAAACCTTAGTCAGCCCTCATTTTCCTCCTCCTCCTCGCCGCTCGCTGCACGACTCCCTTCCCTCTCCTCTTCCTCTCGATCCTTCTCCTCCTCCTCGCCGCACGACCCTCTTCCTCTCCTCTTCCGTCTCTCGCCGTCGCTCGCAGCTTGTCTCTGCTTCTCGCCCTCGCCTCCACCCTCCATCTTCCGGACACGCGTGTCAAAACGTGTTTGACCGCGTGTCCGACACGTGTCGGAGCGTGTCGGACACGTCAACACCCTCGGACACGTGTCGGACACGACGCGGAAGCACAGGCAACGTGTCCGTGCTTCTCATAGGTCCCCAGTCTCTGGACCGGCGGCTTAGGCGCCTCCGACAAGCCGTTCACCCGGAGAGGAGAGCGTCCGTGTTCCTGCTCTCCAAAGGCCTCGCCACTTGATGCCGTCGACGCAGCGGCCTTCACAAAGCTAGCCGCCGAGGGCACCCTGGCCGACCACCTCCTGGCCTTCTGTGCCGCCGCCCGGTGCTCTGCTTCCCGGACCCAGTGGCAGACCAGTGATGCCCAATGGTCTCGCTCGCGCCAAAGCGTTATATGGCAAATGGCGACGCTGTGGTTGATCTCCACCTTTCTGTTGGGATCGAACACATCCAACGTCGCCGCCCGGATCACGGAGAGTACAGCTGGGTCGAGGCCCGACGTCATGGTTGGGACAGTTAAGGGGATCAACGGCGGGAGGGTGACCAAGGCCGTGTCGCGCCACGAGCTGCTCTTCCCGTACCTGTGCAACTGCCAATCGGTCCCCAAGGTCCGGGTCTACGAGGCGGATCTACTCTATGCCAAGACCAAGGTCGAGGTTAACCACGGGGTCGCCGTCTGCCACATAACGCATTGGCGACGAGCGAGACCTGCGACGAGCGAGACCACTGGGCGTGCTGGGTCTATCTGCCATTGGATCTTCCCAGTTGAAAAAGGGTAATCTGGACGACATCTTACCGGGCAAAAAGGACCCATTGGGCTTTTTGTCCCGGCCTCAATTCTCTGAAGAAGGTACTCAGCTCCACTTCTATCCATGGCTATGCCACTGACGGGGACGTACTAGCCGTCGGAGTGTTTCTTGGAGTCGGTCGGGTGCTTCTCGAGGCTTGGGGCAAGGTCCGGGTAGCAAAGCGGGTGGGCAGCGGCACAGAAGGCCTGGAGATGGTCGGCAAGGGAGCCCTCGGCAGCAAGCTTGGAGAAGGCTGCAGCGTCGATGGTGTCAAGCGGCGAGGCATTGGAGAGCAGGAACACAGGCACTCTCGGGATGAACAGGATGTCGGAGGCGCCTCTGCAGTCGGGCCAAAGATGGGGACTTAAAGAGAGGAACGAGAGGAGGAGGAGATCCCATTATGCTGCTATAATGCTAAGAATTAGCCTGATAAGTATAGTCATATTAAGCTGTCATTTCAGAAAATAATAACACGCATATAATAATGTACAACGGCTTGAATTTTGAAGAAAGATCCAAGCTTGGCCAGTCTTTCGCGAACACAAAGGATTAGATATGTATGTTGAAGAACAATCCATCCATTATACGTCCTCCAATAAAGTTATAGCTCGAAGCACTATATTTTCCTCCATCACTGATAAGAGAAAGACATCGCATTTCATGCTCTCGAACTGAAGCTATCGAATGAGCGCGGTTATGTCTGCGTAAATGGAGGATGAACTTTGAGCCTCGGTCGTGGGAGGATTATCTCTCCAATGCCACTTATTTCCCCATAGAGACTTTTCTTGCTTTTGCTTCTTTGGACTAAAGACTAGGGCTAAGACAAAGTTACCCCGGAGACACATTATTAACGTTAATATATGTACATAGATGTTGCCCAAGGCATGAGGGTGATCGGAAGCTATTATCAATTTGTCATTGGTAACTTCGTCAAAAGCACAAGGCAGTCGCTACTCCCACTTTCTTGACAGCAGGAACGAGTGGTATCACGCCCTGCCTTGATCAACCAACTCAAAAGTTAGGTACATCTTCGACGTCGGGCTTCCTCCTGTTGTTAGGAATATGCAGAAGCCGATCACGTTTTCATCCCACCGGATGAAACCTCCTTTCCTTTCTCTACATCTTGCGACCTCTTCATCTGTCTCCATGAAATTGAAGAACCAACTTTGCATTATTTGGACCATTTTGGGCTCGGACAACATGTAAAACGTTTTTAACTAGAGAAAGGCAAAACACGATACTAACATACTTGGCATTGGCTAACGCGCTCGATTATGGTCAAAGGCCAATGCCTATCCAGAGATGTTCCATCATAATCCGTGCGCCTCAAACATGATTAAGCGGCAATAATTTCTAAAATGATCAAGCGAAAGCACAAGGGGAAATTCATCCTCTGGGTATCAGCAGGTAATCAATGGCCTATTTCCCCTCAGGAGATGTTAATCAACTGAGCACACTTATCCTTGAGTTGTCCTTCACACTTCGTTGTAAACAATGCAACCTATAGTAAGCTAAAACAAAACCGAGAGAGACAGATGCTCACCTCTGGACAAAAATTTTTTAAGTGTAGATCAGACCCGTGGGCCCCCTCTTTCTTGCCGGAGTTCATTACTGCGAAATCACGCTTCTTGCTGGAAGTAGAAGTCTCGTAGTAACCCTCGCACGAAGATGAAGATGTAGTCGGATCCACCATCTCTGAGCCTACAAAAGGCGTCTTGATTTCCCTCGAAACATGTCATCAAATGTTTCCTGTAACTCTTCGAAGTTCCACTGCCCCATTTCCTGTAGATCGCGAGAATTGTAAATCGCGAGGCCAAGAAAATCATCCCAGAGACGAAGAAGACATATCTGGACACCAGGCTATCAAAATTGGTCGCCGACAACTACATTAAGTGCTAGTCATCCTTCAACAGTGAATGAGATCTTACGAGAGAAGGTCCATCTGTTCCCTTCTGATCCATCAGAAAACAAATCAAGATCTCTCTCTTCCTGGATTCGTTTTCTATCCACTCCATCAAAACACAACAATTGCAACATTTACTCCCTAAAAACTCTAAGAAACTAATAAGCAAGACAAACAAAATAAGATTCACATAAACCTATCCATCAGAGATAAGCAGGCAGTGGTAATGGAAGCAAAATATGAATTTTCAAAATCTCCTTAAGCAGATTGAGATTTAGAATTGCCCAAATAATGGCCCAAACACTGATCTTTCCTGTGCGAATTCCCATTCATATTCAATGAATAAGTCATAGAGATATTATGTTGATTGGTTTACGCGATGTAAAATGGCAAGCAAATGTACACTAGGTTCTAGATTTTGAGCAATTTTTTTATGAATCAGCAATTTCACTGGATAGGACAGAACATGGACGTGTGATGACTTACATTTGACTTTGTTTGGCTCATCAAAACTGCCATCTCGCTCATAAAGTCACCCATCCCCTGCAAGCATATCACAGATTAAATCAAAATCAATCTGGAAACCAAGCAATGCAAGAATGCAGTCAAAAGATGCAAGACTCCACAGAAGTTAAAAAGAGGGAAGGAAACCACAACACCACAATCGATATGCTCCCAACACAATGCCAACCGTTTATGTCTTTTGCACTTCACCGAAGCTAAGAGCAGATCATGGCAGCTTCCGAAGCCTAAGGAAATTAACTAGTCCACAGGCCCCAGGCACTATTCCTGCCTTCAACTCCATGAGCATTCCAATCTGAAGCTCTAGCAACTTATTATTATGAGCACAATTGGTTGTTCGTTGACAGCAGACTAGTCTAAAATAGGGGTGATCGGTTCCCGGTTCGGTCGGTTCAAGGTGGAACCGGAACCGGGACAGGAGAATCAGTTCCCAATTTTGGGAACCGTGGACCGGACCGTTGGTCTTAGGACCGAGAACCGGACCGGACCATCGGTTCCGGTCCGGTCCGGTCCAAAAGAATTGGCACTTTATTTTTTCACTAAAGAATAACCATTCACTAAAGAATAATCATGCTCCGGACCGATCAATCAAATTCGGTTTCCGAGCACTCTAATAAAACTACTCACACATGTTTCCACGTGCAAAATATTCAAACTTCACTTGTGTGAATATCAATCATAGTTTATGTGTTTTATGCTTAATTTTAAGCATAAAACCCATGACCAACGTGATTAAAGGTTGTGCTTGGCTTAGGTTTTATAGACAATCTCTCTTCTATACTTTGAATGTTTAGTCGATATGAGACTTTTTAAGGCTTGAAGTGCCTTGTCGTTTGCAAGTGAGGGGAGCAAGAGAGAGAGTGTGAGCATGAGGAGAGTTTTTTCTATAAATAAAGAGTAACAACGAGAGTTTTGGTGGTCTCTTGGTTGTTACCTAAATTGCAATTCCAATTGCAATAAGTTTCATATATAATATTAATATATTATATGTGTTTATATATTATATGAATATAAATTATATATAAAAAAATTCGGTCCGGTCCAGTCGGTCCAGTTCCCACCTTGGAACCGGGAACCGGACCAACCGGCCACCGGTTCCAAGATTAGGAACCGGGAACTGGACCGCCGACCATGGGAACCGCCCAAAACCGCGCCAGTCTGGTCCGGTTCCAGTTCGGCGCTTTCCGTTGCACACCCCTAGTCTAAAAGGAAGAGATATAAAAAATTAAATAATTATCTGTCGAAGCTAAGAGCAGATCATGGTAGCTTCCCGAAGCCTAAGGAAATTAACTAGTCCACAGGCCCCAGGCACTATTCCTGCCTTCAACTCCATGAGCATTCCAATCTGAAGCTCTAGCAACTTATTATTATGAGCACAATTGGTTGTTGGTTGACAGCAGGCTAGTCTAAAAGGAAGAAATATAAAAAATTAAATAATTATCTGTCGATTGGGAGCATTGGCTTCAGAAGTTAGGAAAAAAATCTTCTAAAAACCTGT
This sequence comes from Eucalyptus leucophloia subsp. euroa, assembly GCA_017140325.1. Taxonomy (NCBI): domain Eukaryota; kingdom Viridiplantae; phylum Streptophyta; class Magnoliopsida; order Myrtales; family Myrtaceae; genus Eucalyptus; species Eucalyptus leucophloia. The sequence continues at coordinate 33,256,704 of CM029476.1, forward strand.
AGCTCATTAAAACCAATTTAATGTGGTGTCTTTCCAAGAATATACCGATATATTGCAGCATTGAAGTGTCTGTGAACTTTGCTTTAATGTAGAAGCAAATAAGTAACTCTAGCAATTCATCCTCTATGTCGCAGGAAATCTGATGAAATAGATATTGCTTGATAGACACCTTTTGCATCGCATGCATCAAACATCTTGAGCAATGATGACACGCAGAACATCAACATGCAAATCAGTTCAAGCATGAAACAAGACATATCTAAACAGCATTGAGACACAAACATGAGGCTAAGGCCAGAATCCAAGTGTGTATTTGAAAAATGTAAGATCTACGACACGAAAAACACCTTGACACAATTCACCAGATTTTGGTCTGCCGACAAAGATAAACTCTAAAGGAAACGGAACAAAACCAAGGAATAAAGACATCTCCAGCCATCCTCCAGGCATAGACAAAGTAAAATACACAAGAAAACTAACTGAGAGACCCTGCAAAACAGTATCAAAAGCTTACATTTTCGTCATCATCGTTGTCATAGGCTCCAATGTCGTAAAGAAACCTCTTGTTCTCATCGGATAGAACTGAAAACAATACAGTCACATAGGTTATCATTCAAGCATTCAGTATAATATAAGAAGCTTCATACTGAGATTTTCTATCGAATAAAATTCAAATAAAATGGGGGAAATGTCAGAACCAAACTTTGGCGACATTTTCCTTTCCAAGTCACATGACAACCTTTTAAACTAGTTCCCTTGCAGAATTACCATGGATTGCCCTATCAACACAATAAGCAAGTTTTTAAGCAAAATACAATTGCTCGCACCAGAATAGGCCTGTTGAATTTCCTGGAATTTTGTCTTGGCCTCTTCTGAAGTTCCCGACACAGAGCAACGATCCGGGTGCCACCTCTAAACCAAACAGAAACAGACATTCTTAGCACGCACATCCCACAAATTAAAAGGAAATATTTTGCGCATGCCTTGCTGAAGAACAACATGAATGAACACACTGAGCAGAAATCAGAAACTATGAAAGCCTAAAAAGATAGTCACATGTCATTGATGAATGTCCACAGAACTTCAGAACTTCATATGCAAATACAGGTTCTCTTATCCACGAAGATCCGTATACATGATTGACTTGCATCTCCCAATTAGCAATATAACATAACACATGCAAAACCCTAGAAGAAAGGGGGGGTAGGAATAGTGTTCCCAACATGACGAAACCATTAACAATCGCAGAAGATGGTTGGTTACCGAAAAGGTGTGGCAGTACTAACCAGGGCCAGTTTCTTGTAAGGCACTCCTTGTTCAGCCCCAGAACTGCGTACAAGTCTTCGCTCTTCTCGTCACCATTCGCCATGCTTGTTATTTCTCAAGACCAACCGGCAGACGAAGACCTTTCCTTTACGACTTAACGTTCCAAAGAAAAAATGCAGGACTTTGAAATCGGGGAATGGGAATATGGAGCGAACCCATTATATTAATGCGTATAAAGTTCTGAACTTTGGAGGACGTGTCTTGAGATATCCTGCACGGAAGCATACGCACTGCGGAACGGAAGGGAAGCGAAGACGAGAGAAGGAGAGGGAGCTCCCTTCTCCATAAACACACAAGAACACTCGAGAAGCCGGGCATTTTTTAACGTGTCTCCATTCGCAACGTGTTCCTCCTTCCATTTGCCCGAAGTCCTGGTCCCCTACTCTCTTTTTCTTGCTCGGCAAAAAGTAATGCAAAAGAGCGACCGGCTTCGGCCGTCCCCTTCTAAGCATTATCCGTCACACGAGCACCACAGCCATAGCCAGCATGTTCGATTTAGTAATAACTTATGCTCATTTTAAGCAAACCCGTCATCACCACGCCACCGGACGTAAGTTGGGATGAAACCGGATTTACCCTACAAGTGGTGCACAAGCCAGAGCTGCGTCATCCGCAAATCAGGACTGTCTAAGATCACGGAGCGACCAGAGAAGTCAAACTCGTGACCAAAAGAGCTCCACATTACAGGCGACTTAAGTCTTATCTAACTCGGCCGACCAAGAATCAGGACGATCGGACAATATCTTGAAAGCGTTTTCTTCCTCTATTTTTTTTTTCCTGCTCGTGTAATTTGTTTAATTTGCTTCCAGGCGCAACCAAGAGTCATACCCATCCAGCTTTTTCTTCTTTCGGATGAACAACCGACACTAATTTTACGTGGGTTGGATTCGATTCATGACTCACATAATAGCATCGGGGTCACTTTGGTGTTCGGGGCTAAAAGGGCACAAGATAACTTTCAGAGATCCCTTAAATTATGACAAAATTGGACGAATTCCTCTAATGTTTTCAAGATGACCAAGAAATCGTTCTAATCCCCTTAAATTCGCACTGTTTAACCAAATCAAAATCCATTTTTGTTCCAACAAATGTTGGCAATTCACTTTTATTCAATTAGACTAAGACAAATAACCTGGAGGTGAGAATAAACCCGATCGATGGGCCGGCCAAGACGGCTCGGGCAAGTACCACAAACCTTGTGCTCCATGTTCAGAGTTTTGTCCATTATCTACTAATGCAAAATGACCGAGTGCGGGTAGACCCAAGCAAGCCTATGCAGGCGAGTTCGAGTCGAAAAAGGAAATTGCTTGCCTAAGACCGCCTGAAGGACTCGTGTGCTCGGGCAGACGGTGCGGGTGATGGCAACCGAAGGGAAGAGAAGCGAGTCTGTGGGCGGAGGCCCACCGAGAAGAGAAGAGGGAGATCGAAATGGAGGTCGCATCGAACAGCAATTTGCTCTCAGGATTTGATCGAGAGGATCGAGATAAGACGGTGGCCTGGTTGGCTGGCTGCTCGCTTATCTTATCAGACACCAGACAGCACGCAACTCGGATTGGATCCGATAATTTGACGTTCGTGTCTACTGGGGAAGAGAGAGAGAGAGATTCTGATAAACCACTTGAGCTCGAGTCCTGACGAGGTGGGATTTCTAGTCACGTTTGATTTGATGTGGCCATACATGTTTGATGTCCCCCGGGATGTGATGGGTGGATGGACAGTTCGGTGCACCAACGTCGGCTGGTGTGCATAGCACAGCTACATGTTTACTGAACCACCCCGTCCGTAATTTTGCCAAATGTTACAGCTGCTCTCCGGTCCACTCTTCCATCATTCTCGACCATTTAAATCACTGCTAGCTACAGTGACTTCAGGCATTGGTCCCTGTATAAATGAAGGGCGTGCATAGTTCGTCATGGAAATCCAAAAGCTTTCTTTCCTGTCATGATGAAAACCGAAACAATATTTATGTAAACTTTTGTAGGATCACTACATATTATTTTAAAAATTTAAGCTGTTAAATATAGATATGATTTAATATTTAATTATTCTAACACTCCTTATCACACTTAATCTAGTTTTTTTGCTTAGTACTAAGAATGGATATATTTAATTTGTGAGGTAAATAGAGTCTAAAAAGATTTAAATTCAAAAAATCTTACACCATATGAGATTTTGTAAAATCACTACCAACTATTCTAAAAACTTAAATTATTAAATAAGTACGTGGTTTAATATTTAATTATCCCAACACTCCCCTTCACACTTAGTTTAGTCTCTTTTTTTTTTTTTTTGCGTAATATTAAACGTGGACGTATTTAATTGAGGAGGCAAATAAGGTCCAATAAGCTTTGAACTTAAACTCTCTCTAATATATCATGTGAGATTTTGTAGGACCACTATCAATTATTCTAAAAGCTTAAAACATTAGATAAATGTGTAAATTCATATTTAATTATTCCAACATTGTAAGATTTTAGAGGAACAACAATCAAATATTCTAAAACTTTAAGCTGTTAGATGAAGGCATGATTTAATATTTAACTATTCTAACACTTTACGATACAACATACTTAAATCATATAGTTTCATGGTTTATCAATGCTTGCGTCACGAAAGTCCGACGCTCTTTTCGCCACGAGTTGAGTTCATTCGTCAATGCCCTTTGCCCCTTTCCTCATTTGAGACGGTCACCCTCGCCTACAGACATTTGCATGTGTGCACCCATCGGCGTTGCTCGAAAATCAAGTTCCTGACTTATTAGTAACCCAAAGTGCGGTTTAATCTCGTGACTCTTCCTCATGTATATGTGGTTTAGAACAATCGATGACTTGATTGAGGCACAAGTGACTTAGGCTTGAAGGGAAAGGGAGTGCTTCATGCGCAACGACCACATTAATGAGAGCAAAATCATATCATAATCAAGAAAATTCATCGTGTTTGTAGGTCAATATAAAAGGCATCTCCATAACTAATCTAATCATTGATCTAACAGATGACCCAACAAGCATCCCACGCAGCTGGTTCTTGCTCATATCGTCGTTGACCGCCCTGCGGTCGTCTAACTTTCCGTTTTTTTACTACCTTTAAGAATGATCGAAAGTGACATGAAGTTTTTACTACATGGCGTGCGCAAGCTGTGTTACCGCTGTGTTACCTCTTTTTTTCTTTTTTTCTTTTTTTGGAAGAGTCATGTCTCTATGACCGTTGATTCGAGAATACGTATTGTAAGGATTAAGTTAATTATCAGAATCAATGGCGAAAAGAATATCATTTATATATTTAAAAAGAGAGAAATTATATAAATATTAAAATGATTACATAAATTGTCCTCCCTTTAAAATAATTTTTTTTTTCACATTTTGTGTTCTTCCCATAACATGCAACAATTTGTCTTCTAATTCGACTTTGGTCAGCTGATGCTGACTATCATAAAATAATTGAACCCGATCAATCGCAATGGTGATGTCCGAAATAAGGGACAACACTCATAGGTGCACATATGAGACTAGGGTGATTCTCAAAATTCCCTATTTTTTTACTAGCTCTATGTTGTCCAGTTAGGAACATTATGACAATCTACGTGACTGGTACCTCATAATTTACGAACAAAATGGGCGTACTCTCATAATCAAGGGAGCGAGGAAAAAAAAAACATGAACATGAACAGATTAATCCAGTGCACCGTCATATTAGGGAGAATCATCTTATGGTTTGAGTCTGATTCTGTTGGTTTAGCGATGATCGACCAACAAAATCGAAATCTTTCGATAACATACCAAAATTGCAAAGAAGGATGAAAACTCTAAAGCATTTATCGGAGATCAGGCTATAATTATTCCTATTCCTTGATGCATATATGCTCTCTAAGTAAATTCATCCTGCATTTTTTGGATTGAATGCAAAAGGGTGTTCTTTAGGAAGACTATTGGCCAATTAGCAGATGCATGCGCATTAATTATATGGTCAGCGAAGAGAAGAATCGACGTGCATGTCACAAGGGCATGCGGATCATTTACTCTTCAATCAAGCTATGCACAATTAATTAGAACAAACCCTAATTTTTCACCTATCGGGTTTCACCATATACATCATCCGGAAATCAAGAAGTATATAAATGAAACTATGGGATAACAGACACTCATCATCGCCTCAATTTTCTCTTTATTTTTCAAATCTAGCTCTCTAAACTCTTTACACTTGTTCCTAATCATCATCATCAATTCATCAGTATCATCATCAAACTCGCAATGAGATCAAAAGAATGCGGTGGTGCCCGACAAGGCCCTCGATGTCAACAAGTCGTGTAGAACTCGACCAGCTCGTCGGTGGACCCCAGCTGCGCGCCCCCGTCGCCGCTGTTCTCCAGCATCCACAGCAAGTGCTCGAACAGCACCACCTCGCACGACACCACCGCCGCGGCGCTCGACGGCGGGGAGGAGGAGGACGACGGCGACGACTTGTCGACCAGCTCCTGGAACAGCGGGTGCTCGAACACGTCGGCGCTCACGTCGTACCGGCGCCGGGACTTCCCCACGTACACCGCCCTCACGTCGCGGCCCGCTCCAGCGGCGGCGGCGGCGCTCCTGGGATCGTCTTCGGCCGCGACGGCGGCGGCGGAGGAGTTGCTGCGGGAGAGCTTGGAGAAGGAGGGGAATCTCTTGATGGCTGACTTGAGCTTCGTGAGCTTTCCCATTTTCGCCATTTTCAGGAAGACAGAGCGAGAGAGAGAGAGTTTCAGGTGGGCTTTGGAGAGAGATGTTGGTGGCGGAGGTGGAGGAGAAAGGAGGAGGAAGGTTCGTATATAAGCGAGAAGAGGAACAGAGGGACAAAGAGACGAGCATGGCCCACGGGTTTACAGAAACAGCTAAGTCGACGTTCTCGTCTCGTCGATATTCGAATTTTTAGATATTTTAGTTTGTCCCCAGAAAAAGCAATATATATATATATATATATATATATATATATATATATATATATATATATCAAAAGAGGGCCAAGTAAAAGATCGAAAAATAAAAAGGGGAAAAAAGCAGCAAGTTGCGCCTTGTTGTTTGGTAGTTGGCGTGGAAATGGTCTGATGGCCCCCGCCCCTTCCCACCGCATAAATTTTCTTTTCCCTTTTGGGGTGTTCTCACTTATTAAATTCTTAGAGTAAGATACTGATAAGATATGTGCATGTCTCGTCTTACTTGAATTGAACATTCAAAAAATATGTATCCGCATGTAACCTTTCTGGGTAGATTTTTAATAGCATGAGTGCCTTGAAGAACATATGTACATCTTTCATCTTTATAATCTTCATGCAATAGCTGATCAAGTTCTTCTATTTTCCTACCGTTGGTGGTTGTGGAATTAATTCATGGATTAGGTGGGCATATAGGTGAGGATTCTTATGGGAGTATCATTTCACTAAAAAAATTAAAAAAAAAAAAAGGGAGGCAGCTGAGTGCCACCCATGATGGGGAAGTGTTGAAGTGTCAAAAACCCCACTGAAACCTAACCGGAAATCGATCCCTTTTGGTTGCAACCAAAAGCTTGATTATCTTCGTGAAACACGCACGACTCGTACGAGCCTTCATTAGTTTAACAAGAGAATCCCAAAGCGAGCGGGCCAGTTCTTAGGAGCTCCTTTAATGTCTGTCTCGCTTTCCCATCTATTTTTCAACCCTTTTATTCCCTTTCGTTCTCTTCTTCTTGACCCAGCTGTGTTTTCTTTCTTCCTTCTTGCTTTTGTCTTCTCGAAACATGCTGATAAGAACACAGCTAGGTTGCTTCCTTGTTCGTTATCGCACCGGTCGGTGTGGAGTCTTCGCGCTAGAGAGGACCCGAAAGGATAAGAAAAGAAAAAGAAAGGAAAAAAAAACTGTGGGTTGCCAATAGGAAGTCGCACCAGTACCAAGAATCTTAGAGAGAGAGAGAACACAGCTGGATTTCTTTCTGAGGGTCGAGTTAAAGCTGATGGTGTCCTCTTGCGTTCGCGAATAGTTGTCGCTCTGTCCTTACGTGCGGTGCTGACTTTTTGTGGAGACCGACCAGTTTTGTCTTCGCGCTCGAGAGACGGGACAAATGTGTTCCATGCATATAGGTCTCCCAAGGAATATTTTGTACCGTCTTTAGGATCCCGCCTCATTAATTGCATGAGGTTTTATATGGAAGCCGAGTTTACCGTCGGAGTTAAACGCAGTAGATAGAAGTACGGCGGTGATCGGTCTGCTCTTCTGCGATGGTTTCGAGCGCTCGAATCGTCCCTGATGGATGGGATCAAGCGCATTGCTCGACACATTCTATCCCACGACGATTCAATCATCGGTGACTTGACTTTCGACCAAACTTCAATGGTTGGTAAATGTAAACGAAGGCAACGCATCAAGCAGTTGAGATAGATTGAAACGCTCGTAGAAGCACCGTGTAAAATAGAGAATTCAAGTCCGCGCGAGACTATGCTTTCAATGTCATCCGCCTTCTACAGCCTCATCTTGTACCCAAGAAAGAATACCGTATAATCAATAATTCATGCAGATCGAGTACACTTAAACTGTATCAGCCATGTAAGACAGAGATGGAGAAAAACACAGGCACGGACAGCTAAGGCCAGGGTTGCTTCCACTACTAAATTCTTCTGGAAGAGTGCACGCACGACGGCCGACGTCACTCTTTCCTCTGTAAAGTGCTTCATGGTTCCTACCGAACGAGCAGCACTCGGTTATGGAGGAAGTTCTTCTCTGGTCCGTGTAGACAAAAGCAGCGGAAAAAGCAGCGGATGAACACGAAACGCCAAAAGGGCTAAATATTATTCGAAGCTGACATCCTTATTAGATGGTCCAAAGGTCCCGATTCGGGACAGGAGAGACGAAGGGGAGCTTCTTTATCGAAACGCTATTTAATGTTTTGGCTATGTCTAGAGGCAGTGGTCCTTCCCTTATACGATATGTTTGTGTGCGTGTCATGTTGATGTTGCCGATCGCATATTCAGCAAGTTGAAAAGCATGCTTTAATTTATTGTTCATGGAGATTATTTAGACCCTAGGGTGCGTTTCTTTCGATGAAAGAGCTTCATAGGAATTAGTTTTCCGAATTTTGGTGTGTTTTTGTTCCCCCAACTGGTTAGTCAATAGAAAACACGTCTAAAAGTCAAAGAAAACACCCGTAATTAAAATTAAGTAAACAAATTCCCTATCTAAGTTGAGAAAATCGTTTTCCCAAGCATAAGCAGTCCCTTTTCTAAGTTGAGAAAATTGTTTTCCCAAGCACAGCAGGTCTCTTAACAAGTGTTCATTGCTTCTCCTTCTTCAATACCCAAATAAGACCCAAACGAACAAAAACGTTTTTAGTTACACTTTTTCAACATACCACTAAACAAATGAAGATTAATCATTTTCCCAGAAAGTGTTTTCCTTTATCATGAAGTTCTATGCAAAATAAACACGCCCTCTAGGTGATTCTAGATTTCCTTCTCTTTGGCGCTTGTATGACCATGCCAAAGAATGGCCATGCTCCATGGTTATTTCTGGTTCAAAATACAAATGAAGACTAACATTTTCCTAGAAAGAGTTTTCCTTCATCATGAAATTTCACGCTAAATAAACACACCCTCTAGGTGATTTTTGATTACCTTCTCTTCGGCGCTTTTATGACCATGCAGAAGAATGGCCAGCCTATATGGTTACTTCCAGTTCAACGGACACAAACTTGGGAAGATTTAAGCTTCTGATAAGAATAAAAAGGTAATGGAAGCTACTGGTTTTTATGCACGCTCGAACATATTTTGCGTCTCCGGATTAGTGAGTCAAATATCTCGAGGCTCGAAGCAAAAAGAACAAATTTCTTGGGACTCTGGAGATCTGCCCATGTGCTGAAAATTCGAATCATGCGATGTGGCGATGATGATTGCTCTCCTGGATTTACGCTTAGCCGTACATATTGGCTTGTGCTTAGTATAATGGTACGAGGGTGATCCCTAGGTTTGTCACCTAGTAGCTCAGCTGGAGACCAAGGACGGCAACGGGCTTTCGAATGGGCCCCACGAGGAGAGGCTTTGCATTACTACTGATCGAGAAAGAGGGTTCGTCAAAAAGCCCATCACACACGTTGGACATGGCCGTGATGATTGCGTGCATGGGCTCAATCCTAACTAGGGTATATTCAAGGTCGGAATCTGAACAGCGTTTCGATTCGGGTCGGGATCATGGAAGCCCGACCCGAGTCGATCCGTCGACACTCTCTAAAGTTCATACCCTCTTGATTTATAATTGAAAGGACAATTGTGTCCCAGATTAACATCTCCTACTTACCCATTTTCGAAAGATAGGGCAAATCGTGCATCAAAACAATGAATGTGCACATCTGTTGAACAACCAAGACTGATATTAAGCATTCATATTGATGACAAAGGTACCAATTTTTATGAAATTTAGAGTGGACTAAGGTTGTTTTTGGGAATGCTTCAAGGGAATACAAATACATTTCCCCATCTATGAATGAAGGTATATTTGCTAAAAGCAAATAGGATTTGGATAATTTTTTTGGCGTCTATTTTGAAAAATAACTTTGAAGTTAAAAAAAAAGATTAAAAAAAAAAAAGGGCAAACAAGGGTGAGCACTGGCATAGAGGGCATGGAACGGGTGAGCTTTAGCGTTGTCAATTAGAAGTGACTAACGGCCAAGCGAGAATCACTCGGTGACCCTTGTTGGAGCAGATCTCATCCACTGAAGCTAAGCAAAGCTCAAGTGAGTTGCACTTAGGTCACGCGAATCTCGGGTCGCCTCATCAGGAGTCACACAACCTAGGTGCAGCAACTCCAACATTACACGACTTCGAGCGAGGCATCTCCTAGGGTCACACGATCTCAACAAAACAACGTCATGAATCTAGGATTTTTTTATATTGGGGATATGCAAAGTCGAACTATCTCGTAGACCATCAACACCTTCACATATGTGACTGAGAGAAGAAGATAAATAATTTCGAACTAAATCATAAAATAAAAATATTAATGGATTTTGAAAGGAAAAAAATCATTAATCCTAAGGAAGCGAGCTTCCGAAAATGCTTAATTCTAACATTTCTGAAAGGTGCATGCAAAAAGAATTTGTCAAATATCCAAAAAATAAGAAAATTTCGAGGGCTTTGGTTCAAAACTCTTTAGGAAGGCTAATTTCCAAGAGCATCCCCGACTACCGTGGACCCGCAGGCGCTAGGAGGAGTTGCCACGTCAGAGCTGAAGAAGCGAAGAGATGATTCCACCACATCCCCTCTCCCCGGACACGTGGCCGACGACCTTTCCAGCTTTTTCCGGTCATCCCCGCTCGACCTCGACCTCTCCCGAACTTTCCTCTCCCTCTCTATTTATCGCCATCCACCGTCGTCTCTTTCCGTACCTCTGCGCCGAAGCTTATCGGTCTGTTGCAAAGCAGGAGTCGAATTTGCCTTGTTTGCTTTCCTGGATCGCGTGGATTAGCTGAACGGATATCGAGCATCATGAGTCGGGTCGTGCTGGACGGCGACCACTTGGTGAGCCACCTGCTGAATTTCCCGGAGAGCGTCGAGAAGCTCGCGTTCTCGTCTCGCCCGCACGAGGCCGCCGCCGCCGCCGGCGAGGGCAAGGGCGGGGCGAGCATCCCTGCCGATATCCTGGAGACCCCGAAGGAATACGTGTTCTACTTCGACGTCCCTGGCCTCTCCAAGTCTGACGTCCAGGTACTCTTTCGTCACCCCCCCATCCTCTGTTTCTTGCTCATTACGAGCAGAAGAGTGTGTCGTCCATGGCCTCTCAGTTCGATGCAGTTCTTAGGATGTGGGCTTGATAGTTGAGCATTGCAGTTCTAGTTTCCGGTAATGACTGCGGGGTGGTATGGAGATTTCGTCGGATGCGGCACGATTCGTCCCTATATTTGCCAAAGTATATAGTCCCCCGACGTCGTGGTAATCGATTTTGCAGTCCGAGGTTGGATCCGTCCTCGTTTGTTGGTTGGGCATCATCACTTCTTAGTCTTTTAGTACACTTTACGTTGTTCCAATTGGATAGGTAAAAGTTGGGGCTGCAAACCACTCGAGTTAGTGGGAGCTACTCGATCCACTGGTCGGCACGGTTCATCTGAGTACTTCAATTCGAGCTCGAGTTCTGAGTATTCAAGTCGAGCTCAGGCCATGCCCAACACTCCAGTCGAGCTTTGAATATTGAACTGTGACTGGCTGATATTAGTTGGTGCTGGAATTTGGGGAGCAGATGGCAGAAGGGTTTTGGAAAGAAAATACGATGAACATATGACTCTGCATAATATGAATGATCAGTGTCGCACAGGATACGCGTGCTGGTCCTTTGAATCAATAACGATTTTTAAAGCGTCATTCTTCTGCAAGTTTGACCTAGTGTTGCGCCTCCTGTAGTTGCTGGCGGTGGTGACTGAATCGCGCGACTTTGTAATGCAGGTGACCGTGGAAGACGATCAGAAGTCGCTGGTGATAAGGAGCAACGGGAAGAGGAAGCGGGAGGACGCGGAGGAGGACGAGGGCTGCAAGTACGTGAGGCTGGAGAGGAGGGTGCCGCGGAACCTGACCAGGAAGTTCCGGTTGCCGGATAATGCCAACCCATCGGCCATCAGTGCCAAGTGCGAGAATGGAGTGCTGACGATCACGGTGGAGAAGCTGCCTGCGCCCAAGCCCAAGATGGTCAAGGTTGCTATCAATTGAGGCCGAGCGTTGGCTGCCACCTTCTTGCCGGTTCATTGTTCAGTACTTTGTTCTGTGATTAGCCTTGTAGACAGATGAACTTCGTAGTATTAGGACAATGCTGAAGCTCGGAATAGGCTTGGGATTGTTCCTTGTCGATGCGCGTGGTGTGACCCTCTTGTCAACGAGTGTATGCCATCTTGTGAAGAGCAATGAGTCCTCAATTCTGTCGTTCTCCAACTTATGTTGAGATCTTATCCAGATTTCGGGATGAAACTGACCAATTCTGGTGACATCCAGGTTGTCAGAACGTGCATATGATCCTTTAAATTGTTTGTGCGCAAGGGCATTCCAATTCAGTGCACTGATCTCCAAGCGGCTAGCGTAACTTCACAACCGTACACCGTAGTTCCTTACTTCATCTCTGCATTCCGAAGCAATGTGGTTTAACTCGAGTAAATTCCACGGAGTAGAAGTGAAAACAGCCTTGTCCTAGTTTCACGAGAAATTTTGCATTCAAAGAAGGAAGGAAATGGGTTAAAGATTCGCAAGGAGACATAAGGAAGGGGAAAAGTATTTAAAATAAATAAATCTATTGTAATGCTATTGATTCAGTTATAAATTTTTTAATAGAATTAATTTAGTCAATTAATATAAGTCAGTATTACATGGACAATGAATTAATTTAGTCATTAATCTTAATTAATTCATTAATTTTTTTATGTTGGTATTATTTCAATTCATTGGGTTAATTTAGATTAGAAATCAATGTTGACATTCAAATATCTTTTCAATACTTCTTTATGTTAATATTATTTTTAAATTTTTGCCTTTCTTATTCATTTTTTTTTTTTTTTTTTTTTTCTTTGTCGTGTGACAAGTATGGCGATTGTTGGTGACCAGCCATAGCCAAAGGTCAACGAGAGTGCCGCGACCCTTCTCGAATCTAGCGAGGGCACGACTCTCATTGCATGGGCAAGGGCGACCCTTGCCAAATTTGGGGAGGGTTCAACCCTCATCTCCTAGGGTTGAGCCCTCATCGGCGGTTATGAGGGTGACCCTCGCCTTCACCCAAGCCTTGAGGATGGCTGCCCTCACCCAAGTCGCGAGGGTTGTGTCCTTGCCAAACCGACGAGGGCAACCCTCAATTATGGCACGATGCCTTTGTTGGCACACGGCTATGGCTAGTTGTTGGCCATAGCTAGTATTGGCCATAAGGCAAAGGAGAAAGAACATAAAATAAAAAATGAAAAATAAGAAATAAGAAAAAAAGAAAATTAATTTAAAATAATTAAAAATAATTAAAAATGCCCATGTCGCAAGCCATGTCACATAACATGGTTGGTGTCCACAATAGCGATTTTCGATCTAAATTAGTTTGATTGACTAAATTTGTAACAATACGAAAATGTTTAAGATTAAATTAGTTCAATTAAAATGTTTAAAATTGAATTGATATCGATGTAAGAGGTTTATAACTTTTTTAATAATTTTTCCCATAAGAAAGGTGAAGCATTCCGACCATCTGCACATCCTATTGACATGGCAAGAACGGTTGGCTGATTTATTACAATGTTGTGCCAATTTGAAGGTCTTAGCTTGCATGAGTATGCCATGGCGGTTTTTCTGTACTATGATTCTAGTTTGTCCAGGCCCCGTATCCCAAATTTTACAAGGAGGCCGATGATCATTTTTGCCTAGTCGTAACTATAATATTATTTGCAAAACGAAGCTCTTTATATCACTAATTATTGATTTTGGTCATTGCTCTCTTCTTCTCTTTATTTTAAGTTGTAATGTCGTATCCTCATCATTATTCAAAGCGACATCTTTCTTGAGTACATGTAAATCAAACTTTTTCAGGATTAGGACCAGACACTAGTCTGTTATGGATTGAAAGAGCTATAAATTACATGAAAATCGATGGTTACTCTACTGAGGTGTGGGTTATGAGATGTACATTGATGCAAGGTTAATTTTGAAAATTTTCAATATCTAGTGAGATTCACCTTCTTAGTTATAACATATTTATGGGAAAGCTTTAAAAAATATATATATTTTGTTCCTATTTCTTTCCCAATGCAAAATTATAGTAAGTTAACCTTCTTCTTCTTCTTCTTCTTCTTCTTCTTCTTCTTCTGTACATTGAAGTTTTAGGTCCTCGGTAACATAATATATAAAAGCACATTCAGTAGCAATGATAAATAGTACTGGTCGAAAGTAAAATAAAATCACCCCAAAACAACAAAAAGCTCAAAATCCCACTCTGGAGAGACCTAATAGATGAACACGATTTGAGTTAGGAGTGAGCGATTCTATGTTGTTGTGGCAGGACCTTTTTTTTTTCAGAAGGTATGTAGGGAAAATGATAGTGGAAACAAAATAGGGCGTTGCTTGCGTGGAAAAAGAAAAATTAATGTCAGCCGTAGGGTTTGCATCCATGAGTTAGTTTGTACAATACTAGAGGTCTAAGGTTTTGAACCAGCTTTAAGTAATCAAAGAGATGATAGGACACTTCCTCAAATTCTCTCCATTTTCTCTCTTTCTCCACCAGCCAACAAATGGTAATACGAAATGATGACCCTTAACTTTTTCTTGTTACAAGAGATCCAAGGAGATATATGATTCTCAAGTAAACTTTAATTTCAGAATTTAAGATGGTGTAAATTTCAAGTTCCGAGATATATGATAAGTTTCGAGTTTTAACAAATGGGGAATCGGTTTCAATGAAAAGTTCACCGATTCTCACTTTCTAGTTTGAATCCCCTAAGAACTGAGAATCGGTGGGACTTGAAATTGGGTTGATTCCCCCTAGTCTAGTTTATTTTGAATCATACTCACCCCCTCTATTTTTTTTAACAGATACTCACCCCCTAATTTGAGTCACATGGTAAATGTACATACAAATGTTCTCAGATAAATAGATTGATGAAAATGAAGTTACTTATTTTCTTTTCATTGACAAATTATGAAATCATTTGACTTGTTCTTAGTTTATTTAAAACTTCGCTTGAAAAAAGTAATACTTAGCTACGCCTAATAATAAGTATTTATTTAATATTATTTTCATTAAACAACATTTGTCGTGTAAAACAATTAGCTATACTTTTTCTTATTGCGCCATGATATCTTCACTCAATTTCAGCAGTAATAAAAAATAATTTCATCCAATATGAAAAATTCAAATTAGTTATTTGTCGACATAGATAATAATTTGAAAAAATAAATTACAATCGAACGAGAATACTAAGTTAAACTTGAAAAAGCGCTATGAGAATACAAGTCGTTATTCATTATATGTGTAAGGGATAATGATAGGGATGATGCTTGAACTTTTCTTAAATAGTCAATACAACACATGAACTTAATTCAATCTAGTTAATGAATTTCCGAAAATCCACTCAATATGGTAATTCTATTACATATTTTAACATCACTAATTGATATGACCATAATTTCTACTAACTTATTAGATTTGTCGTGTGACTTATCAATGGCTTCCACATTATATCTCTCGTTGTTTAGGCTCAAAGGTAACGGGAATTAAAAATATAGGGGGAAAAAGATTTGCAATTCGAGAAAGTGACATGGCAATTCACATCATTATTTTAGCTCGATAAATGCCGATGTGATAGTTTACGTCTAAATAATGCATGTAATGTGGTGGTACATTCAGGCAGCACCAACACTGATCAAGTTTCTAAAGTTCAAGAATTAGATTGGATCAAAAAAGAAAAAATCAGAGACCGCATGAAGCATTAAAAAAAAAAAATCGCGAACCACTTATCATCCTCTTTTTTATATAATTAAAGGAGAAAATCCAACGAAATAGCACGTCGTGATTTATACGATTTGATAAGTGCATAAATTTATCACTTACAATACAAGCTTCGAATTGAAAAAAATAAAAAAATAAAATGGAAAGATCAAACGGCTTCCAAGTTTTTTAGTAGAATATCCTGAATTTCCCCATAAAATGTGTTACAGTCAAAACACGAGGGACAAAACCGTCAAGAAAGAGGAGCTAGGGTTTCTTCCGGGCACTGTCGTATATAAAGCACTCGAAGCAAATCGACCCAAACCCTCACTCTTTTCTTCTCTTCTCCTCCGTTGTCAGCGTCACAAGCGTTCGCAGCGAAATCCTCCTCCTCCTCCCCGCGCTTTCCTCCGGCGGCCGAGAGAGACAGAGAGAGAAAGCATGGCGACGGGATCGACCACCGCCGCGGCGCCGGCGAGGCAGCTGTCGCAGAAGGAGGCCGACATCCAGATGATGTTGGCCGCCGAGGTCCACCTCGGCACCAAGAACTGCGACTTCCAGATGGAGCGCTACGTCTTCAAGCGCCGCAACGACGGTTCGTCTCCCTGTTTCTCGTCACTCGATGCCTTCCCGGATCTGCCTTCCTTTCATTTTTTGAAGGATTCGCGTGCCGGGTCCTACGTTAAATTCGTTAAGTTCTGATTTATTTTTATTTTTATTTTATTTGGGCGAGAGAATGTGCTGGAACAGTTCGAGGATCGTGCTTTAGAACTCGTGTTTATAGGTCAGGTTAGAGGAATTCGGACGGTTTTCTTTTGTTGGAGGTTGGGTCGAGATGTTTGAGCTGTGCAAGGTGAATTTGTTGATTCGGAAGGATTTCAGTTGCGTCTTCACTATACATGCGTGTAAATGTGATTCGAGTTGTCTGGTGATGTGCTTGAATTTGAAGGAAATGGGATGGAGGTTGAACAGAGTATTGGGTTGATCATGTCTTTCAGCCCGAGTGGAGAGTGGTATATTGATCTGTAGTGATTCTGTAGTCATGATCTTCTTAGTGGGTATGGTAGTTCTGCAACGGATTCTGGCTTTTTGATCCTTTATGTTTCCTGCAGAAGCAGTTCAACTTAATTTGTTCCTGGTATTGATCTTCAGGACTGGGTGCCCCTGTTGAGGCTCGGGTTCGAGTCTCTCTGAGTAGATAATTTATCCCAGATAGACTTTTCATGTCCTCAAATATCTTGTCGAAATGTGTGAACACCAAATTGTTACAGTCATTCTATTAGTTCTGTGAATTGTTTTGTTTTTTCCTTTCGTGTAGCGAAGATATTGAGCACGGAGTGATAGTTACCTCATCTGGGTTTCTCTGTATCACGCTGATGCACAAATGCTGTGATTTGCAGGTATTTATATTATTAACCTCGGAAAAACATGGGAGAAACTCCAGTTGGCTGCTAGGGTTATTGTTGCAATTGAGAACCCTCAGGACATCATTGTCCAGTCTGCTAGACCCTATGGTCAGAGAGCCGTTCTCAAGTTTGCCCAGTACACCAACACTCATGCCATTGCTGGAAGGCACACACCGGGTACATTCACTAACCAGCTCCAAACATCTTTCAGTGAGCCACGTCTTCTCATCCTCACTGATCCAAGAACTGACCACCAGGTGATTTGTCTTCTTATGATGTAGTTTGGTAGTGTAGACTTTGCAGTTCTTATTTTGTCTAATGCCATGGCTGTATCACTTTTCTACAATTTTGATGTTTCACATTTCATTTATTGTCACTATTGCACTTGCAGCCTATTAAAGAATCTGCTCTTGGGAACATTCCGACAATCGCTTTCTGTGACACTGACTCTCCAATGCGGTATGTTGACATTGGTATCCCGGCAAATAACAAAGGAAAGCACAGCATTGGGTGTCTCTTCTGGCTGTTGGCAAGGATGGTTCTGCAGATGCGTGGTACCATCACACCTGGCCATAAGTGGGATGTGATGGTAGGAGCACACACTCATTTTACTAGCCCATTGCTCATTTGAATGAGTTTACATTTTGCATCCTACCTTACCAGAGAATGACAGTTTGACAGACATGTCATGCTTCTACCACGTATTGTGATTTGAGAGAAGCTTTAAGGTGGTTGATCATTCAAATAAAATAATAACAAGCGTGCTCTTGTTACTTGGGTGTAGGTCGATCTGTTCTTCTACAGAGAACCTGAGGAAGCAAAGCAACAGGAGGAGGAAGAAGCTATTGTTGCAGGCGATTACGGGATCACTGATTATGCAGCTGGACAAGCTATTCCTGACCAATGGACTTCTCAAATCCCCGATTCTCAGTGGGCTAGTGAAGCAGCCGCTCCGCCTTTGCCTGCAATCCAACCAACTGGCTGGACGGAGACAGGTACTTATCAGTATAATTTCCCATAATTAATCTCCATTTTTTGTTTGTAAGCGACCCTTAATTTTTATTTTCTTTTTAACAGCAGCACCTGTGGCAGCTGATGGGTGGGAAATTGCGGCTGTGCCAGCGCCAGCACCTGCACCCACTCCGGCAGTTGTTCCTCCGTCCAATGATGCTGGTTGGGAGTGAAAATTTTGGCAGTCCTTTGGGCGACATCCTTAGTTCTTTATCTTTAAGGTTCGGGGCTTGCTGGAGCATAGTTCTATAGATGAGAGAGATTTTGCCATTAGTTTTTGTTATCCGATCAAAATGATGTGATGTATTTGGTTCAACTGGTTTCTTATCTATGACAGTTCTTTTTGCATTGTTTTGTCTTGCGAGATGCTTGTGCTTTAGGTTAAGGAATCTGCAAAACCAATAAGAAAATAGCCAAGATAATAGAGTGACTTCGCATTATTTTGTTGGGGGAAAGTTTAAAAAGCAGCTTTTAGAAGAGATCTCAAAATTAGTTTGGGCTCTTCGGCCCTTGGCAAATGTATAATGTCTAATTTCATCCTTACCTTTAATTTTACTCTTCTTGTTCTGTTAAATACATGCGACTTGACTTCGGATTCATTCCAAATACTCTTTGATTGATTAAAAAAAAGGTGGGGTTGACCCACGCTGTGTTATCTAGACTGAAGATGAACATAGTAGGTTAGGGATGCGCATTGGTTCCGAAGATTGAGAAATATACACAAGAACATGTAGACCTTGACCGTGCAATGTACAAAATTTTCAGGGTAGAGTAGATGAGTGGCCTCCTACGCTGCAAAAATGATCCTTCGAGTCTCTAGTACAAATTTTCGCCGAAGCTCCAAATCCCAACGATAGAAAACGTAATGTACAAGAATGGGCAGAGAAGAAGCTACAAGGCATTGCTGGCAGGATAGACATGGGGATGGCAGCATTTATTTCCAGCAGATGATCGAAAAATCTAACTAATGCCGCATGATATTTACATGAGGTGATGTCCTTTCTCTTCTTGAGAGGGGTTGGCGCCGTTTTATTGCTTGCGTTAGAAACCCAGTCCTTCGGACGGATCTGACTCGGATGAATTTGGTAAATGTCAAGTTTGTCAAAAAGCCGGGATCATAGGGACAGCATTTCTCCATCATTAACCCAACGGATGAAGTCATCGGAATATTCGACTGGAGCCTTGCCGCGATCTGTGTGATTTCTGGCATGTTTCTTTTCCTACAAAGCAGAGGCAGAGAGGGGAAGAATCTTTCAGAGTGAAAATGAGAATTGGCGCAAATGACTTCGCAAGGAAACGTCAACCTTAAATGAACAATCGATACTCCAATAAATATGTCGAGGTATACTGACGATATCCAGGGTTCAAACACAATAGCAAGAGCAAGTTCATAGGTTAATCAAGACGTCACACTATCAGACCATTGGAAAGATCACCTGATTAATAACTAATAAGGTAGCACGCAAAATTTCTGCTATACAAGATCAGATGATGCTGTACGTTGACATTAGAAGAGAAATGGACAAAAACTATTCACTGGACGGAAGATCACAAATCATACCCCATCCCAGTCACGTCTGTCAATCCCAATTCGCACCAAGTTCAGGGATGTACAGTATCTACCTCCCTCAGCAAAAACTGCCCCGGGTATCAAGTTTATGTATGTTTCATCAGGTTGTGGGGGATTGAGGAAAACAAGCAAGATCATGCGTCACACGACACAGGTTCCATCAGGACATTCACTTTTAGCAGTAGCACATGCAAACAGGGTCACAACATCAGGTCATGATAAGAAAATGGGATTGCGCTGGGGAAAGTGATCAGATGGATCACTCATTGATGCTTGCCAACATCATCGCAAATCAGTAGATTGAGGGTTGAAGGAGGGAAAAAAAGCAAATGAAGCAAAGCTCTACAGCATTTGCATTGAGACTGGCGAGGACAATTCCTTCAATTCATGCGTTCATGCCACGCATACCAATTAATGCATGTCAAGGAAAGTCCTAGAATTTCAAACTTAGCAGCAATAAGCGAAAATTACTGACCTTCCTTCCAAATGAAGACTTGCTTCCAGATAAGGTTGAAGCTGAATTTTGTCCGTTATCATTATCCTGTAGCAGGCCACTGATGGATGACCTGTATCCATTTAAAAGAGAAGCAAATATGAGCTTGCCCCAGATTTCCCAAACACGAACTTTGGAAGGCGTAAAGAAAAAGGAAGGAGATGGCACATGACTAGAAATTCTAAGAAAAAAATGATCAAGAAATAAGCTGCTTCAGATAAACTGGTTGCTAAAGCATGAAAGGACAAAAAAAAACTGATTTCTGTCAGCAAGCAAGTAGAGACATTTTTCAGAACGTCCTCCCACTGCTTATTTTCCTCCTACTCCTACTCTGATGAGCAGAGAGCCTCTACTTTCTTCCCTTTCTTCTTCTGCTGCTTCTACCTTCTTTTTGTGAAATCTGGTCTTGCTTGAGTATAGCAGTTTAATTTATGATTCATAGACCCATTCATGGTATTTGTCCATTCATTTGTATTTCTAGTTACTGGTTTGAATGATCAATCCCCTTCTAGATCTGTAAATCCCCTTTTCACAATAGGGAAGATCGTCTTTATTCTCTTTATCTAAGAGTAAATGGTAACAAAATAAAGAATACCACAGCACCAAACTTGTGCAGCGATTGATATATGGTTGGAGCTAGTTTCCTACTTGATGTAAGGATGGTGTAGCTCCAAAGTTTCATCCCTTTTGTAATTTCCATTCTTTAGGTTGGCTGCTGTGAAGCACCATTACTCAATTTTTTTAATTATATTTAGTATTGCAGACGTCTTGAGGAAGGAAGTCATTATTCCCCAAAATGGTTTTCATGTGAATATGATTAACTAAAAGCGGTTGGTTTCCATGAAAATACTACTAAAAAAGGAGCTTTCAATGTAAAAACGGCATCCATATGCTTTGCTCATCTCAAAATTCTGTCAAGAATCTTAACATCTTACACGTCTATGTATACGTGTTTTTACGTGAATGTCACCCACTCGGGATGATCTTTGAAGCCAGATCCACCGCACTCTGGTGGATTCTTTTATGATGCACGTGAATGAGGTGCTTTGTGGGTTTCCATGGGAGTACTTGAGTTGAAGGTTTGGTTTTGCCATGTTATCCGAAAAAAGAATGCCCCAAAGAGAATAGCTAACACCCGTTATTTTTGGCATAATCAAAAACATCCATTGAGTTAACTCCACTTTAATGCTTTGCTTTTACCAGAAAGATTCCAAAGTAGAAAGTAAGTACACTCTAGAGGGTACCTTTCATATAAATCTTCGTCAAAGGAATTTCCCGATGAAGAAAGCCAATCCACGTCCAGAAAGTTCGAACAGTTGCATTCATCGCCATGTTTATCAAGGCAAATGTAATCACTTTCAGGACAGTCATCCTCTTTTACATCCTTAAAAAGTTGTGTAGGTTCCACAGAAGTCGTACATCTGTAAAAAATTGCAAATAAGCACTAATTAAGTCAAAGACATAATCAAACAAATTAACTCACTCCAATTGATGAGTCCAGTTCGGTTTTTAAGACAGGCATCTGAGAGAAACTTAAGTAAGAAAATCGAAAATATGAGTGATGGTCATCTCATTCACCATCTGGTTTTATAGTGCTATCCAGATCCATGAAAATTGACACTAGAGCTGCCAATCTTCATCATTAGTACATCTAAAACAGAACTTTGGGGCCTCAATAATCCCACAACCGTAGTGATTCTTATGCTCAAGAAACCATAACCTTTTCTTCCCGATCTATAAAGTTGGGACAGATGCAGTGGTTCTTTTAACGTCTTTTATGTGCATGTAGAGTGACATGGGATAAATGTGCCGTACTAAAATGCTCTTGGAAAGTGACGAAACGTGCTCGTGACACACACGTGTTCATTATTGGCCATTATTTTTAATACCAATGAGCTCAAGGGGTTATTGGGTCAAAGTGATCAAAGTTTTGGGGTATTTTGGAACAAAACCATTTTGGACAGAAATTCAAGAAACTGGTGCCACGTCAAGGGAGTTCTGGAGTCAAAACGAGTACGTTCAGGGGATTTTGGAACAAATTCAAATTCGGGGGAAGCTTAAGAAATGGGCCCCACTTTAGGGGACGCATTCCCCCTAGATATAATGACTAATGACTATTAAGAATCATTTCTTGTTACAGGTGAACAGTTATTTTTTTGGGTCGGTTACGGATGAACAGTTGAATAATAGAAAAGCCACGATATTCACTGTTAACAATTGTTGTACATGCATTTCTTTTTGAATTTAAGTTTTCACCTACTCTATTGTTAATGCTTTAAGTTGATCTCACTTGACGTAATTGAACAACTACTATTAAACAAATGCATATACTTAGGAAAAAGAATATCACCGGAATCAATTAGAAACGATGGAAACGTAAATTTTAGTTTTTTCTTTAGTAATTTGTATAGTGCTTTTTTTCTTACCATGAATTCCCCTTCAGTTGTAATTTTCGCAACAAAGCCTAAGAGTTCTAAGAATAATATGTGAATATCATTGGGTCAAACTTAATGGGTTAACAAGTCTAGTGGGATTGAAGGTTTAATATGAGGTGCCAAACAAGTTTCTCCTTAGCAAAAGTAAGGAAACAAAACTTCAGTGGGTGCAATTGTACCCACTATCTCCACATAGTGCCCTCCCTTCATATAATGTTAAAGATCAGGACAATTATGAAAACGTTATTCCCCATGTAATAGCTCTTTAATATTTCAAATTGAGCTGGCCTAGCGTCAGAGTGGTTTAGCAATTTAGCCTATATCTCTTTCTTTGATTATGTAAGTTGGGCATGTTTAAATCATGTACAAAGATAAGGCAACCTCTTTTCACTCGAAAAATGGAAGGAAGAATCAACGTATCGATAGTGTTTATATAAGTAGGACAAGAACCTACGATAATATCAGAAAGAGAATTTCTCTGCCATAAATTCTGTCTTCAACCCAGAAAAATATAAGAAACGGGACTTATGTGGGAGAACCCTAAAAGGAAATGAGGATAGTGTGAAATGTCGAGCGACCATACCTTTCATCAGATAGGTCACTTTCACAAGTCGAAATCTTGAACGTCGACTCTGAAAGACCTTTTCGAGTCCCTTCTGCAATCTCAGAGAGTGGTTGATTCTGAACTAGACTTTTGGTCGCTATTGGAGTGTTGGTTTCCAGGAGAATATTACCATCAGAGAGTGATCTTCTGATAAATGACCTACAAACAACACAGATAGGAGTTTATTTTCGGAATTAAGTCTCCTTCTATGCGACTCTTTCTAGACATCGCACCAGAAGGGAGAAATAAGTATGTACGTATTTTTTCTCGAAGCAGCATTCTTTACGTGAATTATCCACAAATTCTCTGATATTTACAAATAAAGTAGTCCGGGTCCTGGGGAGTCTGAAATCTGTCAGCCTTGCATCTCTATTGAGTAATGCCTCCTAACTGTGAGGGACTCCACAATGCTTATTCCGATCAGATATTTGCCACTTATAGACAACGTATGGTCAATCATAAGCTCCTAAATCTGATATGATGAACTTTAATAACTCAAAAATAAGGAAAAAAACATTTTGTACCTAGGAGTCTCTTCGGTATTTTTAGCACTGTGCCTTCCAACGCTGTGATGATGGTCTGAATCCAGCTCCCACAAAGCCGGCTTCCCTTGCTGAGATTGAAAATATCCCAAAAACCTGCATAAATTGTCAATTGGCATACTTAAATAAATGCCTTATGCTAAGCTATGATGAGAGAAAACGACACAAAAAGATACTCTCAATTCTACTTTAAATAATTGCTGACAAAAAGCTAGTTTACATACACATTGATGGCATCCTGTTTTTCTGCATCTATATACGCATTGCTGTAATACCGTTGAAGAGTTCTTAGAAACTCCTGGGACTGCGTTGCTGCTTTCCACTGACCTCTTCTCTCGGAAAATATCTGTTTAAGATAAAAAATGAAAATCAAGGTGTTGAGCGTAAAGGCCACTGAATTGCAAAAGAATAAGGATGAGCAGAACTGTAGCGACAAAAGAATAAGGATGAACAGAACTGTAGCACCAATTAGGATCCAGAGTCCAGATTAGAGTATACCAAAAACAAAGTGGCCATGAATTTTCTATGTGACAAAATCTGACAGAACACATTGGGCATGGTTTTGGCATATCAAACCAAAATGAATCCATCTCACAACTCAGCGACTTCAAATTTCAAAACCAACTAATTTCCACCACTAAAATTTCAAAAGCAAGCACAAAATCAACATAAGTCATTCAAACACAATGATGACTTCAACTCGCTATTAAATTGATCAGAATATACTGCTCCTCATAATGATGACTTCTGACATTGTAAGATTAGCATTCATGTGTTTTGTATGCACACAAAACTACATTGGTTCAAGCACAGATTTCCCGATGAAAACAAGAAAGAAAAGTAAAGTTTCAAGCAGTTGTTAAATTGAAGGCCACCCCAGCACATTGACATGCGTACTACTCATCCCTGTCCTTAGATGCTTCATGCAAAAGAGGTCGAAATTGATTACTAGTTTTTACTTCTACAGGGCATAGAAGCAATATGAAATTCGGTTGTATAAATGTCACAAACAAGAGTGACACACAACTAGAACCTAAGCAAACTCCAGAAAGAACATCACAGATCTTATCGTTCCATGGTTTTAGCACACAAAGTCACGCATTACTAAGTTTTGTGAATGTTTAGATTTCAGTTTTAGCAGAAATCTTGGTTTCCAAACCTCTTGCAGCGCACATTCAAGTCATTCCTAGAAAAAGTCCATGATTATATCAAAGTCGACAGAATCTCTCATTTTAAAGTCTCTTGTAGATCCAATAAATTTTTTATGGCTTCAAGAGAAATATGCGTCCAGACCCACGGATTGCTAAAGTGTCCACTCTTAATTACAAAGTAATTTCTTCATTTCTGCCATCAACCTCACATGATATCCTTTTCTTTTCTTTTCTCTTTGGTTTGTAGTGCAGGCACCCATATTCGTTCTTTCCGAGTGTCAAGGAGACATAAGAGCATGGAAAATGGGAGAAAAATGACCTTGTTATGTGCAGCAGAACCTCCATATTGCAGGGCAAGTGTGTCGCCCATTGTCTCGTAAATCCTCATCAAATCATCTGCCAAGGGATCATGTAACTCAATGTTTTCAGATTCCATATATCCCATTGAGTGCAGCTGCCTTCCTAGAGCAACCAAACCATATGCATATTGGGCAACATTTGTGCGATCTAGACAGTCTATGCAATTGGTCCTTAAAACCCCCTTCTGAAACAATGACAACTTCAATTTTGAGCAACTGCTGCTGCTGCTGATTTCTGTTTCCAAGCTATCAGCATCATCACCATTGTTGGAGAAATTCAGAGAACTGCAGTCAGAACTATCGCTATTCCTGTAGCATTTTATATGTCAGTAAATTGCCAGCAGAGAACTTGTAGCATACAGTAATGAGATCAGAATAAGATCTGACAAGATCCAACTACATAATTCGCCAGAATTGAAAAGTCCATCTGTAGTTTGGCTCAAGCAAATGAGGATGAAGATTTGCACTCAAGGACAAGCGGCTTCTCTGGTAACACTTACCCAAAGTATGATGAAATCATCGATCCCTCTATCCTTGAAATGGAAGACACTTGGCAATAAAAAATGCCAGTCAAGTCTACTGTGTAGACAGCCACCTTGGTTAGAAGTTCCAATACATTGGCAGAAATGCTGTGAACCAGGACAAGCAAGAATAATGTTTCAACCATCATTTCAGTATAACATAACATCCCATAAACAGGAAAAGGAAAGACCTATCACCTTCTAAAGTGCTTGTGCAGATCCCAATGCAAAAACCGCAAACGATTCTCTGCAGGTAAGGTTTTGTTGATACATCTGATAGCATTTGCGAATTCTGCACGAAGTATACGTTCTCGAGGCTTCTTTTCATATGTCTGTCAAAGGATAAAAAGAGAAGCAGGAAGAAGAGAGATGAAGTTAATTGCAGATAAAACTTCAGAAAAGTCGTGGCAAATGCTGTTATATAATGCTTTTCTAAACACGGAACTAGGAGAGATGTAAACCTTGATCAAGTTCAGTATAATTATCGGATTTCCGTATCTTTTGACCAGATTTTCGAAATGAAGTTTCGTGGCTTCATAATTGGGATCTCTGTTTAATACTTGATAAGAAAAGAAAAATGGCGTAGTTAGATGGGAAGATATTGGCAAAGTTATGGGGAAACAATACAAAAAACAGAATTTATATCTTCACAAGCCTCACATGTTATATCAGGCTTAAGATTCAATCGTGAAGTTTCTTGTGACCAGAAAAGAGGGATTGAGCCCCGGTTCTGCACAATAGAACTGATTTGCACTGGGCATCCTTCAGGTACGTCTTCAATCACGATCTGCTCTGTCTCAACATCATTAGCTACTCTGCCTTTCTCATTGACGCCTCTTTTGAGGTATCTGCACAAGAGATGAATTAGCAGGATCAGGCATAGGACGAGCAAATGAAGAGGAAGAGTGGCCTATTTTTATTGCTATAAAAAGTAATAAAGAAAAGAAAACAGGATAGATAGATGCATGGAAAAGCATGGGTATTTTCCAGATAGATTCTTCCTTGGAATACCAAATAGAATCTATTACCTGGTGCCAGCATAATGCCGCGAGCGTCTAGCAATCAGGGTGAACCAGAATTGCTTGCCCAAGAAAGAAAGCTTCTCCTGATACGACACAGCAGCAGTGAACACAACGTCATTCTCTCATTCTCTCAGCTAGGTACATGATTTCTTGCACAAATTATCATTGAAATGCATGAGGATGCTTTTTAACTTAGCTGCATGATGCTATTCTCGGTACAAACCATTTTAATTGATTAACAGTTAGATGAGTAAGCTAAAGACTGAATATTGATTAAATGGAACGGCAACAACAAAACTAAGCCTTATCCCATTAAATAGGTCTGGCTATATGAATTGTTTTACGCCCTTGCACTTCATCCTGTATAACAATAATTCGGTAAAAACTCTGATTGAAGTAATTCACAATCCATACCTGGTGAAAGAACCCGTGTACCAACGCGACTGTCCACAAGGTATTCTTGAGGTTATTCCGAATTCCACGTGTCAGATATTCATTCCAAACAAACATTGTATCATAGAGGCTCTGCCCGGACTCCTGATCACACAGGTTCTTCTGAAGGCTACGCATAACATCATATGAGTAGCTGAAGAAGAAGTCCTTCGTAAGATCGACCACGCACAGGAGCTTCTT
The DNA here is from genome assembly GCA_017140325.1 of Eucalyptus leucophloia subsp. euroa. Taxonomy (NCBI): domain Eukaryota; kingdom Viridiplantae; phylum Streptophyta; class Magnoliopsida; order Myrtales; family Myrtaceae; genus Eucalyptus; species Eucalyptus leucophloia. The sequence goes on from CM029476.1 coordinate 33,284,203, forward strand.
GTATCTATGGGGATGATCAAAAGGCAAAGCATCTGGTTAAAACACACTGAACAGGAGAACAGATCGAACACAAACTATAAGTGTAATCCAACAATTTGAACCACAAAAGTGAAAAAGAATCAACAGTAATCTGCTGCTGACACCTTGTATCAATCATTGCATTACAAGACCAAGGGGGCAATGTTCACCCTGTCCATTTGCAGTAAAATAAACTAGCAATGACTTCAAGAAAATTCAAACACTAAATAGGATGTAGTCATAAAGTTTGATATCCTTATGCCACAGCTACAGACTAACTGGTCATCCAATGCATGAACATAAGAGAAGAACCAAGGCATCTTTAACTGAAACTTGATCTTATGAGACAACTGCCTTTGATTAAATTAGGAATAGAATGTTGCAAGACAAATGAGATTTTCTTCATCTTGTAGCAGTGCTATACGAGTAATAAGAAAAAAGGGAGTTATCTTAGCCCATTCTAAGTTCCATGTCCAACATTGCAACCAAGCTGAAGAGGACACATAACATATTTGACCACTAAATCAATCTTCAATTTACAGGGGAGAAATGGCCATCTGAATGCTTATCTCTTAGGTATCTTCTTAACAGCAGCGAGGTATATTACATTTACTCTCAGAATGGACAAAAGACCTGTTTTCACTCTTAGAAAAAGCCATATTTGTCTGCACTTGAGAATTTGGGATTGGAATCATGTTGCTCTTGCTGATTGAATATATAGCATGGCCACAAATATCACCAATCTTCCTTTTCTTTGTAATAATCAGCATGTAAAAGGGCCCCAAGAACTTGATGAACCCTAGAAAATACAGAAATGCCATGAGTTTCATGGTAAAATGAGTCGCTCAAAGATTGAGTTTGGGTACAACATACCAATAATTCCATAGCATGCAGTCACAAACTTAAGGCCACCACTCGCAACGTTTCCTTCATGTATCCGATTTAGCAGGTCACAACAATCATGCTCTGTATATGTGGTAGGATCCTCAAGAATGTTTAGCTCGGAAGGTTCTGATCGATCAATTTTCAGCACTCTCCAAAATGTCCTGTTTTTGTCCCTTCCGATCATGTAGAAATTCTGTCACACATATGGGGATGAAAATTAACACATTAGCCTATCTAACAACCTATAAAAAGAGATGGAAACGAACGGGTATGGCAAGTCCTTTTGTCAGTGAGTTCTCAATATTGAAAAACTTATAATTATGGAATCAACTCAGTCATCAGATTTCAAACGCCAAATAACAAAAATTTTAATCAGAAATAAAAATAAATAAACATTTAAGTGATTTGGATCTGTTCACAACACTACGAAAGAATGACAAAATCAACTGGATATTCACATATGTACGCCCCCTCTTGCCTCCTTCATTGTTAGAAACATTTAGTGGTGTGGGGGCATGGCCTCCACAATAACCTCAATAACTCTGAGTTCTAGACTCAAAGTGCCACTTCATACGGTGAGAAACATGCCATAGCTTAGGTAAATTTTAACAGACAGATGATTCGCAGCATCTGGACTGCCGTGTTTTCTAAAAAGCGGTACCAGTGACGGCAAAATCAAGCAGACGTATATCTAATCCTCAAACTCAAGGAAGTACATCCTGAGAGATCCAATCGTAGCAACCACAAGGTAATCTCGCCCGTCTCAACTTCCGAAATCTTCGATTACAACAATTAATGAACTTTCTGCATCACCAAGCAAGATGAATCTCATCTCATGCGACCATCCGAAAACGAAATGAAACTAAAAGAGCCCCCCTTTCAGTGCTACTCACCGTATGGATTTCCAAGAAGGAAGGAACAAGGTGAGACGGATGGATCATAGCAAATCAACAGGTCAAACCACAATCGCAGACTCAAAAAACGATCTGAGACAGCTTGCGACGCACAAAACGAGAGGACTAGCCGATTCATATTCACCAGAAGAACTTAAACCAGCAAATCGCAACCAGCAAAAACAAGAGAAACTCAACCACGTCCGAATCGAGCGGGAAAAAAAGAAGAAGCAAGCACTGGCGCCGGAGCAACAAGCGAAGCTAGCATTCCTAAAACCGATCTACGCGAACTCAGTCCATCCACGGAGAGCAGACACAGCAACCGCAGCCGAAGTGGCAAGGTGGCAGGCGCTCGGAAACGCGCGCAGAAAACGTCCCGGGCAAATGCTCGTACGCACATACCGAGCGAGTCTCGTAGAGCCTGAATTTCTGCAAGCGGTAAGCGCCGCCGGCGTCGGCATCGTCCTCGATCCGGCACCGCTGCTGCTGCTGCGGCGGCTCCGCCGCCATGACGCTCGCCTCCGCGAATCTCGGGCCTCTCTGTCCCTGCTTCCGCCCAAGCTCGGCCCGGGGACTCAGCCGGACATGTCTGCTCACCGAGCTCGGGCAGCCACCTCGCTAGGCCGCGAATCCGCACACGCGGCGGCAGCACCGCTCAGCACCGCCGAGTCGCGCGCAATCCAACCGGGACCTCCCGGACGACCGACAGGCAAGCGAGCGAGCAAGAACGCGCGAACGCGCGAACGCAACGGAACGAAAGCGAAGCTGGAAGACGGAGGAGGAGGAGGATGAGGAGGAGAGGTTTTGGCCGGGAGAAGTTGAGTCCCGAAGGTGTGACCGGGAGGCAGATTGAGAGTTCTGCGGATGGGCAGGGCGAAGGTTTTGGAGAGAAAGTGGCTTGGAGGAGAGAGAGAGCTCCGGCCACCGTGTCCACACGAAATTTCAAATAAATTAAATTAAATTAGGAATTTGCTAAATAAAAATAAAATAAAAGAGCGAGAGAAAAAAAAAATACAAAAACAAATGATGGCAATGGCTGGGTATTCGTTCCGCCGGGCTGGCGAACTCCCCATGAATTATTCTCGATTATTTTAACGTATTGTAAACCTGCGTACGGAATCATGTCTCAATTATTACGTTTTCGCAACAAAAAAAGAAGAAGAAATGTCTCGATTATTGCGCTTCTGCTCCGGTGCTTAATTATCGTGCTTTGTTTCTCGTAATTATTACGGGACTGGTGATGTGAAACTGAGGTTTGTAATTCGGTATTCCGGTCAAAATCGAGCGTTGGTCAAACGACGGTCAAATGCCAATAATTAGCGGGACTTTTGGACGTGAGCATGTGGCCGAGGGGAAATGTCGCGAGGGGGCCATGATTGTCGATCGAGAAATTAACGCCCCCCCTCTCTTGTGCATGGTATGAACGCGCGTAAACGCTTAATCTTCGTGATTAAGAAAAATTATAAGCGTGATTTTAAATTTTTTCAAAGCATACTTGGTCAACCCTCGAATATATACATATATGGTTTTCCCTGCTGAAGGCAGTATTATTAGGTCATTGCCTACATCACCAACCTATGTGTGGCTGATTATAAGATGTATGATGACTATACAAGAGATAATTAGCATCTCAACAAATAGTTAATTCCCTTTTCAATGTGTTCCATGTTTTTTGTGTGGCTTCGTCATCTCGAGTAAGCAAGTGCGTCATCATATAAATTTTTTGAATCACATTCAATCAACCATCGACTATATAGACACACACACATATATGTGGTCTTGCTTGCCAACAAATATATTATTAGGTGATTGCTTACATCACCGAATTATGTGTTGCTAATTATTGGATGCCTGATGGTTATATGGGGAATAATTGGCTAATACTTATTTCGATATGTCTTCTATTAGTTGTCCAAGTTTCTTCCTTTTTAAGTTAGCAAGTGTATCGTGATTTTCTAAATATGCTTTCATGTGCTACCTTGTTTCACAATTGTGGTAGTTTGGAATGTTGGTTTCATTTTTTAGATATACAGGTTACTGCTTGATTTTGTAGATCGAGACATTGTTTTTTTCTAATTGGGAGATTCGAGCATCAAAAGTTACAAAAAGAAAAGGAAATGACAATAATACATTCACCAGCCCTACGATTTTTGAAACATCACGCAAAACGAGTAAATAGATGTCCTTATAAATAGTCAATTCATACATAGACTTGATTTGTCATTTTCTCTTCAATTTTTCATGACTCCATATTACCATAAGGTATATACAGAAATTTCGGAGTAATCATGAGTTCTCTAGCATAAAGACATCAAGTAATCGAGTTTTATGTAATTAAATATGACAATTTTAAATAAATGAAATTAATTAATCTCATGCTTAATTTACTAATTAAGGACTTTTTAATTATTGAGCACGTCAGAGTGCTTTCACTGAACTCCACTTCCACGTTTTTGTGCTAGGAGTTCCTTCATGAAAAAGCGAAAAAGGGGGTCTTATTCTCTAAGCACTTGCATTTTTTAAATCACCCACGTTAAAAATCTTGATCCTAGTGGCAGTAGGTAATGACAAAAAAGTGCTTAACATAAAAAAAACTAATAATAAATAGTAGGAGAAATGCCGCAAATAACCCTAAATAACGGCCGAAGCACCTCATAATTTTTTGTCGGTAGCCAAAGTCCGTAAAACTCCAAAAAAATGCCATAAGTTTTGCGCAACATGACATCAACAGCCTAAGCTTCATCTTCATCTTCTTCTGCGATTTCAATAGCCCGACTCATATTAGTCTGACAATTGTACTATTCGTTTACCACAAAAAATCATAAACTCTGGTCACCGTGACACCAATAATCCAAATTATTTTTTGAGTCACCAATATCCCAAACTTGTACTCATAACAAAAACAAAAATGGTCCATCATCAATTTCATCCAAGATGACTGTATAAAATTTCATGCGATGGCTCAACAGTTGTTCACATGGATCTCACTTCAAGCAAATACTGTAAAAGTACTTTTGCCACGTTGATACAATTTTGGAGGTCTTGGTATTAGAAAAATAAATTATGATTATCAATATCATATTGAGCATAGTTTAGGGGTTCTTAGTGTTGTGGTGGCATAGTCTAGGGTTTTTGGCATTAAATTGCATCATGCTTAATATCTCTCTAATTTCTTCACATGTAACTTCAGTCAAGATTATCCATAAAAGGTTAATAATGAATTGGTGAAGTCTACCTTAGAAGAAGAAGAATTTGAAATAAACATATAAAATTAATACCCTTTGGCATGTGAAAAACGATGAGTGGAGACGTGAAGGCATCAAGGATGATTGAGAGGAGGGTCAAGTTATTTGTCTAGAAGTCTTTTCACAGCTCGGTGGAGATAAATAGAGGTAATCATTATAAGTAGACCTATTAAAATAGATTATATATGTATTTTTTAACTCATATTTAATGTGTTGAGATAGTAGTTAAGTTAGTTATATTCAATAAATTGATCATAAATAGGTTTAGAATGACAAGGCCTAAAATAATACGGATTTTCAATGAGTTTGTAATGATTTAGACTTGATTCACCTTATGACTCTCTATTTTTTTCCTTCCTCACTTGATCTCATACTCAGTCACTCTACGCTTTTATCTTCATTTGTGTACGAGCTTCTCTGAGATTTGGTTGGTAAACGTGTTTTTAGCGATAAGGATCAGGTATCTAAAAAGAATAAAACACGTCAATTTTGATTAGACTATTTTTTATCCGACTTGCCCATTTGACGGTCTAGCCGCAAGTCAATTAAAAAAGTAATTAATTCCTTTCCCCTTGAATTGTTTTTGGTGTTTGAAAGAGACCGAAGCCCGCATGTGTTCAGACAACGGAGAAATCAGTCATCGTCAATCATGGATTTGTCTATTGAGGCGAGACGCACGAAGATTAAGTCCCCACCGAAGTTTGTGAACGTGGCAGAAAGTTAAAAGCTTCGTGGCCGCTAGGGAACTTAGGATGCCTTTTCCAAGTCAAAGACTTCACTCCTTGTCTGTTCAGATTCAATATATAAATACATTTTATACCGACAGGTAGGTAAATGGTTTGCTATATGTTAAAGAGTGGCATCAACGATGCTTGGCTGCATTTGATAAGCAAATTTTTTTGGGAAAATTAAATTTTTAAGGCACTAAAATTGCCGATATTTTGGAAATTGTGCCGTTTCTTAAATTAGTTGCTTGACAAATACTCTTGAGATACTTTTAAGAGGAAATCCTAACTTGAATGATTTCATTTAAGAGAAATGTGATGTGATTCTGATGCGAGATTTGTCACCCTAACCCATCACCTCACGTGCTTGGAGGAACTTTTCTAGCAACACACTACAGCTAGAGTCAATCGATTAAGCGAGATGCTTAGTGCATGAATACAAGTCCTTATTAATAGCCCGCCCAAAATTAAGAATTTTCTACATAAGATTGATGGGATCAGTATGAGTTGCACTCCAAGTCCATCCAACCCACAACAACTAACGACTATATCCCAATCATGGATGATGTCAATAAATTGGGGTCACCTTCCTTTCCTTGGTGATTGACAATTGGGAGTGGGAAAACCATAAATTGGGGGATGGAGAGGGAGGAACAAGGCGACGGTTAACTTCACAGGATAAGGGTGTGGAGCACAATCAATGAAATGCACACGCAAGATGGAAGTCTGCACACGCAAGATGCAAGTTACAGCGACCTTGGCCTTCGCCTGCCGCCACCACCACCACCACCACCATCATCACCACCATCATCGTCCTCGTCATTGTCGTCTATCGATCGAATTTTGGATGGGCAAATGCTGTCGCTGTCGCTGTCTCTGTCGCGTTAGAAAGAGACCGCAGAAAGGTTTTGGTCTCTCTGGCCGCTCACCAAACCACGTGGATTGAGAGCTCAAATGAGGTGGCCGGCTAATGACCTACTTCCCCGTTTTGCTGCTGTATTCGAGCGACGGCCACTCACTCTGCTTTCAAGGGGAAGCGACTTCGCTCGCCCACCCATTCCGAACCATATTTAATCGAGGGCGAAAAGGACGCAAATGGTCGTTGGAAGCTTGATCAAATACGTAATGTTATTCATGAATTTTTAATTTTTTTTAATAAGAATCCTTGAATTTGGCTCAATATATGATCTTGTCTCTCAATAGTCCACATAATTTAGTTTAAAATTTGATGTGGTGCCTGGACTTTTAAATATTTTCATATAATTTAAGGATTAAATTGAACATTTACTATTAGTTTATAGAATATATTGAATAAATTAAAAATTTATGGATGACATTGTACATTAAATCAAAAGTTAGGGATCATATTGCATAAAATGAAAATTCTAGGGTGACATGCACATTAAATCAAAGTTTATGGACCATTTTTGGCATCAAAAGCAAGTAAGATCCAATCATTTATGGGGTGCAAGAAGACAAATCAAAATTTCTATTTCAAAAATAATTTTTTTATTCTGACTTTTTTTTAGAAATAAAATTTATTTTGTAAAATTATTTTATTTTTCTATTTTTGGAACAAATTTTTAGGCGCGCATTGACAAAATTTCTATTTTTTTTTTATTTTTGTTTTTTTTTGTTAGGAATAGGTTTATAATAAAAATTCGTTTGATAATGAAATTTCATTTTTTTATTTTAAACATATCTTTATTTTAGAAATAGAATTGAAGCATAAATTAGAAACTAAAATTTTCAATTTTTTCTTATTTCTAACAAAAATGATAAATGAAAACTCTTTTTATTATTCAATCTTGTCAATGCTTATTGCCCACTCGTCGCCTTGGGCTGCTGATGCTCGCCATAGGATGTTGGTTGCCAGCCTCCCGTCGCTAGATGCTAGATGTCAGACATTGGATGCTAGCTACCTGTCGTTCACCGTTGAACGCTAGACGTCGGCCGTCAAGCTTGCCACCCCTCAGAAATATAAATTTTGTTTTGTTATTAAATGAATTTCTATTATAAAAAAGAAATTTTTAGTTATTATCAAACGTGTTTTTTTCTTTAAACTCATTCAAGGAATATAAATTGAGAAATCAATTTTTTAGCTAAAAATTGATTTTTTGTTCCAAAATTTTGTTATGTGCGCTCATATTCCATAAATAGATTTGGAACGAAAATTGGAAATAAATTTTTTTACTTATCTATTTATAGAATGGAAATAAAAAACAAAAACCTTTCTAATCGCTCGTCCTCTTTATTAATTAGCCACCCACCTGCTGTTTGCCATCGTTGTCGTTGCCCATCATCTGCCGGCCTGCCATCCGTCGCCCTAAGAAGGAGAAATTTTGTAAAATTCTATTTTAAGAACATAAACTTTGTGTCGCTATCAAACACGAATTTTTACTTAAAAATTCATTGAAAAATATAAATATATTTTTTTCAAAAATCAATTTCTACTAAAAATTTTATCATTCGTGCCTTTAGTCACCGTCAAAGATGTCTTTCGACTAATTCTAACTACTTCCGTGCCTCACGTTTGGCCGAGCAAGGGTGGCTCCGTCATCGGGTCGTCCTCGGCTTGACCTTCATCGGTCGCATCCGATCCATGGACCCAATTTCCCATATTCACTTCACAATTAGAAAAGAATACAGTCAATGGTCCAAATTCATGCCAACTTTCACGTAAAATCCGATTCTCACGCCAACAGCGGAAGAAATTCATGGGACACGCTCGAGTTGATGGCGAGGCCTCGCACCATCACGAGCCGTCACTCGCAAGCATCGGATGCTCCGTCTTAACCACCAGATCATACACACGTTCTGGAACGTGGACGGAATGGATGCGGACGTGCATCGGGAGGGCCAAAAAAGTCATTTCGCCGCCGCAAGCATTATTAGCAGCTGGACCCAAGGGGGATGACGTGGAGCTACAGAGACGTCGAGGTGTCCCTGGACCACGTGAAACGTGCGCTCGCTAAAGATAGAATGCGTCCAAAAGCTCCCTGGGGCCGACAGCACCCGCCACGTTGCCACTGTTCCAGTGGGGGCGATTTGTTAAATAAGGTCAAACCCAATTATTGGCATCCGCCGCAGCGTCTCGCCCCACTCGCGCCCCTCGGGATTCTCCACGAACTCGCGGCAACCGAAACGAAAATTATTCTGAAGGCATGCGTGATTTGAGAAGGGGGGACGGCTCGGTCCTGCTCATGGGTGTCGGATTTCAAAGTAAATCCTCAATCGACAACATCACATGCTTAGTACCATTTGATGTTTTGTCTTGTATGATCAAAGGATGTCAAGGGTCAGATTTTTTTTTTTTTTTTCATTTTTTTGGCCGGTGAAGGTCGAGCCGTATTTTCCCCATCCTTAAGCAGAGGAAATGTACCAAATTTTTTTTCAATTTTTTTCACACAAATTTAAACATATAATTGGAATAAGCAATGTCATAGAAAAAGAACATATATTTTTTTTAAATTATGACAATATTTAACAATGTGATTGAGAAGTGTCTACAAAAATGAACTCAAGTTGAACAAAAGAGCTCTCGTGATGATTGATATTTTTTTAATCAAGGACTAGATGAGTGTCGTTTTCGAAAGGCATAGTGAGAAATGACGTTTCATGTAGGAAATACAACAAAATAATAATTAGCGATACACTACTCGTCCATTTTTTTCTTCTTTTAAAAAAAGAAAAAGAGATAGTTGAACAAAAAGCTCTCGTGATGATTGACATTTTCTATCGAGGACTAGATGGGTGTCGTTTTCGAAAGGCACAGTGAGAAATAACATTTTATGTAGTAACTACAACAAAATAATAATTAGCGATACACTACTTGTCCATTTTTTTCTCCTTTAAAAAAAAAAAATGAAGAGACTGTTTTTCCAAGGGTGCACTGAATTTTCGCCTGGCCCCTGAAGCTGATGTCCTGTCTTCTGCTTACGAGAACAGGAACGTCCCCAAAAAAATTTGCAGCCATAAAATCCTGGAAAAATCTCGGAAATTACATGGCCACATACTGGCATCGTACTGGTCAGGGACAACGATCGCACGAAGGTGAAACGTGAACATCGCCATTGGATCATTGCTTCCAGTTCACAAAAACAGAGTCCCCTGTTTTCATCTCCATCAACTTAGAGACACGGAGAGGGCCCTCGAAAGGGATTCCACGAATACTTTCGGCGGTTTTGGATCCTATGCTTGTTTTTTTTTTTTTTTTTGGTCAGTTATCCTATGCTTGTTTAAGGCGTGCAGTTGAATCGATAAATATTTTTAGGTTTGATTTTTTCATAAAAATTGTGAGGTCGAGAAGCCTTTTTTTATGGAAGGATGACAATATATATATATATATTATGTTTGTTTGAATGTTTGTTTGAAAATGAATTAGAAAATATTTTTACATCGTCATTAGCATAAAAAAATTGATTTAATTTTCCTGAGAAATGTTACCAAAATATTTGACATTTAAAATGATTTATTTTCTTTTTTCCTTATTTCTCTGCTAGTCACCGACCATGTTGACAAGCTTGCTAGATTTTGACAAGCCAAATTGAGCTGGCCTTGAGTGAGGCTCCACTTGCAAAATTCAAGGAGCTCAAGCTTTGCCAGATTAGTGTGCTTTAAGCTTGAGACTCACTAGTCTTGGGCGAACTTCATTGCTTGCTTGTGGTAGGTCGTTGGCAACAATGACTAGCCAAAGAAGAAGGAAAAAGACAAGGAAAGAACAATAATTAAATTTTCAATTTTTTTAATAAGATATTTTAATAAGAACGAATTTTTCATTAATGATCTAAGCCTGAGTGCTAAGGACTCGAGCATGGCCTTTTGTGGAATCCAAGTTGAGTGTCAAGAACCAAAGCTTAAGTGTTAAAAACCTAACTATTGCTTTCACGGACATGGGTTTGGGTGCCGGGTAGAGTGCGGGCACCAAGGCTTTGGGCTTGACTTCAAAGGACACGGGTGTGGGTGTTGGAGGGTCGGGCTCGGGCTCGATAGACTTGAGCTCAAGCACTAGAGACCTGGTCTTGAACATTGGGGATCCGAGAATCAATGTTGGGGTTCTCGTGTCCAAGTATTGAGTTTTAAGCCCAAGCGATGATACTTAATTATATTTTGGAAAATATTTTCCGATTTTCTCAAAAGAAATCATTTTTTCTGAATTTAAGTATTAGTTTTTCATTTACTAGGAAAATATTTTCCATTTAATTATTTTCTTAAGTGAACCAAGCACCGGAAAATGAGGAAAATATTTTCGCGAAATAAATTGAACTCAAATCTCGAACTTCGATTTTGATAGGAAAGAAATCGGGTAGCTCGATTGATCTACTTTCACGGGAAAAATAAAGCAAATGGTGCATAATAAACCTTTTTCCATTGAAAAACTTGTCTCGTGTCTTGCTCCTGTCTAGACATATTTGCTCTAGACATATTTGCAAAATGAGAGGTCAACGCTACCTCCGACGCTACGTAGGCTGTCGCAACATGCACCTAATGGGATAGTCTCCTAGCTTTGAATAGTTAAAAAAAAAATTAATATAAATGTGCAGTCGCCCGCGGAATTAGGTCCAACCATACATGATTTATCTTGTTTTTATTTCGCGAATTAGGTAGCTCACCCCCCAATTGGGCCTCGGTACGTAGGTTCTAATTTCATCATTCATGACCAAATTACGTCGTGGGTTAGCAAGAGTTCGTCGCATATCAACCAAAGTGATATAACACTACGTGATACATTAAGAAAGAAAAAGAATGTTGTCAAAAAATTACAGCACGACATAAAGATGCATATATTATCCAAAAGATGCAATAAAACTAGGGGTTAGTGATTCTGGATTCAATCCAGCTTTTGCATACCATTGAATGGACCTAAGCTTAAAAATAGAAAAGACGGAGTTAGTTTCTACAGGTATGCCTTTTCACAATAGGCGAATCTCCGGTTCAAGCCCTTCAGGGACAACCTTTCAATAACAAACTACTTAGAAATTTAGTTAAGAGCCTAGAGACACTTAATATGCTAGGATGGTAATATTTTTAACTATTCGAGTTGCATTTCTCAAAGGATCCTAATAAATTTCATAATTTTTGGAACTTAAAAACCATCTTGCATATCCAAGCACTTCAAACCTACCTGTTACAGGTTCTAAAGGTCTACTAGGTTTCGGCTACACTCTTAATTGAATGATTGTAATGAATCATTATATTTAATGTCCTCCATTTGTTACAACTTATTGATATTAGGAAATATTAAAGAAGTAAAAGTCTTAATTATGGATGTCGTTGGAAATGAAATCTTAGTGGTTTCAAATTGCATATTCATCATTGAACACAATGAAATACTATAGCATCGTATGAATACATAGAACGAGAAAATTACAAAGACTTGTTCTAGGTGAAATTCAAGTTCCAAGTTCCGGATTTCACCTGGAACTTGGAACTTATCTATTACATATTTTAGAACTTGGAACTGGGCTAGTTCTCACCAATTTGATTTTTAGGTTCTTGATTTTACTTTGGAATTGTGCTCACACTTAGTAAAACGACGGTGTTTCTAGAACCAAAGTAGTTATTTAGCATCATAAAAGCAAGCGACGCGTGAGGAAAACGTGGGTCAAAATGAGAACAGGATGTATTATTTTAGGGCCAGTTGCCTAACGCATCACCACTCAGATTCACTAATACATTAGATTTTGTGGTCTCCATAACATCATTCGCGTGTCACTATCAAGAGACGCAAGCATTTCTTCGATCCAACTCTATTAAGTGGAATCCAATTCATGAAGACCCATCTGAGAACATCTTCAAGTTATAGGGCCCGACGACACGGGCCGGCCCGTTCCAAAGCAAACCGGCTAGTTGCCTATTAGTGCTCTCGGTCGGACGACGAGGATCGAACCACACGAACTCGCTCAGGTGGCCGCACAGGTTGTACTTCGTCATCCCGTTCTTGCCGCATCCACAAATGAAGTTCCCGTTGTACGGCCCGCTCCCGCAGCACGCGCTCTTCCATTACTTGAATCCTACCACCAATGACAAGAACGCCGCAAGAAATTAAGTCCGACCTAGAAAATGGCACGATCAAGAAAATTGTGCTACGTCGATGATGGAAGTGAAGATTTCAAAAGGGTGGACGATGATTTACTGAATTTCGAGCTGCACGGAGTTCGCAGAGTGACGGAGGTGTAGTAGTCGAAGAGCGTGTGCGAGAATCCGGCGTGCTGATAGGCCAGCTTCCTCAGCAGCCTTGACAGAGCAATGTTGTGCATCTTTGCTAGCACGGACAGGTCGTGAAGACAGCCGTCGATCCCCGACATGCTCGGGTGGCCGGCATGCACCCATCGGCCCGACGTTCTGGAAAGCAAACTTCCTCCCTCCTAGTGCATATACTTCCTGCTTTAATAATTTGTTTCATGGGACAAACATGGATCAGCATTTCGAGTTAGCCGACCTTGTGCTGGTTGGAGAGGCCGAGCCTCGCCTGGCCTGGCGAGGCTCTAGCGAGCTCGCCGGATGTCCCTCACCTAGTCGGTGGTCAGCAACTGGCCAAAGAGAAAAAGAATAAGGAAAAAGAAAAAAAGGAAAACATAATAAAAGAATTAAAAAATTAAAAGAAATAAAAAAATTTAAGAATTTTGTCAAACATATTTTTATCCTGGGAATAGAAATTTTGTGCGATTACCAAAGTGTTTTTTGCTTAGAAATTATTCGGGAATAAAAAAAAAAAAAAAAACTATTTCTGTTCAAAAATTATTTCTCGGAACAAAATAGTTATCAAACACGTCCTTAATTGCCCAATGAATTTTTTATTTTTTTAACTCTGTGTACTTTAAGAAAACTTGATATTGCAGAGTCGGAGCTCTGCGCCCTCGTCGGCCACAGGCCTACTTTAATCATAGTGGTGAAATTGCCCAGCACCATTGTCATGAATGAGCTGTTGCCTCAGACGAGGGCGCACTGCCACCTCCTTGAAATAGCTCAGTTGTAGCTTCAAGTGTATCTGAAATTTTTTCTGATCAATGAATCATAAAATTTGTGACAGCCTCTTCTCTTGTCCCAATTGTGAAAATGTTTGATTTAAATTGGGATTGAATTGATTATCTAAAAGGGGAGAAAAAACTATTTTTAAAAAAAATTGTTCCCCAAACATAATGGTTATCAAAAGTATTGCCCGATCTATATACTTTAAAGAACTTGACATTGCAGAGTCGGAGCTCCCTACTTTAATATGTGAAATTGCCAGCACCATTGTCGTGAATGTCATCTTTAAAATCGTGATTTGGGGTCGGAAAAGACCGGGATGAACAAGTGCAACTTTTGCATCCTCATCGCGAGCTGTTGCCTCAGGTGACCTTTGGCGGGATAGCTCACTTGTAGCTTCAGGTGTATCTGTTTCCCATCAATGAATCAGAACTAATTCTGCCTCGTTTCCTACTGGCCAAATGATTTCAACATTGTTTGTTTCAATTGTGTAACACGTTTTAAAACCGTGATCAAAAAAACATTCGTTCCTCCCCTTGACTTAGCAGATATTCTGGTTTTAAGAGCTAAGGTTGCTCCAAGAGCAGACCGTCTAAATCATCCATTAACGAATACAAAATGATGTGACAGACGCATAAAGGAAGTGCCCAATGGATCTTTGATGGTGAGCTTCCAACTCCGTTAGGCATAAAATTCATTAACACCACCTAGACATCTGTATCAAGCGGGATAAATCTCTCTTTTTTTCCCCCTTTTTTTCTTTTGGTATTGCAAGCAGGATAATTCTACTGCATTCAATGGTGTGTTAAAGTATGCTATGAATTTCCCAGCATAAGTCAGGTTCAAACTGTTATTTTCCAAGTAGCACAGCAGATTCAGACTTCCCTTAAGCTTCAAGCATCAAAATTGGCTGAAACTGCGAAAACTAGCATACTAGGAACCTTCTCTCCACTCTCTGAGACTGAATCTTAATGTCCCGGGACTAGTCTCTGGGAGGACACCTGCTCTGGCCAATGCAAAATTGACCCCGCTGGTGTAGTTACTGAAGCCCAGCTCCAAGTATGGTCTGATCAACGGCAGCTTTGCATATTCAGCTGCATTGAAACAAAGACGAATCCAACATAAGATGTCTGCTTGTCGAGGAGGTACACTTATATCTCTAGTACACTGAATTTTCCGGTTCATTGAAAGAAGATTCATTTCCAGGACATTGTTTTACCAATGAAGTCGGGGACAATTTGGCCAAAACAAACTCTTCCCGTCAGGTGCTTGAAGAAGGTCTCTCTGTAAGGGAAGTAGTTCGTCTTCCCACTGGTGTTCAAGTAAAGGTTGTTACCGGCGTCCAGCAGTGAGTCCCCAAAGATGAAGAGAGCAACATGGTTATCTGGCGACCGGCCGAGGCAGGTGGCCGGAAGGAGGAGGATTGCACACAGCACTAACAATGTAATAACCACTTGAAGCATGGTGTAAGGGACATATGTGCAGTGCTGTAGTAGGTGAAAATGTTTGAATCTGTGCGGTTGAGAAACAATGTGGCATGTGAGGTCAGGTATGGCTTTAAAGGTGATCATGCTTTAGGTTTCAGGGCTCATAATTGGCAAAGAATCTATTGAATGCGCAGGCATCTAGGAAAAGGAATGCTAAACCATTGACAAAAAAAGCAAAAGTTCAAACTCACCTTTCCTTAAAGCCGATTCTATGTCATGATGATGCGAACCTAGGACATTAAGTACGATTAGGTTTCATGAATTTCTTGGGTAGGTTGGGGCCGCTGTGGACTAGATTGATCACCGAAACATCAGATCTCATGCAGTGGAGATCTTGGCGGGTGAATTTATTCCGAGTTGATCACGCGATAGAAGCAGTTCGAAATGATCCTGTCACAAATGGCTGGTTCAAGCAAACTCTTGGTCTGGCTTCCGTGATTCTTTTGACCAACTCTAACCGGTTCAATCGAGTTTTTCACCAGTTCAATCACGAACAAGGTACCGGCTCGGCTTGATCTGGTTCAGTGTTGGAAGCTCTAGCAAGAAGCGGTGAAAATTGTCACCTGCGTCGACTGATGAAGATTACCCCGCTTTAGATCTTTCCTTCCAGATCGGGTTTGTTCTTGCAATTACCCTAGTGCAGAAAGAGAGTTTTGTGAGCCGTAGATCAGCTACGCAAGGTGACTTGCATCGATTCCTGAGATTGCAGAAAGGATGCCGGCATGTATCCTGGGAGTTCCACATGAATGCAAGTGTATCAAAATCAAAGTTTCGCCGGTATTAAGAATTTGCATAAACTGGTTCGACGTGGGAATGCAGGAAATCGGTCAACTGCAAGCTCTACGTTCGCTTGCGATTTGAAGTGATCGTGACCGTGAGAACACAAGAACAGAAAAGTTCAGTGAAACAGAGGAAGTTCAGCTTTGACGGGTGGCTTTAAAAAGCCGAATGCTATGAGAAGATATTTGATGGTTGCTGCTGCACATGGCACGCCGATACATCGTCACTCTTGACCGGACTGTGATGTGTAAAAGTCGCTTAATAACCGGGTGGTTCTTTGCCTAATATCTCGCCTCGACTCAGATTTATTGGGATGGCACGAGAATGCGTCGACCCAAGTTTGCAGACGTCTCGCACCAGCAATACCATAGATAAATTACTCATTTTATTACTCGGTCTCTAAAAGTGTGGACATAACATAGGACATGAAACCAACTATTATGACATTTCAAAGAGCATCTTCATATTATAAGGCCCCACGGTGTGGGACGGTCCGTCCCACAACAGAGACGCGAGTTGCCTGTTGGCCGTCTCGGTAGGATGAGCAGCATCGAACCACACGTACTCGCTTGGGTCGCTGCACAGAGTGTAGCCGCTCGTCGTGCCACTCTTTTTCCCGCATGTGAATTGCCCATTGAACGGACCGCTCCCGCAGCACGCCCTCATCCCTACCTTGAACCCTACACCAAACAAAAGCATCACAGACATTTCAAGAACATCAGCAAATTTCTGCACCGAAGATGAGACACACGAACTGAGTCCAATTCAACGATCAAAAGCGAATGGTACTAAATGACCCTGCTTTGATTCGAAACGGTGTTCCACAACAACCATCTTGGATATCGATGATTGGTTGATTAGAGGACTTGGGGTTGGGGACGTACCGAATTTCGAGCTGTATAGAGTTCTCATGGTGAGGGAAGTGTAGTAATCGAACAGGGCATATTTGAATCCCGGTAGCCCCTGTTCGATCCCCTTCAGCACTCTTGACAGGGCTATGTTGTGCATCTTCGCTATCACGGTTGGGTCGTGCAAGCATCCCTCAGACCTGGACGAGGCTCGAGTGGCTGGCATGCACCCAATCGGCCCGACATTCTGGAAGGCGAATTTCCTCCCTCCATGTGCATACAATTGCTGCAGCATCATCAACAAAAGTAGCTTCTTTTTTAGTTCCCAAATTCTTTTCAAGTTCAAGAAATGAAACTGGGTTAGTAGAGGATAGTCATATACTTTGATCCCCGCTGTGATATTGCCCAGGACCATGGTCATGTACATTTTCCTGAAAGATGCAGTTGCTTTGGGATTGTTCTGAATAGCATTGTAATCGTTCCCTCCAATGCTGAACAGATAGACCGCCTTCGAGAGCAGCTTGCGGGCATCGCCTTCGCCTAATTGTTGCTTCAGCCCCTTCACTACCTCCTCGAAATAGTTCAGTTGCAGCTTAAGGTACAGCTGATCAAAGCCAATTAGACAATCCATCAGAGATAAAAGACTGAAAGACAGAAAAGCGAACAAGTTTACATCAAACCGGACTAGCTCAGTGAAAAGTGCATGTCTTACAGTTCCGGGATGAGTTTCTGGGAGAACGCCGGCTCCGGCGGATGCGAAATTGACCCCGTTGGTGTAGTCGGTGAATCCAGGCTCCAAGTATGGTTTGATGTATGGAAGCTTTGCATATTCAGCTGTTGTCAATAGAAAATAAAGGATCACATAATTGGCATTCGCATTGTAAGCACAAGCCACATTATCTTTCTTTTCGAAAGCTTCACTGGGACTCCTCGTGCTGCAAAATAGAATCAATGGGGGAAAAATGGAAGTATATTAGCAGGAGCCAGTCTTACATATGAAGTCGGGAACGATCCGTCCGTCGCAGCATCGTCCTGTCGGGCGCTTGAAGAAGGTCTCTCCATAGGGCAGGTAATTGGTTCTGGTGCCATTTAGGTAGATGTTGTTCCCCGCATCCAAGAGCGAGTCCCCAAAGATGAAGAACGCCACGTGGTTCTCCGGCAGCTCGGCGTGGCAGCTCGGCAGAAGCAGGAGGATTGTGCAGAAGGACAGTGTGAGAACGAGTGTGCTGAAGCTATCCACATGAAGCATAGCCATTTGAGTGGCGAATGCTGAAGGCAGTCACTTTACAGCACCTAAAGGAGGTCTGGTTGGTATGAATTGAGGACTAAGTGGCATTTATAGATAAGGGCATGGCCTAAAAGGTAATTCTGCAGTTGGAGGACGGTCGAGCTACATGGGTATGTCCGTGTCCACTTGGCGAGAACTTATTTGAAGACGTCGCACTCTAGTGAGGAAAATGACATGTCCATCGGAGCTTTCACGTTGATTGTTGTATGCTAAAGATCTAAAATTGAAATAATCAGTGTCATCATTGAATGAAAAGCTATTGAAAATCTGCTCAATTGTACCTCAAAATTATGGTTATCGAATTTCGAGGGCGGTACAGAGCTCTTCGCATCGCACTTATGACCAACACCGACATATGCGTCGGCAATGATTCGCCAGAATCAAAGGGTTTGATGGCATAAATTACAGTTCCGGGGACATACCCATAAATTCGTTTATAATAAGATCAAAGGATCAAGACAACCCACGGACTGTCGTAGCTACCTGTCACTGTCGAACGCGATTCCAAGATGCACGTCGGGACGCGCTTCTTCCCACGAGCTCACGTGCGCCGGTGTCTCGTCGAGTTGAATATTCAAAAGGGTTGGGGGGATGCCAGAAGATGGGGATGGATTGGGCGGGGTCAACTCGATGTTTCTCTGCATTTACTCGGGAGTTTCTTCTTTTCTTATGGTGAGAACGCGAGAAAAGATGGCATCGTCGCATCTGGGGATGCCAGGGAGCTAGACAATGCTGGTCTCGAAGCGACCTATCGAGCTTTTGCTTAAAGGGCAGATTTACGTGCAGTTTATTAGATACGGCGATCAACTTTTTGTAAGGGTTTTCTGTTTAAGCCAAGCTAAAAAGAACAGAAAGAAAGAAAAAAAACGAGAAGGGTGCTTCGGCGAGTCGATGGTTTTCCGCGTTTTCGTTGACTGGGGTGGTCCCCAAAAGCAATGAAGCAAAGGGCAATAAAGCAGCAGCAGGAACGGCAAGCAGCTCGGGCAGAAATTGCTGATGGGACAGATGAATGTGCATTCAGACAACGTCAGCGACGACATCACTTTTGACGCTGCGTCATAATTTGGGGGCCCCTCAACCTGACTCTGGCGGGGAGGAAAGGGAGATCTAGTGCCATTGACCAAAAAATAAAGGTGATGTACATGAATGGTGCACCTCCATTTCTTTGGTAAATTTCTTATTTAGCTTTAATGTTTGTAGGCCCTACTATTTTCTCCTTCAAGTATACATGAGCATTTGAAGAAAAACTGGCTTGCCTGTCATTTATATTTGGTTTGAGATGTAAATTCGATTCTTCAAATAATCGCACTCGTTGATAACCTAATAAACTGAATTATATTAAGACAAAAAACTAAAAATATCCCAACTTTACCAAAACATCCTATATAGGTTCAAATATGCACACGGTACCGTCTCTATAGCATTTACTTGCTCGAGAAAATTGGAAGGAAAAACATAAAATGCTTGTGTCGATTTGCTCGATCAAGACTGTGGAGCCATACACAACCATCAAAGAGGGAGGGAGGGAGAGTTTCCTATATCCAAATTTATTTATTTATTTTTTACGTTTGGTAAAGATAATGCACGTAAGCCAAATTTGCATATAAGGATAAGGTAAGTCTTATATGATATCTCATGATTTAACCGTGCACATGAATTGCACTCACATACGAGTGCACTTGACACGATGCAATTATCCTCTAATCAGTATTTCAATCTGTTACCTCTCCTTATAGAAGTATGACTCATTGATTGAATTCCACGAGGAGTACATATAGAGATCAACATCTCTAACTAGAGAGACTCAAAATACATGAGAATGTGCATAAATTTGCCCACTTCCTTTTGATGTTATAAATGTATAGGCGCTTATGCTTTTGCCTTTTGCTCCAATATCCAGTCTAGATCTTGCAAGGGATAAATGGACAATATACTTCGATGGTATTAATTATTCTTGGAATGATGAATCATCCACATCTCATTACACCGAGGAGTGAAGTTTTGATAAACAAAATTAAGCCTGTACCATGTCATGCCCTTTAGTCCTTGATTACTTTCCTTCCTCCCTTTCTTCAACGAAGCCACCTGATGTGCATCACAATCGGTGACTTTGCGGGATTGACATGTTGGGACCGTGTTCGACCAGCAAAATCAACGGCTATGTACATTAGTCGATCCAATGGATTTGAGTTCTACAGAAGAAATTTCTTTGGTATGGACCGTATTCCTTTTCCTAATCAAATCAATCCCACACGCAAGAGTCTATCGGGTCATATTGAGTTTTACTATGTAAAGTAGATTTATGTGTACTCTACGTAAAGGCATCCACTCTCTATAGATCCTAACTTTTGAGTGTAGGATTACAGTCTTGAATGGAAACAGAGGTTAAAATAAAAAAAAAAAAGAAAAAATTTGCTTGAAGGAAATCAATTACTTCACACGTTTTTGACATTTTGGTGACTAGAATGGTCCCGAAACAAGCAAGGAAGCAACGGCGATGAAAGCAGCGACGAGGCAGAGATTAGTTAGAATGAATGCGCATCCAAATGATGTCATCAACGACGTCACTTTTGATTGCTGCATCTAATGTTGTGGCCCCCTACCGGATTCTACTCCATTGACCGCAAGACAACTGACGTACCCATTGGACTTCCCATCTTGGTAAATTTCTTCTTGATTGGGTTAGCTTTATAATTCGTCCGATTTTAGTTAGATTTGGTTTGAAATGTTAACGCTTAATCCGTATCACAAAAATTACCCCCACTTTGTGAGGATATCCTGTATTCGTGATCACCACCTTTGCAGTACTTGCCATTGCCCATCGCCAGGACTTTTCTCCATCACGGTCGCTCGCAGCTGCTTCCTCCCCAGTTCTCCCTCTGTCACGCCCTCCCTCGCTCTCTCCCTCCCTTCCTGTTGGGGAATCCATTGACAATTAGCTAACTGGCACTGGCTTGCTGCTCCTTTTGCGTGAGTTAGATCTGGCCTCCTTTCCGATGATACTGGTGTTGTAGCCAATTACCATGGCAGTGCCATACACGGTTGCCGTGGTGTTTGGTAACAATACTAATACAGTAGAAAATTTTTAGCGGCTCTCAGTATGCGTAAGTTTAATTCATGTGCACTGTTTAATACGATAAGTTTCATGAGAAATCTCATTTTCTAACCGTGCAAATGAATTGGAATGCATCAGGTGCACCTAATACAATACAGCAGCCCAACAACAGCTAAAGCTAAACACCTTTAATTAGCAGCTCAATCTGCTACCTGTACTTCTAAAGTATGTTTGATTTCCAATGGAACTATAAGAGGGATAAAATACATGAAGTGTACATTAAATTTGGCCAATTCCCATTACTGGATATATATACGGACAGTTATGCTCTTCCTTTGCACCAGTATCTCACCAGTTTCGCAATCATAAATGAAGTTTTGGTCTGCAGAATCAAGCGTGTCGTATGTCCTAACCCTTTAGTTCTTCATCACAACAAAATATAGAAGCAGAAAGACCATCTACATTCAACGGCCGATTTGAACTTCGAGACATTTTTCTTTTCATTTTGCCAATGAATTCGAACCAGAGTTAACTTCATTGGAATGCTTTAGTCTCCAGGCATGTTCTGCGAACTAAGGTCCCATATTATGTCTCATTGCTCCTCAGATTGGCAAGCTTTTAAAATGGGTATCAAAAGATGCTAAAAATAGAGAGCCATACAGTATAAACCACACCATAGGAGCAACATCGATTACATAAGGTGCTCTAAATCATCCCCAACAGCCGGAGATGGCAATAGACATATATATCCAAGCTAATCTAGGTCTCTAACAAGTCTACTGAAGGCGGCGACATCCAAGACGTCCTTTTACTAATGCATGAATAGTTGCCTCACATTGGAAGGCCCTGTGACGGGTGCCGCCGCGCTCCAGATAAGTTGCGCCAGCTGGTAATTTGCGGCCTCTGTCGTGTGCCCACCGTCGAACCAAATGTACTTGCTTGGATCGCTGCACACCTCATACTTCTGGGAACCCCCACAGCTCGATCCTCGGTAAGGTCCAGAGCCACAACACGCCGCCTGCCCATCCTCGAAGCCTTCACAAAGGAAAGAGAAGAAATTCAGTGTCAAAAAGAGTCCTGAGCCAGGAGCAATGTAATTATGCAATGGAACATCGGGTCTCGGCATCTACCATATTTGGAAGGATTCAAGATCCGATCTTTGAGCGAGTTGTAGTAATCAAAGATTGAATACTCAAATCCCGGCAAGTCGGTCTTCAACTTCCTGAGGGCAATCGCGAGCTCTCGGTTGTGAAGTCTGGCATGGGCTTGCAGTTCCTCCACACAGCCGGTTCCGTTGCTCCTGGCTCTCATGGCTGGCAAACAGCCAAGAGGCCCTGCATTCTGGAATGCGATCTTTCGTCCTCCAAGCCCATAAATTTCCTGCATATGATGGATCACAGCATCCATCAGAACATGCTAAGTGCTAAGAAAGATTGCAATCGTCAGCGCAATCAGTTGGCCCCTTGGTTTTGTTGAAAAATCAAGTGGGTGTGCAAGTAAAATAAACACTTGATTTTATATAAGCAAATATTACAAGACTCTTTTACACACACCACTCGCAAATACCTCTCACACACCTCACCACTACACACACTTTTTCACGCCACCTACTCCACCCACTCACTCAAGTACACACCCCAGACTTACGTACACTCCACTCACTCTTCACACACTCCTCACAATTCACACATACACAAGGGGCAAGAACCCCTATTTATAGGGTGTAAAAGTCGGTGGAAAAATCTAGAGAAAGGGGGGAGAGAAAATTCTAGAGAGAGGGAGAGAATTCTGGTGCGGCAGAGGAAAGGAGAGAAATCTGGAAAAATCCAGAGAGAGAGAGAGAGAGAGAGAGAGAGAGAGGCGGTGCTCCCATTTTTTTTCTGACAGGTTTTACATGGAATCAAAGCAAGAAATTAGTTCTCTGATTCTCTGCATTAGCTTGTTCATCTCTTAATTTGCTCTATGGAGCTAAACAGCGAGTTGCGGTTACCTTGAGAGATGATGTGATGTTGCCGACGACTATTGATATGTATTCGCGGCGGTACGATTGAGTGACGTTCGGTTTAGTGCTGTAGAGGCGAAAGTAGTCGTTCCCTCCGATGCTGAACAGATAGACGGCTCTCATGAGGACCCTCTTGGCCCCAGCATCGCCCAACTTGGCTTTCAGCGATTTCACCACTTCCTTGAAGTAACTCAGTTGCTTTCCCAAATCAATCTGATTCGAATTCAAGTTTATGCGAAATTAATACCAACTCTACAGTGAACTAAGTATCTCTGCACTTACAAGCGTTTCTACTACATAAGACTATGGCAAAGCGGCATTACAATTTACTCACCGGTCCGGGATGATCGCTGGGCAGAACAGCGCCTCCACCGGAGGCAAAGCTAGCCCCGTCGGTCAAATTTTGGGTACCCGGTTGCAAATATGCCGGAAGAATGGGCAGCTTAGCAAACTCAGCTGCACATACAAGACAGCAGAATAAATCGAACATACATAAGACAAGCCAAGTAACATTCTGCTAAGAATTTATGTTCCATGAAAGCACAGCATCTCAGAGTGACGATGCTACTACCTTCTATGGACGATGATACTGTCATTTTGTTGGAGAAAAATGGCATGGTGAGAAGTGTTTGTTTTCTGTACCGATGAAATCGGGGACCAGGCGACCGTCAGAGAGTCGGCCGGTGGCGTGCTTGAAGTAGGTCTCTCCATAAGGCAGGGAAGTGGCCATGCCACCGCCGCCTCGGCCGCCGGGAGTGGCATTCACGTACTGGTTGTTGCCGGGGTCGAAGAGGGAGTCTCCGAACACGAACAGAGTGCTGTGCTTCCTGGCATAGCAAATGGCTGGGCTGAGCAGGAGTGCCCACAGGAACGCTGCAGCATAGAAAATGCAGGAGCAGCTCCGCTTTGCCATGTCTGCCGGGCAAGTGATGGCAGCAGCTGGCGAGATGAGCGAGTACGTCTTAATTTCACTCTCTATTTATACAACCCTCCACCATGGCCTTTTCCTTTTCTATTATTTTCTCCCCCTAGTGAAGTGAAAAATACTAATTTCACCCCATTTCATCCCACTAGGCCTTTTCCCCTTCTAAGGGTGCTTCTGTTGTTACATGGGTCCCGCCTATTCAACACCAAATGTCACGTAGATGAGGAATGTCCAATCGAAATGATTCTTGCAGGATCGGTCAGAAAGCCTTGGTTGCATACATCTTATTGATAATTTATCACATCATTTATTGTTTTTATCGTTTGATGTAAATGTGGGGGAAAAAATCCTAATACGGAATGACTCCTTTTTATCATTTTGGAAATTAACTGAACGAGTTTTACTCGTGGATGGTGTCTGCAAAATTGCAATTTTCCAAGAGAAAAAGGGGCAAAGAGGGGGACCACCGATCTTAGGACTCGCCCTCCTCAATTTGAAGTGAGGACTTCGGGGGTGAGACTTTTGTGATAATTGAGGGATTCGATCACGGGCACATGCCATACAGCAGGTGCATGGCTTTCTTTTTCCTTCACTGCGGGAGACCCGAAGATGATTTGGCTTGACTTTCTCGTGTGAAAAGAAAGCGCATCCTATAAAATCCAATCCATACGTCGTGTGAACACAGTGACGCGGACTCTTCTACCAAGAAAAGCGGTCACCGTTTGGCCTCTTCAGTTCACTTCTGGTCGGGACGCCGACAAGCATATATGACGCCGACCAGGATTCTCGACTGTTTAGAGTGACACATGATGTTTGGGTAGTATATGACGCCACCAGTGACGTACGAGGGAAAGCGTTGGTTTTGGTGGAGGAGGAGCAAGCGAACAAGCACACCAATGGAAACAGGGCTCTACCGCCTAATGTGAATACGACGTATTATGCCGAAGCTTTTCTAAAATCTCGTCGGTCGGATATTTTCAGTCTTATCCTCGTCGTTTGGAGCAAAAGAAGGGCACAGTGAAGTTATCACTCGGTTCTTGACATCCACAAAACGACGTTGACTCGAACACGAGGGAGCCTTGCCGAGAGGAGTCCGAGTACAATACCATACGAATACGACTCACTCGAAAGAAAAAAGTACGGTAACATTTTCCCTTAAAAAAAATGCTTTGTTGGCACGCTGAATCGCTCTAGTAACAATTAGGGATGTGTGACTATGAGGTTGGGCCGATCCAATGCTGATACTTAGATCTTACCCACATAGTGTTAGCTCTTTGGTTTCAGAATCTGAAATTGACCTATATGATTTGGTCCAGTTCAGCACCTTGACCCTGCAACCCGACCATATAGTGTCGTTCTTAGTCAATGAAGTTTTGATCAATGAAATTAAGCCTATAACATGTCCTACCCTTTAGTCTCCGCTTGTTTCATGGGAAATGTTTTCCAATAAATTATTTTTTCAAAAAATAACAATATTTTCTGATTTAGCTAAAACTTCAAAAGGAATTGGATTTTTTTTTTTTGTTATTTGGAAATAAAAATATGATTTGATTATACTAAGTACACATGCATTATTGGGATGTTAGTAACTTACGCATGAGCACTAGGATCTGGGTCCAGCATTGATGGATCTTGACTTAGGCACTGGGTACCTGAGCATGAGCACTTGCGTCTTGAGCAAGAGCACAAACATTGGTCCTAAGTCTACAAAGGCCGAACTTGAGGCTTTGGTGCCCATGTCGTGATCCTTGGCACTTGAACCCTAGTCCATAAAAGCGGGGTAAGGACTTGGCACTTGGGCTCAAGTCCTCGACATTCAAGCATTGGTCTATCGAGGTTGGGCTCAAGATGCTAGTACTCGTGCTCGGGTCCCCAGCAACTAGGGCTGGGTCCTTGGTGCTTGAGCTTGGGTCCAATGAGGTCAGACTTGGGGAGCCTAGTGCCTATGCTTGAGTCCTTGGAGATTCGGACAGGGCATCAAGGTCTCAAGTTGCAGTCGCAATGGACTCAAGCTCGAGTGCGAGGGATTCGAGCATAGGTATTGGGGTTTTGTGCTTGACCTCTGTGGACTTGGGCTCGAGAAGTGCTGGGCCTAGGCATTGATGGGCCTAGGCTTGGGTGTAAAGGATATGGGCATGGGTATCAAGGTCTCAAGCTTGGATCTTTGGGGACCTAGGCCCAGCCTTAATGGATTCAAGCTCGGCACAAGGGATCTAGGAACGAGCATTGGGAACCCAAGCTTGAGCACTAGGGATTTCGACACGAACTTTATGGACTTGAGCTTAGGTGACGGGCAATCATGCATGGGCATCGAGGCCTCAAGCTTGATTGAGCATTGGTGAATTTGTCTTGGATGTTGAGGACCCAAGAATGAGTGTTAAGGTTTTTGTGCCTGAGCACAATATTTCTGGTCTAAACGTTAATATTTAGTTATATTTTGAAAAAATGATTTCTAATTTTCTTAAAAAAAATTAATTTTCTAAATTTAAACATCTTGTTAACTTAGAAAACATTTTTAACTCATTTTTCAAAGTGATTCAAACATTGGAATATATGGAAAATGTTTTTCGTGAATCAAATGGAGCTTTGGTTCTTGATTACTTTACTTCCTCCCTTTCTTCAACGAGGTTAAGCTCGGACCTGATGCGCATCTTAATTGGCGACTTTGCGAGATCGGCATGTTGAGATCATGTTTGACCCGCAAAATCAACGGTCGTACATTAGTCGGTCCCATGGCCTAAGTTATACGGAAGAAATTCCTTTGGTATGATCCTTTACTGAGATCGAATCGGTCCCGCACTCAAGAGTCCATTGGGCCGTACTGAGTTTTACTAAATAGAGCAGATTTATGGGTATTTTGCGTAATGTCATCTTCTCTCTGCGTAAATAACCCTTTTAGCGTGTGACTCGAGTCTCGAATGGAAAAAAAAGGTTAAAATAGACAGAAAGAAAGAAAAGAAAAAAATGTGCTTAAAGGGAATCAATACTTCACACATTCTTGAGCTTATGCTTGCAATTTTTATTGGATTAGCTTTATATTTCATCTGATTATAGTTAGATTTGGTTTGAAATGTACGTTCAATCCTTTAAATGATTGGCACATCATCAATTTAATAGACCAACTCATACTAAACCACATCACAAAAATTACCCCGACTTCATGAAAATATCCTTTATTTGCGAGCGCCCACATGATTACCAACTCTACAGCACTTGCCATTGACCTCCACCAAGACGTTCACCATCGCGGTCGCCTGCCACTACTTGCTCCCTAGTTCTCTCTCCCTCTCTCTCTCCCTCCCCACCGGGGGTTTTGTTGACAATGAGCTAATTTGCATAAGTTAGATTTGCATTCCTTTCGATGATACTCTCCCTTTGTTCCCATTGGGGGATACATTGACAATGAGTTAAATTGCATAAGTTAGAATTGGCTTACTGTGATAGTGGCAAACTTGAGAGAGAGAGAGAGAGAGAGAGAGAGAGAGAGAGAGAGAGAGAGAGAGAGAGAGAGAGAGAGAGAGAGAGAGAGAGAGAGAGAGAGAGAGAGAGAGAGAGAGAGAGAGAGAGAGAGAGAGAGAGAGAGAGAGAGAGAGAGAGAGAGAGAGAGAGAGAGAGAGAGAGAGAGAGAGAGAGAGAGAGAGAGAGAGAGAGAGAGAGAGAGAGGGGCTCTTAGATGTATGTAACCTCAATTCACATGTATCGTTGAATGAGATGAGTCTCACTAGAAATACCATTATCTAATCGTGTAAATGAATTGGAATGACATCTATAGGCGCACCTAATACAATGCAGCAGCCCAACATTAGCTAAAGCCGACACTTTTAATTAGTAGCTCAATCTGCTACCTCTACTTAAGTATGTTTGATTTCCATCGGGAATGCCCAGCGTGATAAAATACATGGGAGTGTCCATGAAATTTGGCCAATTCCCTTTACTGGATATATATATATTCGGGCAGTCACGCTCTTCTCTTTGCACGAATATCTCACCACTTTCGCAATGATGAATGAAGTTATAGTCTGCAAAATTGAGCATGTCCTATGTCCTCACAAAGTATAGAAGCAGAAAGACCATCCACATTCAACGACGGATTTGAACTTTGAAGACATTTTTTTTTGGTTCTTTTTGCCAATGAATTCTAACCAGGATTAACTTCATCAGAATACTTTAGTCCCCGGGCATGCTCTGCTAACTAAGCTCCCCTAATATGTGTCATTGCTCCTCAGCTTGGCAAGCTTTAAAAAAGGGTATCAGAAGATCCACAAAATAGAGAAAGATACAAAGCATAAACCACGCTATAGAAGCAACATCGACTACGCATGTCGCAAGGTACTCTAAATCGTCCATTACCAGGCAAAGATGGTACTAAGACACATATATGAGAGCTAATCTAGGACTCCGACCGGCCTGCCAAAGGCGGTGACATCTGAGACATCCTTATACTAATGCGCGAGTAGTTGCCTCACATTGGAAGACCCTGTGACGGGTGCCGCTGCGCTCCAGATAAGTTGTGCCAACCGGTAATTCGCTGCCTCTGTCGTGTGCCCACCATCGAACCAAATGTGCTCGCATGGATCGCTGCACAGCTCGTACTTCTGCGTTCCCCCCGCAGCTGGATCCTCGGTAAGGTCTGGAGCCATAGCACGCCGCCTGCGATCTTTGAAGCCTTCACAAGAGAGAGAGAGAGGAGATTCAGAGTCAAAAAAGATTTCTGAGTCATAAGTAATTTCATTATCCAATGGATCAAGGGGGAGTGTTGGAAATGGTGATCCATTTTCTAGAATTTTCTAGAGTTGCTAAACTTCTAGAATTCCCTAGATGAAGTTTCAGGAAAAAAGAGAAAAATGTAGAAGCACATGTGTAGATCTCTCTAGAAGAAAAGAGGATAAATTACAATCTAGAACTCTCTAGATTAAGCCTAAGTGGACAACATTCTACACAAATCTAGAATGTTGGTAGAGCACCCTATAAATAGGAAGGAGGGGAGAGCATAGTAGAACAACAAATATAAAAGAGTGAGAGGAGCATGAGAATATACTCCATATCATGAAACTCTTCCACCAACACTTCCTTTAACTATTGTAAAATTATTTTCATAAACTAGTGAAACTATCCTCTTGTCCTGTGTCTATCCCTTGCTATCTCGTCCCTTGTCCATTCTCTACAAACTATATCATACACTTGCACATCCACTAACCAAAAACTATATCTAATACCAAAACCATGCTTCCGCATGAAAATATCCAAAATTTTTTTAACAGGGTCTCGGTGCATACCATATTTGACAGGGTTAAAGATCCGATGTTTGAGCGAGTTGTAGTAATCGAAGATCGAATACTCAAATCCCAGCAAGTCAGCCTTCAACTTCCTAAGGTGATCGCAAGCTCTCGGCTGTGAAGTCTGGCATGGGCTTGCAGTTCCTTCACAAGGCCAGTTCCGTTGCTCTCGTTGCTCTCATGGCTGGCAAACAGCCGAGAGACCCTGCATTCTGGAATGCGATCTTTCGTCCTCCGAGCCCATGAATTTCCTGCGCATAGATAGATGACAACATCCATCAGAACATGCTAATTAAAGTACCAAAAACGATTCAGATTGTCAGCGAAATCAGTCGGTGCTCAGTTTTACATGGACTTAGAGCAAGAAAGTAGTTCCCTGATTCGTTGCATTTGCTTGTCCATCTCTTTATTTGCTTTACGGACCTAAACAGCATGTCCTGTTTACTTTGAGCCGATGTGATGTTGCCAACAACTCTCAACGCGAGTTCGTGGGGGTACGATTGACCTTCGGTCTAGTGCTGTGGAGGCGAAAGTAGTCGTTCCCTCCAATGCTGAACAGATAGATGACTCTCATGAGGACCCTCTT
This sequence comes from Eucalyptus leucophloia subsp. euroa, assembly GCA_017140325.1. Taxonomy (NCBI): domain Eukaryota; kingdom Viridiplantae; phylum Streptophyta; class Magnoliopsida; order Myrtales; family Myrtaceae; genus Eucalyptus; species Eucalyptus leucophloia. The sequence continues at coordinate 33,314,187 of CM029476.1, forward strand.
GGCCCCGGGATCGCCCAGCTTCACTCTCAGCGATTTTGCCACTTCCTTGAAGTAGCACGGTTGCTGTCCCAAATCAATCTGATTCAAAATTAAAATAAGGCAAGATTATGTTTGACCCACTTTACGTAAGTATCTATCCACTTACAAATGTTTCTACTACATCAGACAAAAGTGAAGATGCCTTACAGTCAACTCACCAGTCCGGGATTATTGCTGGGCGGAACACCACCTCCGGCGGACGCAAAGTTAGCCCCGTCTATAAAATTTTGGGTTCCTGGTTGTAAGTACGGCAGAAGAATGGGCAGCTTAGCAAACCCAGCTGCACAGACAAGCGACAGAATAAATTGTACATACATACCAAGTGACTTGCCGCTACAATCTATGTTCCATGAACATGCATCGTTTCTGATCGACGTCATTTCTACCTATGGCCTTTGATACTGTCACGTGTGCTGTATCGTTTGATCGGAGAGAAACTTGTCATTTCGTAAATGGACTAGATGCAGCACCACCTCAGAAGAACTAAAAGCAAATGATAAGTCGAAGAGTTTCTTTTTCTGTACCAATGAAATCGGGGATGAGGCGACTGTAGGAGAGTCAGCTGGTGGTGCACTTGTAAGTAGGTTTCTCCGTAAGGAAAGGAAGTGGCCATGCCACCACAACCAGCAGTGGCGTTCAGGTACAGGTTATTGCCAGGGTCGAAGAGGGAGTCTCTGAACACAAACGGGGCGTAGTGCTTCCTGGCAGAGCAAATGGCTGGGCTGAGCAGGAGTGCCCACAAGAATGCTGCAGCATAGGGAATGCCGGAGCAGCTTCGTGACCCCATGTCTGCAGGCAAGCGATGGCAGCAGCCAGCAAGCCGAGTGAGTCTGTCTTAGTTTCACTCTCTAATCACTTCGCTGCTCTTGGTTCCACTCTGTTTCGATCCTGTACTAATACAACAGCGAGCGTGGCTCTATCTAATTTCACCATCTAATGTCACGTTATGCTCCAACTTTCATAGTGTCATCTGATGTAAAATGCAAAGGGGAAACACCCTAATCCGAAATACTTCCTTTTCCTTTTCGGAAACTAGATTGAATGACGTTAACGTTTGACTGCCCAAGTTCAGGGCTCGTCTTTCTAATCACTGTGGTCGGAACTGGCCGACGAGAGGACAACGGTCAACTAGGATTTCTTGACCATTTGGAGTGATCCACAATGTTCGGGGAAAGCATTGATTTCGGATGAGGAGCAAGCAAGCAAACAAAGCACACCAGAGAACGAGTCTCCCCAGAAATCTTTCCTAACATGTCCTCTGGAGCAGAAGAAAGTGCCCCAACACTATCAACACTGCCAATTCGCGATCCGACGGCAAAAGGACGTAGGGTGGAACACGATTAAACTCTATCGAGAAAAATCCGAACCCAATGGAATATGGATGCAACTAACTTGAAATCGATCGACAAGTTCCGAAACATTTTCGTTAGATAGAATGATTTGTTGGCACGTTGAATCATCTCGTAACGAATCGTTACCACCCAAAATAACGTAGGCAATGGACACCATCATGATGACAAGAAACGAGCCGGATGCCATAGAAAGAACAAGGTGAGAAATCCGATCGACATTTCTGCCAACTGCCGACGTGACAGACACGAGGCATTTTTCAGGATGCCACATAATCGCACATCATCGCGATGTGGGCTTAATGTCAGCATATTCTTGCAAAATGATCGGATTCTTATCAAAGTGCTTGGCAAAAAAAAAAAAAAAAATAATTCGATAGTTTAGTGAATTGAATGTTAGTACTTTGATTTGAGGCCGCACTCCATCAGATTGTCAGATAGAGACAGGGGTGGTGCTTGATTTGGGTTTCAATTTGGTCGCTATTTTTATCTGAGGAATTTCACCCCAAATCTGATTTTGCTCAAGAACCCAAGCCTCGGGACTGAACAGGAGGAACAAGAGGGATCCACCGAAGAGGATCCTCTTCCGAGGAATGCCCATGGTGATTCACGTAAAAGCAGACGTTCTCTTCTGAAAGAGCTTTTCTCTTTTTTTTTTTTTTTTTTTCAGTGGCCCCGCCTGGTCAGCTAGTTGGGCCATTTCTTGTTCCTAAGCCCTAGCTCGGACGATGTCGTTTCTTACTTAAAAAAATGAGGGGAGCGGCATCGTTTTAAGTGAAGACAAGTCTCAGCTACGTCGGTGATGTGGCAGTTGCTACTGGCCATGTCATCCTCCCCTTGACGGATCAGAAACCACGTAAGCAAAGTACAGCGATAAGTCCAACGGTGGCCAGAATTGTTTCCCTCACGAAAGTTTGGACCTTTTCATGAGACAGTCGAAAGTTAGAGAGATACTTGTCTCACAAGTGACAGTTGGGGCATTTTTTGATTAAAAAAGAAAAAAAAACCCTCAATTTCTTTGAGTGGCGTTTCATAGTTCCTAGACCGGCATGGCATTTACTGCTCTTCGAAATGCAGCTCTTCGTGCCTAGTAGAAGTACATGGAAGAATCAAGTCGATTTGCAATAGCTTTCAGTTCTTGATTGTTGTAGGGTTGGATAATCATGTTGAAGAGTTGCTCTTCATAAGTTTAGATGACGAATAGTGTAAAGCAGGAAATGTTGAACTAGCGCAAAGTGAACTAAAATTAGGAGAGAGCTGATTAAGACTCGATTATCTGATTGGGATTGTAATGAACATAGGATATGGAAAGGAGGCTGTTTTTCTCTATTGTTATCCTGCTAGTGCTGTATATGCGTGAACGGCTACGCATGAATATGTAACAGTCTTCCTGAAAAAAGTTCAAAACTAAAGTTGCAATTCTGCAAGTTCTGTGAAATGAGAGACGAAGAGCATTTACTTGCAGCGATAGGTCCACCAATGTTGGCATATACGATGGTGAGAGCCTGTTGAATCACGGGCTTATTTTAATTTTGTCATTTGGAACTTTCTGGCGGACGACTTTCCCATTTTTGGTTGCTGTTGCTTGGACAATAAGAATATGTTTTTACTAAAGGCATGTTGATGCGGCTATGCACGCGCATGTCTTTGACCATTTAAAGGGAACCAGTTAACAGAATGGACAGAGGAGGGGGCTTTGAGCAGGGTGTTGAATTGAATTCAATTTACTTGGAGCAGCCTTCTATAATTTCTGACTTTTCATTTCGAAAGAAACAAGAAACAATGGGCTTCATTAGCCATTGGGCAAGATGAAGAGCCAAGACCAGCGTTTTGCTCCATCACCATTGCCTCCTCCCCTTAACAATCATTACTATGAAATTGCAAGCATAAAATCAAGCCGAGACGAGACTCGTTTATTCATGACAATAGCGCTCAGTGCGTCTGTTAATCTGTCCAATGCTTTGAAACCATAACGAAAAAGACTCAAACATGCTCGCCTCTGAACAATGCTTCCAGGCTACGGGGACTGGTTACACTCAGACTTCCGTTCCACATCAACTGCGCGAATTGTTGGTTGGCCCGCTCACTTGGATGGAAGGAGTCGAAGAACACATATTTCTCGGGACGATGGCACAATGAATATTCTCTCACCCCTCTCATACCGCCACAGCTTGAGATTGAGCGGTACGGGCCGGAACCACAGCATGCCGTTCTCGCAACCTTGAAACCTGGAATGAAGTTTCACATTAATTCTGATTGTTATGTACTTCGAATAAGGCAATTAAGGGCACAAAGCGGTATGAGGCTCCGACCATATTTTGATGGGTATCGGATTCGTTCGCTGAGCGGAGTATAGAAGTCGAAGTAGGAGTACTTGAATCCTTGCAGTTGAGACTCCAGCTTTGGGAGAATTGCAGTAAGAGCAGTGTTATGAAGCTTTGCGAGCTTGTTGACTTCCTCCGAGCAAGAACCGTTTCTGGTTGATGATCTCATACCTGGCACACACCCGATTGGCCCTACTCCCATCACTGCAAATTTTCTTCCTCCTACTTCATATATTCCCTGAAAAGAAGAGTCAGAGAGCAATTCGTTATCATCCCCTTGAAACGCCATAACAATTGACAGATGTCTAAGCAAAATATTATTTACTGTGAGACCAAAATGACAAGGTTCACTTGCAAACACACAAGCGTGGGGCGTGTCCCTAAGGTCGTCCGGAGATATGAACAAATCGAAACGTGCGAAAATTGATCTGATCACCTGATCTCTAGATAATAACACTAGAAAATTTGCGCAACTCCTACTTCTGCTACACTCGAATATTCGGAGACCACCTGAGATCTAGATGATCCATTATACGTGCGCGATAGACATAAAATTTGGTTAATACCTTAAGCACGGTGGTGATGTTTCCAATCACCATCCCGACGTAATCTTCCATGGAAATGGACTGAAATGGAGTGGGATTATCAGCAACCCTCACCACGTAGTCATTGCTTCCGATGCATATAAAGTAAACACCCTCGGAAATTATTGTCTTTGCCTTCTCATTGCCCAGTTCCTTCCTCAATATCTTCTCCAGCTCTTCCATTTGCTTCCACTGCATGTGCAAGTTTAACACCTGACCCAAAAGGAAAAGGAGAATTGCACTGTGACTTATTCATTTGTTGGTCTGAAAAGGACGTTTAACACACTCAGAAGCGGTGTGTCAAGTATTGAGACTTATCCTTGGGTCCATCGACACGGTAAAGAGATTGTGCAATACCGTTAGATGGATCGCATGAACAATCAATTTATTGTGTACATTATGTAGGTCGAGGAGAAAAGGTATCGACATACAAGTCCTTGAAAAGTATCAACCAAAACACCGGCTCCACCGCCAGCAAAATTCGCCCCTCCCATGAATACATGTTCTTGCAGCCGCACATACGGTGGAATGAGTGGTAGCTTTGCATATTCAGCTGCCAAAAAAAAAAGGAGTCAAAAACCGAAAAAACAGAAGAAGAGGAAAAAGACTTCGTCACAAATTAATTAGGAAGGCGAGAATGACGTTAAGTGATCATGGACCAGTTCCAAACAAGTATTTTCCCCGAGGTGCACAGTAAGGCCGGGACAAAGGGGACGCGATCCCACGATGGACAGCTAAGCTCCAAAACGCTGCCCATGACTCGGACTAAAACTTACCAATGAAATCGACAGTTAGGCGGCCGTTCGATGGTCTTCCTGTGGGATAATGGAAGAAAGTCTCTCCATAGGGATAAAAGTTGGCCTTGAAATAGGAGGTGGTGTTTATGTAATTGTTGGTCCCTGCATCAGCGAGGGAGTCCCCAAAGATGAAGAGAGCGACGCCATGTGGGGATTGGTTCATGTTGCAGCGAGTTGAGACGGCGAAGGTCGCAAAAATAGCGAGCAAGATCATGTGCAGGTTCGGGGTCGACATGGTGATCTGGATCTGGGTGGGATTCAGATTACCAGCTCGTTATTTATAAGGAACTTGAGAGGACAACTATTAAAGCCATGAGGGGCGGCGTCAAAGGTTTTATCTTCTCGAGTCTGCATCGTCTGCCAACATGCGTACTGTCTTACGCATGTTCGCAGCCGCTCTATGAACAGTGGTATCGTAAAGCATTTTGGGGGGTCATTTTTGTTCTATATTATAATTGTTCTAGAGAGAATAAATGGAGATATAATTCATTGTTGACGACTAAAGAAAGTCTGGTGCTAGAAAGTCGTAAATCTTCTCGGTGAATTGACTTGGACAGATCCTCAGTTGGCCCGCCAGGGTTGTCGGCCCTCTTATAGAACAAAGAGAAGAATAGCTCTCGCACAAAATGAAAGTTCCGTAAATATAGTTTTGTTATAAAAAGAAAATTGCACTTTGTGATTTATAAAATAACTTAACTATAGCTTAATAATAAGTATAGAGGCTTCATAATTTTTTTCTCGCGTGATCCATATCCATTGCCATTGATTTGGATAAAAGGTCAAAAATACATTTGCAATAGGATATGAATCCTTTAAATTTAAATGATTATCTCAAGATGAGCAAAAGCGCGCCATTTTTAAAATTGTCGACGGTAATTTTGTAAAACTTTATAAGCCCTAATAATTTACTAGAAGCAACTGACCTTTTTTTAGTTGGAATTGGGACACGAACAGCGTAACTTTTTCTTGGCAAGTTTTTGAGCTTGCTCTTCATAATCTCTCTCCGAATTCACCCTTCCTTCCATTTTGTCCTCAAAATCTTGCGCGCCAAAGTCGGTATAAATATAGATCTTCGGTTGTGTTATGATACCCCGGTTACATTTTAGTATGGCAATGCAAACCATAAACGATTGTCTTAGTTGGTAAAGATGTAGAGGATTTCCAACTGAGAATTTGGAAATTACCTGTTGAAATCTCGCAAATTGAGTTTAATTTGCAAGGCCATTTGCGCATAACAAGAGCCTTGACTGAACTGGTTTTTAAGAATCGTGGGACGTTTGTGAGCTTTCTAATAGTCTGGCAATAGAATTGATCGCAAATATCATATATCAAACATCATAAAATTTATTCACTACCAATTGCTTCCTCGCTTTATAACAACATTAATGCAATAAAAAATTCAAACCGTGACACTATGCCTTATTTATTCATGAGATGAAGCTTGGTTCCCATTATTCACCCTAGACTTTCAAAAAGCAAAAAACCAAATATTCCGATGTTTGAACAATACTTCCGGGTTATAAGACTTGATTGTGCATGAACTTCTATTCCACATCAATTGCGCAAATTAACGATAAACCCTCTTGTTCTGTTAAAATCAAAGAACACGTACTCCTCGAGACTAAGGCACAACAAATACTCTCACCCTCCGCAGCTATAGTTGCCCCCGTGTGGACCCAAGCCGCAGCACTCTGCCTTCCGGTCCTTGAAACCTTGAATTCAATTTCACATGATTAAAGATATCCACATCCCTCCTTGCCTCAACGTGCTTAAAAATCAATGAAAAAAAAATTAAAGTGTGAAAAAACAATACAAATGATTGACCATATTTTGACGGTATTGGATTTTTTTAGCCAAGGAAGTGTACAAGTTGAAGAGGGAGTACTTGAATTCTTAAGTCCCTAACTTGGTGAGAGTTGCGGGAAGAGCCACTTTGTGAAGCTTCGCCAGCTCGGTGGCTGGTCTCAAATAAAAACCATTTCCGATGATCGGTCGGACAGCCAGGAGGCACCCAAGATGTGGGATCGTGTAAAATCCAAAATTTTCTCGCCCCAAATTTATATATACCTTCAAGAAAAAATCAGAGATCAATATATTTGTTACAGCTCACTTATAGAGATTAGTTGTGACTATTGACAAAGGTGTGATAACATTTAATTTATTATTAGACCAAATAAAAATTTATAGGCCAACGTAGATTGTGGAGAATGGACAGGCAAATAACAAGTAATGGATTGCAAGTATCTTTCAAACACTCGTTAACAAAATATTGATTCTTTATAATGGAACTAGTCAAGGAAAATGAAAATTAGACATAATGTGCCTTGAGCGTGAAAGTTTGTTTTCTTTATTTGACTCTAATAAAAAAATGTTTTGGCTTAAAACGATCATGAAAATATCTTCAATAACTAAAAAATTCGTAGGTATAAATTTTCAAAGGAATTGCTTAGTGTAAAAAATAAAATAAAATCGGGTACCCACTAAACAAGAGTGTAATAATCAGAAAAGTGTCTACAATGTGATTGCATTTTGTTTGTGTTACGATAATCCATTGGAAAAATATCTATATTCGAGTTTAAATTGGGAGTAGAGTTTATTGACCTTCAATATTCGAAGTTGCAAGGTGTCCTATCGTGTATCGGCTTCTCTTCACTGATTGTCTTTTTTTCTTGGCCTAAGAATAAGATCTGAGATTGGTCTTGCCATGTTGTCTTCACTGATTCCTTCGTCGATTGCCTTAATTTCTTCCTGGAACTGCATCAATTGCTCATGTTGCATCAGCAGGATGAGTTCTGAGTAGAGAGGATCTTGTGCTTCTCCAATGTTTGGTCTTGTTCTTGGTCTTGTTGAGATGGGGAAGAGGTTGGGGTTGGTGTTTTGGTCAAATGGGTTTCTCAGAGCTACTTATTTAGCCAATTTTCACATTTTATTGTTGTAGCTCTGAACTTTTGTGCAGTCATAGTTCTGTGGATCTCAAGTCTCATCTTGTCTTCTTTAAGGTTTTTTTGCATGCTTCATTCCTTACAACTTTTTTTAACATCACTTTATGACTCTTTTTGACATCATGGTATTGAACTTGTTATTTGACACCATTACCCGACATTTTTTAGAATGATGACTACGGCATTTTCACTTGGATTGATCTGACTCCACATTTGACGACAAAGACATGACTTCCTAATTGAAGTTTGAGAAGGAATCAATGGATTAGACAGTAGAAACGGTGGAAAAAGTTGAGAATTTCACACCCGAACCCTGAGTGCGTAAACATCCCTCAACGGTTGATTAAAATTGTGACGTCCCAGGATGTGTCGCAGGTCCATACTTTTTTTCTTTTGATTAAATGCATGCGGAAGTAATTTATATAACCACCTAGTCAACAAGTAAATAATAGGGATAGTAAAGCACAATAGACAATTTCCAAAAGCAACGCATTTAAATATCAACTTGTTAACCCTATGAGTTTAACATTTGCAAGTCTACATCGAAAGGTAATTCCTAACCAACCTATGAGCAAAAATGGTCAAAAGGGTCGGGGTTAACTTTAGCTTCACTAACTCTGGGCCAATCCCTTGTCTCCAAAGGGATCCCGAACCAAGCACGATGGTGCTCCATAATATGGGCCTGAAAATAATAAACCACAAATGAGTGATATATAAATCTCAACGGATTAGTGACCTAAGTCTTGACTAGGATGCTAATTCGTCTCGAAGGCAACTTAAACATGCACGCTATACGAACTTACCTCGCCTTGGTACACTCTCGCACGTTAGTACATCACAAATGGCAATAACAATGTAAAAGTTATAAATAATAATTAGAACACATTTTAAAAATTTTATGCGTATTGCCAATACCCGTGTTCCAATTATTACGACATTTGGGCCATAATTAATATAAGAGTCGACGGTCTTCTGGCATGACCGGCCATCGTCTTGCCCTATTAGGCATGGTATTATCTAGAATTCCCGCCTATGGTATTCTCTAAGGAGCATCGGTTTGGTCTCAACCATGACTCGATATCTAGACCCTTACAGGATATCCGATAAACATCAAGCATTGTCTCCAAACTCTTGTCGGGGGACAGATTCAATTAAGTTACCACTCAAGCAAGCCATTGCCAAGCCGATTTTATTGCCATTAATTAGCCCGACATGAAAGAGCATGTGCTCAAACAACAAGTTTCGCAATTTTTTTACTCTTAAAATTGCAGTAAAGTATTGCATGTGGTCACGTACTTAAAATCAACTCACCAAATTTTGCATGCTTTCATTTTAAACCCCATTGCCCCATTTAACATGTAAAATCCAATGTCCGAACCTGACATCTCAAAATTTTCTATTTTCTTGCCCATAAAACTTTCTTTGGAAATAGTAAATAGGGCACATACATTGGACATGTCAATAACACGGCATAGCAAGTTCAATCAATCAGAATTACGCATAAATCCATCCTATAAAACAAGCATAAAATTCTACTTAATGGTAATCAGTCATTAATTTTCACTAATAGCGATTAATTAGGCTAACTACGATTAATTAAGACTAACCATAATTAATTTATCTAACTATAGTTAATTAAAACTAACTGCCGTTAATTAAAATCATTACGATTAATTAGGATAATTCAGATTAATTAAAAAAATCACAATTAATTAAACTAATATTGATTAATTAATCTAACCACGATTAATTAGTTAAGATTAACCAGAATTACTTAAACTAATCACACTTAGGTTTAATCTAAATTGTCCTTAAACATAATTAAAGCTAAACCATACTTATTTAGCACCAATCATCATTAGTCTAAACTAAATCTACCCCTAAATGTAATTAACTACTTCATCAAGGATTATGAGTTAACTCACAGTTTATCCGGTAGCGGCAGACTCGCAGCAATAGCAGTGCGACAGCGTCAAGGACGTGATGCTCACAGCTCGGATGGAGACTCGACGGTGACAGCAAAACCCTTGAGGCTCTCGGCCACCAAAGGAGGGGGTTTAGTGGATGTGAGCCGGCGGTGGAGATGGAGGTGGCGGCTCGGCAGCACAATGGTGACGATGGACAATGCGAGGGATGCAAGTGGACAGGTAGCACAATGGGTGGCTCGAGCGGGTGGCAAGAACGATGGAGAGGATGGTTCGGTAGTGTCGAAGGTGGTGATGCGTGTGGTGGTGGACAGTGGTGTGGGCGGTGGTGTTGCGGTGGTGGTGGACGGTGGTGAGGGTGGGTGATGGTGGTGGAGATGGGCGGCTTGAGGAGAATAAAAAGGGAAGAAGATGAAGATGGTGAAGAGAGGAAAATGGAGAGCAAAAATGAACGAGGGGAAGGAGAATGGGGTCTTTGGCTCAAGAAGGGGAAACAACGTGAGGGGAGAGGGGAGAGGGAAGAAATAAAAAGAAACAAAAGATTTTCCAAAATTTCCTAAAGTTTTCTTCCAAAATCTCATGATTTTCCCTTCAACCTCCCTTAAAACCCTCATGGCCTAGCATTATGTTCCCACAATATCTTCTTATTTTTCTCTTTTTCTTTAAAGCCAAGATTTTGGCCAATAAATCACAACTTTGCCATTGGGTCTTAGTTCCCTTTTCGACTTTCAATTTTCATCCGATAATTCATTTTGTGAAAATTTTGAACTTGCCAATAATTCGACGGACAATGAATCAATTTCCAATAAATTAGTCTTGAAACTCTCGAAAATTTGATAACTAAAATTGAATTAAATTTTCTGGTTAAAATCAATTAAATGTGACTTTAGTACAACTTAAACTATCGGGTGGTTTTTAGGGGCTTTTAAGCGGTTGACCCATGGTCAATAAGTTTCGATCCACGTTTGTGTCTCTTTGAATCGGGATGATCCTTGGTTTTCATGTAATTGCAAGGGTTTAATTACGTACCATGAGTACAATATCAATAAAAAATCGGTTTATCGTCGTACGACGCGAGTATCGTAATCGTGTAGAACTACCTGCGAACCAACTATGTATTTCCGTTGAATCGATTTATATTTGTTTGCTAATTGACTTATAACAGTGTAATATTGACCCTTATCGATCCTTATGATCTAGCGATTGATCTCTGATCAAATTCTTTGGTCTGTCGCATTTCAACCCTTTGTGGTCAAGCCCCATAGATTAGTTAACTTATGAGTGATTAGTTTAGAGTAAATTAACTATTAGTGCATTGATGAAATAACCATTTCATATATTTCAATAATGGGCCAAATGTTGGGATATCATAGAGTAACACCAAGCGAAAGTTCAACTCTCTACACAATACGTTGCTGGAAAGGATAGGCATGTGGTGAAGATGAACAATAATGTGTAGGTTGAAGTCTTGATACTGAAAAAAGGGGAGAGATCGACATAAGATTTGATTGTACAGAGTGACTATGGGATTGAGTGACCATTGCTGAAACAATAATGTTGCTTTCTACTTGGTTGTTGCTTTTGTGGGAGGGATGTGAACTGATGTTTTAAGACATGAAAGATTGATGGACGTCAATTTTACTAGAGAATGTGGTTTTTTTCAAAGAGATGAGTTGATGTACGTTAAACACTAATGTTGTTGCATAGTCATTAATGTGAAAATGAGGTTTTTTTTAGCATCCATTTCTAGTAGAGAATGACATGAGAATGTTGGTCGTTGCTGTCACATTTGACTCTTCGAGTGTTGGCGAAAAAATTAGTTTAAGTGCATGCTCTACTAGATTGTCTAGAAATGTTCATGATTTATGCATCATGCATATGTCATGGTCTAGGACCCCATGAATCCCACATTCTTGGAAAGCATGTTCCCAAGCTCATCTAGCTAGCTTCGAGCTCCCATAATGTTGGAAATTTGATTATTGGCGTGCCTTACCTTTTAGGTTGGGGTTTGAGGTCCAAAACTATTGAAAATTTAAATCCTCAGTTTATCCTTAATGTTCAAGCTCCAAGAATGTTGGAACACATCATCTTAAGCATTCGTTCCTTATGATCATGAACTCTCCACCGGGCCACTCGTCAAATCCATCTTTGGCTCCCTATCATATGAGTTAGTATATGAATTAGTCCCAATATAAAGAAGAATGCCAAATGGATCCTAAATGTGATGCAAATGTGAACCGTGAGTGATACTTGTGTTTAGAAATTAGAGTCGATCCTTAATTTTCTGATACAATAAATGATTATCTGTAAACAAAATTTAAGTGTCAACAGTCCTCTTTCAAGGAATGTTCATAAAAGTTTTCTTAAAAATAAATGACACCTAAATTTTATTTGACAAGAAGATGTGTTTGTCAACAAAATCCTTCCAATAATGGCAGCTTGATTGACTTGTTTATAAGGATTAAAGATTTGCTTGGTTGCTCTGGAATTGGAGGGAAACCAATGATATAAACACCTCAAGCAAAGTGCTAATGTTGCCAATCACCAACCCCGCGTTACCTTATTAGGAAACGGACTGAAACATGAAAGTGCTAGTATTACCACATAGAGGGGGGGGGGGTTGAATAGGTGTAAAGATAGATTTAACCAATAAAAACAATAAAAGTTACTTTCTCAAACAAGGTTTGATTAACATGAGACTTCTAAGTTCCATTTAGACTCAAATAAGATATTATGGAATTTAGCAGGACACAGAAAAATATTGCAACAACCAAATTAAAGAAGTTAAGGAAAGAGAAAATTGAACGTATAATTTATAGTGGTTCAGCTTAGATTAAGCCTACGTCCACTTTCCCACGTTGACAACCTTCTAGGTGGATTCCACTATGAAATCAAAAAAATTTACAGCGATTTGAGTATCACTCGGTGAAGAGCTTCTTTTTCTCTCACTAAGTCACTTCTTTGTGTTTTTCTCTCTTTGAGTACAATTGTACGTGCAATCAATGAAGAAGAAGTGATTTGGTAACTTTAGACTTTGGAATTTTAATCCCCATGCACACACTCAAATGAACTGTATGACCTCCTTAAATACTTCTCAATGCCTTTCTATTTGTTTGCAATTTCCAGAGGAATTTCTTCAAATTAATCCGTTAGGTTGAATCAATCAAGGAAATCTTGTAGTCGTTTGAAGATTGAGATGAAGATCCGCTAATCCTAGTCGCCCATACAATTAGAATCTAGGTTTTCATAAGTAAATGCTTCCCAAAAAGGAACTTGTCTTCGAAATTGATCTCATCAATCCATGATTGATTTCATCAATATATTTAGAAAAGATATGTGAGAATCTTTGCTAGAAAGCCAAATATGTCTTGATCGTAGTGAATCTAGTTGGAAGATCAATAAACCTGAGTCTGATTATGTCTTCATACTAGACTTGGTTCAATCTAGATCTTTGTTAGAGTGGAAAAACTTCTGATGTTGAATAGACTTTGACAGCATTCCATGATATAACTCAAAATTCCAACATTCCTTAGAACAAGAAAAAGAGTAAAAATAAGAGAAGGAAAGTTTTGTCACCTTCAAAACCAAAAAGGAGTTTTCTCAACAAAATAGATTTGGATTGTTGAGAACAAGGTCGCATAATTGTTGCCTCTGATGTTGATCAAGTAAAGAGCCTCAAAAATTATTCTCTTTGCCTTCTCATCCCTAAGTCTCTCCCTCAGGTTCTTCACTAGATTCTCAGACTGCTTCAGCTGTGTCTCGAAATTCACCATCTAAGAAGGCAAAATTGAGGAAGATGACCCAAGTGGTGTATATGAGAAAACATTACAGGAAAGACAAGGAAGAGACTCAACATGTGAATCCTTGGGAAGTTTTAGGTGAAAGTCATTCTTTAGCTAGAGATATGGTGGGATCGGTGGCAACTTCACATATTCATTTGAATCACGCCAAGAGATTTGATTATACGATCAATCATTTATGGGGAAAGAAAAAGCAAGGTTATGGGATTATCAATGTAATCAACAAGAAGGACGATCGTTAGTGAATCTGGTGGGATAGCGAAAGAAAGAGTCGCCATATGGAGGGAAGTTTGCCTTTTGTGGACTTTGTTGATCGGAATAAGACATTCTTTGATCAGAATGAGACATTCTTTGATATTGTTCAGGTCTGCTCATGTATTGAAAAGTGAGATGGTCTCGAGAATGAATTTGTCATTAATAGATGTGGCAACTGAAATGATCCATTTTTTGGAGGGTATCTTTCAAAAGAATCATTAGAAAATCTGGATTTATTAGAGCGTGCATGACAATCATTCATTCTGTTCCAGAAATAGTTTCGGAACAGAAATAAATTTTTCTATTTCTAGAAGAGTTTTTAAGCAAAAATAACCATTTGATAATGACACAAAATTTCTACTCTAAAAATAGAAATTTATTTGATAACGACACAAAATTTATTTCTTTCGGATGGCGGCAGCAACGATCGATGACCTTTAATATAAAAAAATAAAAATAAAAATGATTTAGTAACAAAAAAATAAAGAATAAAATAAAATAAAATAAAATAAAATAAAATAAAATAAATCGTAAAAAAATAAAATAAAAATATTATTTTATTTTTAAATAAAAATATCCTTAAAAATAAATTTATTTTATTTATTCTGTTTTATTTTATTTTACGAATAAATTTATTTTAAAATGAATAAAAATAAAAAATAAAAAAATTTATTTGGAAAAACACTCAAGGCAAATAAAAATAATTTATTTTTATTTATCATAAATAAATTATTTTAAATAAATTTATTTTTTAATAAACTAAAATAAAATGATAGATAAAAATAATCTATAAATTTTTAATAAATTTTTAATAAATTTATTTTAGTAATTTTTTATTTTTAAATGAATAAAATGAATATATTTATTTTTATTTTTAATAAAAATGAGGAGGGAGGAGGAGGAGGAGGAGGAGGAGGAGGAGGCAGAGACATAGAGGAGATGAGGAAAGACTCATCGAAATTAGGGTTTAGTGGGAGAAATTATTTATGATTTCTCTCCCAAAAATCAGAAATAGAAAATTTCTACTTCTAATTTCTCTTCAAAATCAATTTCGGAATATAAATCTATTTCAGAAATAGAAAAAAAAGTAGGTTTATCAAACAAGGTTTCTATTCTAGAAACGGGTTTGGAATAGAAAAATTATTTCGGAACAAAAATTTTGGTTATCATGCACCCCCTTCTAGGTGGTGTGAAAATAGTCTATTGAGCTTTTCCTTTGGAAAGTTGAGACTGATTTTGTGAAATTTCTTTTATAATTTGTGCTTGGGATGCCTTGAGGGCTTTGATTTCAAACTGTTGTTTTTTAATTTCATATGAAGATGTTGGATTTTAATTGGTCTTTGTCGGACATGATTGTGTCTGTCAAGACCATCTTTAGGATTATAGGTTGTAATTGGTTTCGTTTGATTGATTTTCTTATATTATTCTAATCTTTCTAAGCTAACAAAATTGAAGACTTCGTTGTTTTAATTAAGAGTATTATCATCAAAACATAGCTCATTGAGCTTTTTTTTTTTTTTTTGATCTTACAATATGTAGAAATGTGGCCTTGCTCCCCGTATTTAAAGCATTTGATATTCTAATTGAATGTTTGTTTTGGCTTTTGGTTAGGTCGAGAAGGATGAGATTTAATTTTTTGGTTTGTGGGAAAACTATCTTTGTTTTGACTTGTTGAGCCTTTGTCTTGTTGTTTGGAGCAATTTTTATTATAAAAATTTGAGCTTAAACGCCTAGGTTCGCTGAAACAATGATCATATTAAGCACAGAAAGATGATAAATATTTCTTTGTTTGTAATTTTTCCTTCAAGAGTGGTACCCATGCATGCCCTCTTTTTGGACATAGGAGATTAACTCTCTGTATGAGAGATTTTGATGAGGGATCTGGCCATTGTGGTCCTCTATAATTTTATTGCGGATTTGTTCTAGGGTAGTCCTACAAGAAATTACTTTTTCCAAAATGGTGATTGCAATCTGATCTAATCACGACCTAGTAAGCAATGTATGTTTGTACACTTGAAATTTAGAAAGTGACTTGCAGTTAAGATTGAATAGGAATTTTGCACTCTTAAATTTAAATGAGCTACCTCAAGGTGAGCAATAGTGGCTTATTTTTCGAATGACAGTAGTTTTGTAAAACTTTAGAAATCCTTATAATTTACTACAAGCGACAGAGCCTTTCCTGCTGAAAATAATTTATTCTTTGCAAGTTTTTTTAGCTTTCCTTTCTTAGTCTCTCTTTGGATTTACTTTATTTACATTTTCTCCTCAAACTCTTGTGCATCACTCTCAAACGATTAGATATGTTAAACTATTTAAATATTAAATCACATTTTCATCAAAAAGCTTAAATTTTTTAAATAGTTGATAGTGGTTCTATAAAATCTCATATGGTATTAGAGTTGGAGATCCCGAGTTAAATTTTCCAGATCCCTATTTGCCTTCCTTATTATATATTTCACGAGAGACAATGATTGAATAAATAAATATTAAATCATGTTGTCTAACAGCGTAAGTTTTTAGAACAGTGATTTCACAAAATCTCGAGAGGTGTGTTATGATGCCAAAGTTACATTATGGCGATCAAAACCATACTCGATTGGCTTAATTGGTTAGGGTTTCGATGATTTTCAACTCAAAAATTGGAATTCCCCTGACGTGTCATTTGTAAGTTCACCCACACATACCGAGAACCTTGATTCATTAGCTTTCAAATAGTTTGGCGATGGAATAGATCGCAAATATAGCATATTGAACCTTGTAAAATTTATTCATTACTAATTTCTATTGTGGCTTTGTTACAGCATTAATGCAGTCATAAAATCGAACCATGACACGATGCCTGGCTTATTCATGAGATGAAGCTTGAATCCCGTTATTTGCCCAATAATGTCAAAAAGCAAGAAATCAAATTTTTCCATGTTTGAACAATGCTTCTAGGTTATAAGGCTTGGTAGTGGGCAAACTTCCATTCCATATCAATTGGGCAAATTGATGATAAGCCCTCTTGCTCAGATGATCAAAGTCGAAGAACACGTACTCCGCGGGATTAGGGCACAATGAGTACTCTCTCACCCCCCTTGTGCCTCCACAGCTATAATTGCCTCGATACGGACCCGACCCACAACACGCGGTCTTCCCATCCTTGAAACCTGGAATCCAATTTCATGAGATTAAAGAAATCCTCATCCCTTCTGGCCACAAGGTGTTTAAGATAAAGAAAAAAAATTAGTCTGCAAAAAGATGAAGGAAAAGACTGACCATAATTTGATGGGTATTGGATTATTTCAGTCAAGATGAAGGAAAAGACTGACCATAATTTGATGGGTATTGTATTATTTCAGTCAAGGAAGTGTACAAGTCGAAGAGGGAGTACTTGAAACCTCGCAATTGAGGCTCTAGCTTGGCGAGAGTTGCGGGAAAAGCCGCGTTGTGAAGCTTTAATAACTCAATACCTTGTCTCAAACAAGAACCGTTTCCAATGGCTAGTCGAATGGCCGGGAGGCACCCAAGAGGTAGCATTGTAGTAAATCCAAATTTTCTTGCTCCAACTTTATATATATCCTGAAAAAAAAAATCGGAGATTGATCCATTTGTTACAATCCACTTATAAAGATTAATTGTGACAACTCACAAAGGTGTGTGATAACGTTGAATTTAATATCAGACGAAATAACAAAGTCAAATTTATAAGAGGCTTGAAGTGGAATGTGGAGAATACAAGGGCAAAAAACTAATAATAAATTGTAAATGTCCTTTATAAACCTGTTAACAAAGTTCTTATTTGTTATAACGGAACTCATCATGGAAAATGAAAATTATATATTATTCGTCCCGAGTATGCAAAATTTATTTGCTTATATGATTTTAATAATAAGAATTTTTTTTTTGACTTGAGAATCGTCATGAAAATATCTTCAATATCTAAAAAAGATCATAATTATAGATTTTCATAAGGAATTATTGGTCAGTATTAAACGAAAATCAGGTATCGACAAAACTATAAAGAAGAAAATGCGCTAGTCAACAAAATCCTTCCAAAAATTGCAACCCGCTTGACTTGTTTGTAAGGATTAAACAGTTCTCCGCCGCTCCAGAATTGGAGGGAAATTATGCATATGGGTTTACCTCAAGCACAGTGCTAATGTTGCCAACCACCATCCCCACGTAATCTTCCATGGAAACGGACTGAAACAAAGCAGGATTGTTGAGAACAGCGGCGTAGTCGCTGACTCCGATGCTGATAAATTAAACACCATCCGAAACTACTCTCTTCGCCTTCTCATCCCCCAGTTTATCCCTCAGATTCTTCACCAGAACCTCAAATTGCTTCAGCTGCGTCTTGAAATCCACGGCCTGAAAAGGCAACATTGAGGAATATGGAGAAACAACTCCGGAAAGATAAGGAAGAGATTTGGACGTACCAATCCCGGGAAAGTTTCAGGTAAAGCACCAGCTCCAGCGGACGCGAAATTTGCTCCTCCCACAAATTGGTCATTCCTCAGCTGGAGATAAGGTGGGATCAGTGGCAGCTTCGCATATTCAGCTGAATCACCCAGAAAGATTTGATTAAACAATCGATCATTTATGGGGGAAGAAAAGCAAGAGTATGGAGTAAGTTATACCAATGAAATCAGCCATAATACGACTGTCAGTGAATTTGCCAGTGGGATAGTGAAAGAAAGTCTCGCCATATGGAGAAAAATTTGCTTTGAAAAAAGCGGTGGTGTTTATGTAGTTGTTAGTGTTAGATTTTCATATAATTCTTTGATGCGGAAATTCATAACAAATCAGTGATCATTTGATCTTCATGATTTTCATAAATAGATGAAGACATATATTTATCCATAGCGCTACACTTGATGATGATCGTTATAGAAAACCCAAAGAACTCTAACCAAATGAAGAAATCCGATTTCTCTCCCTAAACCCACTAAACCTTAATGTATTCAATTGATGGAGGAGAGAATACCAAATTCCTTCAGTTATTGTTGTTCGTTGTGGGTGGAGAGAGGATCGGACTCTATTTATACATTTGTTGAAAATGTGCATTCCATTAAAGCAATATACCCTTTCATTTTATTAGAGTCGCAACTTCTCGTAACCAATAATTATTTATTTTATAGCATTTCAATAATTATCAATTCATATAATAAATCATATCATGTGGGTCACAATAATTCTTACATTCTTCCACTTGGCCCATATGATTCTCATTTCATGGTTTAATAAAGACTATAACGTACACAATAAGATTATGCTATAAAATTTCATTAAATTGGCAATCACATAATAATCACAATTAAGTAAAGAAAACTAACGTGAGTCATAACGATTTTATGTCATTAATTGACATAGTCCATTCTATGCACTACAACTATAGCACTTTACTTAACATGATCCATAAATGAGAAGTACAAGTAATAGTCCAACCATAATGTTTCTTTAGAAACTATTCTGTTTAACATTCATCTATTTTCATAATGTATACTAAATAGAAAACAGGAAATATTAGAAACATGTAGGTGAGCTCAAAGTGTCAAATACATAAACTTAATACAATCATAATACAAACATTAATGACGTCCAATAATGCCCATCTTTTCAACATGCTCATTAAATGTTTTGGGGGCAGTCCTTTTGTTAAGGGATCTGCTATCATAAGATTAGTGCTAATGTGCTCAATTGACATTCTTTGTTTTTGAACTTCTTCTTTGACAGACAAGTATTTTATCTCTATATGCTTAGCACCCTTAGAATATTTGTCATTCTTAGAGAAGAAAACTGCTGCAGAGTTATCACAATAAATTTTCAGTGGCTTGGCAATACTGTCGACAATCACAAGCCTTGAAATAAAATTCCGCAACCATAATCCATGAAGTGGCCTCAAAGCATGCCACAAATTCAGCTTCCATAGTGGATACATCAATAACTGATTGCTTTGCACTCTTCCATGAAATTGTCCCTCCAGCTAGAAAAAACAAGTAACCAAATGTTGATTTTCTTGTATTGACACATCCGGCTAAGTCTGAATCTGGATATTCAATCACCTCGAGATGATTGGATATTTTATAAGTGAGCATATGATTCTTCGTTCCTTGCAAGTATCTAATAACTTTTTTTGCAACTTTCCAATGATCCATTCCAGGATTACTTTGATACTTGCCCAGCATTCCGATAGCAAAATTGATGTCTGGTCTGATGCAAGTTTGTGCATACATTAAGCCACAATAGATGCATAAGGAATATTTTTCATTTATTCTTGTTTCAATTCACTTTTTCGGACATTGCATAAGACTAAACTTGTCACCTTTCTGAATTGGAACTATTCCTGCTGAACATTTACTCATATTAAATCTCTCTAAAATTTTCTCAATGTAGGCTTTCTGAGACAATCCTAATAATCCTTGTGATATATCACAGAATATTTCTATTCCTATCACATATGTTGCCTCTCCCATATCCTTCATTTCAAAATTTTTAGAGAGAAACTTTTTGGTTTCATGTAACAAACCAAGATCATTAGCAGCAAGTAAAATATCATCAACATACAAAACTAGAAAAATAAACTCGCTCCCACTAATCTTCATATATATACACCGATCAACGGTGTTTTCCTTAAATCAAAATGAAGTTATGGTATTGTTAAACTTAAGATACCATTGTTGGGAAGTTTGTTTAAGTCAATATATTGACTTTTTTAATTTACATATCATGTGTTCCTTTCCTTTAACAAAAAAGCCTTCGGGTTGGTCCATATAAACCTCTTCCTCTAAATTTCCATTAAGAAAGGCAGTTTTTACATCCATTTAGTATAACTCCAAGTCATAATGAGCCACCAAAGCCATAATGATTCTAAGTGAGTCCTTCTTAGATACTGGTGAAAATGCCTCTTTATAGTCAATGCCTTATTTCTGAGTAAAACTCTTTGTAACAAGTCTGGCTTTATGTCATTCAATATTGCCTTTTGAGTCGCGCTTGATCTTAAAGACCCATTTACACCCAACCTTTTACATCCTTTAGGCAATTCAACAATATCCCAAACTTGATTTTGATGCATGGATTTTAACTCTTCTTCCATGACATTAAACTATTCATTAGAATCTTCATATTCCATGGCTTGGGAAAATAAATTTGGATCATTTCCTATTCCTAAGTCAATTTCTGACTCTTGTAGATAAACCATATAGTCATCAGAAATAGCCGACCTCCTTTCTCTTTGAGATCTCCTTAATGCTATTTCTTGTGACTCGGCTATTGGAGATTCATTGTTGACATCTCTATTATCGAGTGTTTGTTCATTAATTTGTTGTTCTTGATTATTGTTAGATTGTTCTATAGTATCAGAAACAACAACTTTAGAAGCTTTGGGTATAGGAACTTCTACCTTTAGTTCTTGAATGCAAGTATCACGCATTCTTTCACTCCCACTGATGTCACCATTTTCAATGAACCTAGTATTTCCAGATTCAATAATTCTTGTACTATAATTAGGACAATAAAATTTATATCATTTGAATTTTTCTGCATAATCAATGAAATAACCACTGGTCGTTCTTGAATCCAATTTCCTTTCATGTGGATTATAAATTCTTACTTCTGCTTGACAACCTCAAACATGCAGGTGTCGTAAATTAGGTTTCTTTCCCGTCCACAGTTCAAAGGGAGTCTTTAGAACTGCCTTACTAAGAACTTTATTTAATAAGTACATAAAAGTTTTAAAGCATACATCCACAAGGATAATGGTAAAAATGAATGACTCATCATACTCCTAATCATTTCCATTAAAATACGGTTACGCCTTTCTACTACACCATTTTGTTGTGGTGTACCTGGCATTGTGTATTGAGCACAAATGCCATGTCTTTCAAGGAATTTAGCAAATAGACCTGAACATTGTCCCGATTCATCATACTTTCCATAATATTCACCGCCTCTATCTGATCTTACTATTTTCACTTTTCTATCTAATTGTCTCTCAATCTCTTTAATATACATTTCAAGTGCATTCACTGATTGAGACTTATTATGCAATAGATAAATGTAACCATAACGTGAAAAATCATCAATAAAGGTTATGAAATAGCTTTCCTTACCAAAAGATGAAATATCGAAAGGACTACATATATTAATATGTATAATCTCAAGAAGCTCTTTGCTTTTTCTGGTATCTTTCTTAGTGTGTTTTTTTTTTTTTACCTTTCATACAATCAATACACACTCCAAGGTCAGTAAAATCCAAATTTGGAAGAATTTCATTCTTCACTAATATTTGTATTTTTTTCTTTGATATATGACCCAAAAGTTTAGGCTACAAGTAAGCAGAATTTTCATTCACCAAATTTCATTTAGTGCCAACATTATGATGTAAGGTCATTAATGTCTTAACAAAAGTATTATCAAGTCTAAATTTGTAGAGAACATCACATAAAGTTCCAGTTCCAATAAGAGTATCACTCTTAAATAGACTGAAAGATTCAGATCTAAACTTACAATAAAATCCCGCCACATCAAGTCTTGGCAAAGAAACTAAATTGCGAGAAAATGTCGGTACATAAAGGGTTCAAAACAAATCCAAATAATGCACAGTATCTAAGATCAAATGATAAGTGCCAATGCCTTCAATTGGAGCTTTGTTTCTATTCCCGTAATCACATAACTTTCATTTGGCTTTATAGTTTGGATCGTAAGAAATGCCTGCATCGTATTTGACACATGAGTGGTTTCACCAGAATTAATCCACCAAGTATTATAAAAAACTTCAGTAAAGTTTGATTCAAAACATATTAAAGCACAATGCTTACATTTCTTTCCGAACCAAAGCCTTACATTTCAGACAATTTTTCTTCAAGTGTCCAATTTTGTTGCAAAAATAACACTTAATAGATTGTGTTCCTTCTTGTGGATTTGAGAAGCCTTTGAAGAGTCATTTAGGATGTGTAGTCCTTTCTTCTTACTTCTTCCACCTTTCCTCTTGAAATTCTTTCGAACTTCTTGATGACTTGAGAGATGAACAGAATGAGCCTTTTGATTCTTTATCCTTGTTTCCTCTTGAACTAGCATACTGGCTAATTCATTTACATTCCACTTATCCTTTATAGTGTTGTAATTCATTTGAAATGGCCCATATTACTCATGAGGCAAAGAATTAAGTATAAATTGTACTAAAAAGTACTCATCCACGTTCGTTCCCAAAGTCCTTAACTTTGCTACTAAATTTGTCATCTCAAGTATATGCTTATGCATGGTACGCGAACCATCATATTTCATGGTGGTCAGTGTGCTCATCAATGTACCGGCAAGTGACTTATCAGCAGTTTGAGAATGCTTTTCCACAAATTTCATAAGTTTCTTAGCATTGTTAGTTTTGGGAAGAGAAGTCTTTAAATTGTTTGCAACTGTCATTCGCATGAACATTAAGCTCAGTCTATTTGATCTTTCCCAAGTTTTATGGAAAGATTTTTCATCATAGCTACTTTCATCGTAATAGCAGCTGGTTTCTCAGCTTGAAGCGCTAAATTAAGATCCAGGACACCTAAGTGAAACTGGACTTGTTCACTCCCATCAGGAAAATCTATCCCATTAAATAAGGGAACAGATGAGGCATGCAAATGGAGTGAAAGGTACAGATACTGCAAATATGCAAGAAAATATTCATACATTAATGCTTTGAGAATATCACCTAATCAGATTTAAACTAAACGACACATGTACATCATATACCATAATGATGCTAATAACTTTTATTTGACATTTGTAAATATATCTTATTAAAATTTATTTGTTATCTTTGGATATACAAATAAATTTAACAAGTCATATTAATTATCAACCATCATGTTCATGAATTATAAGAAAATAATTAACCTTTGGTTAATCCCTAAGTTCTTATAATAAATGAACTTCAATGTACCCATAACTCCAATAATGATATAAAACATATCAATTTCATGTATAGCATCAATTAATCATGGGTAATTGAATAAAATAATTTACAATATCAAAAATTCAAAAGACTTCAATGTTCCGCCACTTTGGCGAGTAACAAAACATTCATAATATGAATTTTTAATATTGTAAAATACAAATATTTACCAAATTTGCACACAAGGACAAAAACTTTATCAAAGCATAAGGGCAAAATCAAAATCATAAAATCATAATTCCATAAGGGTAGAACCATAAATTTAATATCCAGGGGCAAAATGGTAAATAATCAGCAATGACAGAATCATAATTATAAATTAAACAGGGGTAGAAGAAAAAAATTAAATTAAATTAAATTAAATTAAAAACGGCGCCGCGGTACGTCAAGCGTGTGCTTGGCACACGCCGCATCCGCCTTGGGCGCGTGTTGCCACGGGCAGCTTTGCGTGCATGGAGGCGTGTGGGTTCCACATGCCTGCAACCGTGTGTGTGTGTGTGGAGCCCACGCGCCTTCTTCCTTGCGCATAGATGCGATTTTTCGCTAGTTTTCGCCGTTTTCAGACGCGATTTCGCCGCCATTTCTTCTCCGGCAGCCCATCCCCGACACAAATAAATAATGGGTTTTCAAGAGCATGCTAGCACGACCACATGAGTTTAAGTTTCGGAGAAAATGACCAAGAAATTGGCCTCAAATCAAACCAAAATTTCTCAGAATACAAAAACTCCACCGTGACTTTCGTTGCTCGATTAGTCTCCGGCGAATGCCAATATATCGGAAAAACCTCATGCCTAATGTTCCTCATGGCGGTGCGACGGCGTGGGTTCGAAATCAAGTGGTGGGTTGTCGGATTTTCCGGAACAGGCGAGTTTTTTACTTGCCCTCAAAATTCCGATTTTTTTTTTTAATTTCGTTTTTTTTTTTTTTACTCACGCACAGTAACTTTTCTTTGCCATTTTCGTCCATGAAGAACGTTCCATCATTTGAATTTTCTTTATCCATAATCACTCGAAAACATTTTAGCAACAATAAATAATACGAATATGATCGTTCAACGAATCATCAAACATAAATTATAATATTTCTTTAAACGGAAGAATCATAAGATCATAAACCAAATGCTATGATACTAACTGTTAGATTTTTATATAATTCTTTGATGCGGAAATTCATAACAAATCAGTGATCGTTTGATCTTCATGATTTTCACAAATAGATGAAGACATATATTTATCTATAGCGCTACACTTGATGATGATCGTTGTAGAAAACCCAAAGAACTCGAACCAAATGAAGAAATCCGATTTCTCTCCCTTAACCCACTAAACCTTAATGTATTCAATTGATGGAGGAGAGAATACCAAATTCCTTTAGTTATTGTTGTTCGTTGTGGGTGGAGAGAGGACCGAACTCTATTTATACGTTCGTTGAAAATGTGCCTTCCATCAAAGTAATATACCATTTCATTTTATTAGAGTTGCAGCTTCTCGTAACCAATAATTATTTATTTTATAGCATTTTAATAATTATTAAATCATATAATAAATCATATCATGTGGGTCACAATAATTCTTATAGTTAGTCCCCGCATCATTCAGGATGTCACCGAAGATGAACAGAGCGATGTCATTTTGGGTTTGATCGATGTTGCAGAGAGTTGACAGAAGGAGGCTGGCGAAAATGGTGAATAACAGGATGTGGATATTCGGAGTCGACATTGGTGATCCCGGGTTGGACGATGCGGCTTCTCTTCGGATCTTATAGGGACGTCCGGGTGATTCGAATAAGCAATTTGTATAGAAGTCTTCTCGGGGAAGAAGGCCCGTGATAGTTCTTTCCCTTTTTGGCCAAACATATGACGTCATAAAGATTTTTTTGGAGGGCTTTAAAGATGATTTGCGTTCTGAACTTCCCCTTAATGAACTAACGATACGTTTGGCCAATTCCCAGTTCCATACTTCATCTTTTGATTTCCCATTTCGGGGTAAACTAGCAATTTCAGCACGCATCTACGAGGGATTATGCTGAGATTGGGCAATGAGACTACTGATGGGTTCATTGACCTATATGTAGGTAAATTAAGCTAAGAGCCGAGAGGATTGGCCGCTCGTGATGGTTTCTTTAGGTTTTGATAGTTTGGCAAATGATGCAAGGTCGGTGCGCTTGATACAGCCGATAAAGAAAGAGTCAATGAAGCAATGAATATATTGGCATATAGAAAGTGAGGAAAATACATTAGAAGTATAAAAAATTGTGTATGAAACTTATTTTAATGCCAAAAGTTTTTGCCGGCTCATCCAAATACCAAATCGGAGAAAAAATAATCACTTAAATGTCCCTAGCTAGAAATTCTAGCTAAAATGATTGCTTTGCTTTCATAATTGAAATTAATATGAGTTGGCATATTTTTATTAAAAACCAGTCCACGTAGATATCATAAACGATGTCGCAAGAGCCAACGTGGTTGGCTTGCCTAAAAACGACGCCCTCTCTCTCCTCTCTCACTCGGTCACACGCAGAGACAATCTTCTTCTCTCTTATGGAATTTTTGCCCATGGCAGTCGCTGACATCTCCTCCCCGATGCAGAGGATATTCCACCACCTATCTCCCCGACTAAATCCGATGCGAAACCGTCAACGCTCTCCCTCTTAGCTACGAGGGAAACTAGGTCCTTCTCATGTGGCTTAATCCTCACCTTCATCGCCTACACCTTCCTCTTTCTCCTCAACCTAGCCATCCACTCCTCCTCTCCTTGCCTCATTAATTAGGGTTTCAATTTTGGGGGAAATTGAACTAGAGTATGAATGGGGATTTCTTTTGATTTGCAATTTAGGGTTTATATTTTGGGGCAAGCGTTGTAGATAATGTCATTTAGGGTATATATGTTAAGTAGGCACGCTGGTGATTCACGTCGCTAGAGAAATTAATTAAATACAACAACATCACATTTTCGACAACCCAAATAGGAATTGGCACTTAAGTGATTGTTTTTTTTTAAAAGTAACACTCAAGAGATTCAAAAAAAAAAAAAAACTTTTAACTTTAAAGTGAGTGCTATACATAAGTACTTCAAGTGTACTTCTCCCCCAAAAGGCTATAGAGAAAAATGATTAAAAGACATATTTATCTCCCATAAGCATATATGATAATATCCGAAACAAAAAGTATCTGAAAAAAAAATCAAAACAGCTACAAGATAGAAGAAATCAAATAAAAGTATCAATTTATGTTTTGTCGGGAATATCTCTTTTTCATTTCATTAAAGAAAGCATCGATAAGAAAAGAATTGGGCCTGAGAACAAAGGAGATCCCTCAAGGTTTGAGAAGCGAAGGGGGGCATGGATCCCTTTAGGTTGTAATTGGTTTCGTTTGATTGATTTTCTTATATTATTCAAATCTTTCTAAGCTAATAGAATTGAAGACTTTATTGTTTTGATTAAGAGTATTATCATCAAGACATAGCTCATTTAAGCTTTTTTTTTTTGTTGATCTTACGATATCTAGAAATGTGACCTTGCTCCCTGCATTTAAAGCATTTGATATTCTAATTGAATGTTTGTTTTGGCTTTTGGTTAGGTCGAGAAGGATGAGATTTTAGTTTTTTTCGTTTATGGGAAAACTATCTTTGTTTTGTCTTATTGAGCTTTTGTCTTTTTGTTTGGAGCAATTTTTATTATAAGAACTGGAGCTTGAACCTTAGGTTCGCTGAAACAATGATCATATTGAGCACAGAAAGATGGTAAATATTTCTTTGTTTATAGTTTTTCCTTCAAGAGTGGTACACATGCATACCCTCTTTCTGGACATGGGAGATTAATTCTCCATATGAGAGATTTTGATAAGGGATTTAGCCATTGCGGTCCTTTCTAATTTTATTGCGGATTTGTTCTAGGGTAGTCCTACGAGAAATTATTTTCTCCAAAATGGTGATTGCAATCTCATCTATCACGACCTAGTAAGGAATGTATCTTTGTACACTTCAAATTTAGAAAGTGACTTGTAGTTAAGATTGAATAGGAGTTCTGCACTCTTAAATTTAAATGGGCTACCTCAAGGTGAGCAAAAGTGCCCTATTTTTCGAATAGTTGACAATAGTTTTGTAAAACTTTAGAAATCCTTATAATTTACTACAAGCGACGGGGCCTTTCTTGTTGAAAAGAATTTCTTCTTCACAAGTTTTTCAGCTTTTCTTTCTTAGTCTCTATTTGAATTTACCTTCCTTCCATTTTCTCCTCAAACTCTTGCGCACCACACTTAGATGATTAGATATGTTAAAATATTTAAATATTAAATCGCATTTTCATCTAAAAGCTTAAATTTTTAAAAGAGTTGACAATGGTTCTATAAAATCTCATATGATATTAGAGTTGAAGATCCTAAGTAAAATTTTCCAAACCCCTATTTGCCTTCCTTATTATATATTTCACAAGGGACAATGATTGAATAAATAAATATTAAATCATGCCATCGTCTAATAGTTTAATTTTTTAGAATAATAATTCCAAAAATCTCATAGGGTTTGTTATGATGCCAAAGTTACATTATGGCAATCCAAACCATATTCGATTGGCTTAATTGGTTAGGGTTTCGAGGATTTTCAACTTAGAAATTGCAATTCCCCTGACGTTATTTGTAAGGTCACACACACATACCAAGAACCTTGATTTGTTTGCTTTCAAATAGTTTGGCAATGGAACAGATTGCAAATATAGCAAATTGAACCTTGTAAAATTTATTCATTACTAATTTCTATAGTCACTTTGTTACAGCATTAATGTAGTCATAAAATCGAACCGTGACACTGCGCCTCGCTTATTCATGAGATGAAGCTGGATTCCCATTATTTGCCCTAGAATTTCAAAAAGCAAGAAATCAAACGTTCCCATGTTTGAACAATGCTTCCAGGTTATAAGGCTTGGTAGTGGGCGAACTTCCATTCCATATCAATTGGGCAAATTGATGGTAAGCCTTCTCGCTCAGATGATTAGAGTCGAAGAACACATACTCCGCTGGATTAGGGCACAATGAATACTCTCTCACCCCCCTCATGCCTCCACAGATATAATTGCCCCCATACGGACCCGACCCACAACACGCGGTCTCCCCATCCTTGAAACCTGGAATCCAATTTCATGAGATTAAAGAAATCCTCATCCCTCCTTGCCACAAGGTGTTTAAGATAAAGAAAAAAATTAATGTGCAGAAAGATAATGCAAAAGACTGACCATAATTTGATGGGTGTTGGATTCTTTCAGTCAAGGAAGTGTACAAGTCGAAGAGGGAGTACTTGAAACCTTGCAATCGAGACTCTAGCTTGGCGAGAGTTGCGGGAAAAGCCGCGTTGTGAAGCTTCGATAACTCAGTACCTTGTCTCAAACAAGAACCGTTTTCAGTGGCCAGTCGAATGGCCGGGAGGCACCCAACAGGTAGCATTGTAGTAAATCCAAATTTTCTTGCTCCAACTTTATATATATCCTTAAAAAAAAAAAAATTGGAGATTGATCCATTTGTTACAATCCACTTATAAAGATTGATTGCGACAACTCATAAAGGTGTGTTATAACGTTGAATTTATTATCAAACCAAAGAACAAAGTCAAATTTATAAGAGGCTTGAAGTAGAATGTGGAGAATACAAGGACAAAAAACTAACAATAAATTGTAAATGTCCTTTATAAACCTGTTAACAAAGTTCTTATTCGTTATAACGGAACTCATCATAGAAAATGAAAATTATATATCATTCATCTTGAGTGTGAAAATTTATTCGCTTATATGACTTCAATAATAAGAAATTTTTTTGACTTGAGAACCATCATGAAAATATCTTCAATATCTAAAAAGATGATAATTATAGATTTTCATAAGGAATTATTGGTCAGTATTAAACAAAAATCAGGTATTGACAAAACTATAAAGAAGAAAATGCGCTGGTCAACAAAATCCTTCCAAAAATTACAACCCGGTTGACTGGTTTATAAGAGGAAAATTATGGATACGGGTTTACCTCAAGCACAGTGCTAATGTTACCAACCACCATCCCCACGTAATCTTCCATGGAAACGGACTGAAACAGGGCTGGATTGTTGAGAACGGCGACGTAATCGTTGAGTCCGATGCTGATGAAGTAAACGCCGTCTAAAACTATTCTCTCCGCCTTCTCATCCCCCAGGTTATCCCTCAGGTTCTTCACCAGACTCTCAAACTGCTTCAGCTGAGTCTTGAAATCCACCACCTGAAAAGCCAACATCGAGGAAGACGATCCTAATGGGGTTATATGGAACAACGACCCAGGAAAGACAAGGAAGAGACTCAACGTACGAATCCTGCGAAAGTTTCAGGTAAAGCACCAGCTCCAACGGACGCGAAATTTGCCCCTCCCACAAATTCGTCATTCTTCAGCTGGAGATAAGGTGGGATCAGTGGCAGTTTTGCATATTCAGCTGAATCACCCAGAAAGATTTGATTAAACGATGGATCGTTGATGGGCGAAGCAAAAGCAAGAATATGGAGAAGTTATACCAATGAAATCAGCCATAATACGACCGTCAGTGATTCTGCCAGTGGGATAGTGAAAGAAAGTCTCGCCATATGGAGAGAAATTTGCTCTGAAAAATGCGGTGGTGTTTATGTAGTTGTTGGTCCCCGCATCATTCAGGGCGTCGCCGAAGATGAATAGAGCGACATCGTTCTGGGTTTGATTGATGTCACAGAGAGTCGACAGAAGGAGGCCAGTGAAGATGGTGAAGAGGAGGATGTGGACATATGGAGTTGACATTGGTGATCTCGTGTCGGACGATGCGGCTTCTCTTCAGATCTTGTAGGGACGTCTGAGTGATTTAGAGAAATGATTCCATAACAGTTTTTAATCTACTATGAGATTGATAGTCTATTCTAAACTGCAAAAAACCAAATAACAAAAGATTATAAATTGTTATTGGAACTATTCCTTCAATAATTTGTGGCTAACAACAAACTATTATTTTCATAATAGCCTAAAAACTATTATGCTAGCAAAGTCTAGAGGTTTAAATAAAGCAATTTGTACAGTTGTCTTCTCGGGGAAGAAGGCCCGTGATACTTCTTTCCCTTTTTGGCCAAACACATGGTGTCATACAGATTTTTTGGGGGCTTTGAAGATGATTTTGTTCTGAACTTCACTTCACATTAATGAACTAACAATACGTTTGGCCAATTCCCAGTTCCATGCTTCATCTTTTGCTTTTTCATTTTGGGGTAAACTAGCAATTTTAGCACGCTTTTACGCAGGGATTATGCTCAGATTAGGTAATGAGACCATTAATGGGTTCATTGATCTATATGTAGGTAAATTAAGCTAAGAGCCAAGATGGTTGGCCGCGCGAGACGGTTTCTCTAGATTTTGATAGTTTGGCAAGTATAACGAGGTCGGTGCACTTGATAAAGCCGATAAAAAGAAAGTCAATGAAACAATGACAAAAGGAGAGTATGTGAATATATTGACATATAGACCCAAAAGGCTGTAGAGATCAATGATTAAAAAACTTATTTAGCTCCCATAAACATCATTTATGATAATATCTGCAAAAAGTATTTA
Source organism: Eucalyptus leucophloia subsp. euroa (assembly GCA_017140325.1). Taxonomy (NCBI): domain Eukaryota; kingdom Viridiplantae; phylum Streptophyta; class Magnoliopsida; order Myrtales; family Myrtaceae; genus Eucalyptus; species Eucalyptus leucophloia. The sequence goes on from CM029476.1 coordinate 33,345,700, forward strand.
GAAATACAATCAAACAGCTACAAGATATAAGAAATCGGATAGAGGTATTTATTTATTTTTTAATGGGAAATATCTCCTTTTCATTTCGTTGAAGGAAGCATCGATGAGAGGAGGAATGGGCCTCAAAACGAAGGAAATTCCTTGAGGTTTGAGAAGGGCAGGGGGCATGGATCGCCACGCCAGTAAACTTTAACTATCCAATCCACGACTTGATTGGACTCCCGTGAGCAATGGGCCACTTGAATATCTTGGAATTAGGCCATTCGGCAATCCATGAAGAAGGCCTTTAAATCCCATAGAGATAGGAAAAATTGTCTAAAAAATCTTAAATCTTTTGCACTTTTACTAATTTAATTATAAACCTTTTAATTTTGTCAATTGAATCATAATCAATTTTTAAGTTTTGCCAATTGAGTCTATATGACTACTTTTGATTGAAAATTATTGACATAGACAAATTTTATTAATATATTTTTGATTTTTTTAATAATCCAAAGGATTAGCAACCTTTGTCGGCTCCCTTGCTGAGGCCCACGAAGTCCTCATTGATCGGAGGCACGGGTCACGACCCTCCCCAAATCTGGCGAGGGTGTCACGAGTCCTTGCAGGCCCTCGACTAGTGGTTGGTGGATGGTAGAGGTCATCGGCCCTCATCCAGTGGCTAGTGTCTTGCTAGCCCTTTAAATCAAAAAAGAAAAGAAAAAGAAAAATATTTAAAAAATAATTATAAATTCGAAAAAAATTAAAATATTGTTAAAATTATCCCTAACAACTTTAGGTGTACCATGTAGAATAGCTTACGCTAATTAGACTATTACGTCGCCAGTTTCTAGTCAAAATTAGCTAATCAATTGGCAAATTGTTAAAAAGGTTTTAAACTGAATTGACAAAAATATAATAGATGTAGAACTTTTTGAATAATTTTCCTTGTGGAGGTTGGGCCTCACCTTTGAGATAGTTATTCGATTCTAAAATCAGCTTGTGACCTGCAGAATGGTAAAAGTGCTTCACCGCTTCTAAAGAAGCCCAAGTCTCCACCCAAAGTACCGAAGAAACCCTGCAGATATAACGAAAGCCATTGACCATTTTTCCAGGGAAATCTCTGCATATACCGGTGACTGCACCTTTGGATGAGCCTGCTTCCACTGATCTCTCAATATTGATCTTTAATGTCCCTCTCACTAGTAAGTTCCAAGCAACTAGTTGATTCTACTTCTTCTTCGCTTTCTGTTCGTTGTCTGAGTTCCATCTAAAATAATTTTTTGTTCATGGCTATGGCTTCCTCAAAGGATTATCTCGAATCTACTCGCCACTGACGTAACACGAAGTTATTTTTTGCTTCTCTAGAAATGCCAAGGCACTCTGGCGATGGTTTCTAGCTTCGGTGAGTTTGGCTTTGCCTTTTCACAGTTAATCACACTCTTCAATTCTACTAGCACCTTAACTTGTGTCTTGGAGATTTCATTCTGATGCAGCCCACACTGCCCGAGTCAGCAACACGAGAAGAAGATGCTCCATGGATTCAGTGTATTTTTGGAACAGAGGAAAGAGTGGAGCAGAAAAGTAAAAGAAGAACGAATAAAAGGAAAAAAAAAGATTCAAAAAATTTTAAAAAATTATGCAGATTGTCAACATTAGTGATTTCTAGTTGAAATTGGTCAAAATGATTAAATTGACAAATTTTTAAAGGTTTATGATTAAATTGATAAATGTTGGCACCTAATTTTGGAAAAATAAAATTGCATTTTGAACAAATAAAAGGAAAAAAATGAAAAAAAAGGGGGAAATTGATTTAATTGAATTATGAAAGGAAATATGGAATTCTTATGAATTTCTGGATTTTGTTAAATGTAGCAACAATTTTGAAATCAAGTGAATAAGGGGCAAGAATTTTGCAAAATAAAAGAAATCTAAGCAAGATCGAAATGATTTGAAGTCATACTCTAATTTGCAGATTTAATTTAATGTATAAAGAGATGGAAACTTGGAAAATGTAATAAAAATGCAAACGTCTCGAATCACTATAAAAGAACGCTGCATTTTTCAAGAAAAGGGGGGAATTTTTTTTCGAAAAAATTGGAGAGGGCAAGTTCGAAAGAAAAATTGAGAAAAAGTTGTTTTTCTTCCGTTGAGCACATTTTTCTTCGGTTTGTCTTGAAGAGTGAAAGTCAAAAAAGAAGGAAAAGTCATGTCTGCAGAAGGGAAATAGTAGAGAGGGAGTACAGAGACAGAGAGACAGGAGAGAGAGAAAAAAAAAAAAAAAAAAGAGAAAAAGAAAAAGGCTACAGTGTCGTCTTCTTCGTAAGGGCTCCCCTGTCCGCGCCAGCCCGTGCCCGCGCCGGCTACTGCGCCGGCGCCACGACGCCAGACACCGTCGCGCCTCGCCACCTCGCCGGTTCGCTCCTCTCGCCCACCACCGCAACCGTGACCCAGCCGTGCCTTCGCAGACGCCGACCGCTACACCCGCGACTCCGGACCACCACTCTGAGGTTTCCCCGCGAGCTCGCGTCGAGCCCCCGCTCCCCGCCATCGCGACCCAGCCCCGACGCCAGCAGATCTGTGATCCCTTGCAGCAGCAGCAACCTGAGCGCCCCAGCTCCGCCTCTGCCGTCGGTGATCTGCAATAGCAAGAGACCACACCGCCCCTGCTCGCCTTCTCCCGACGCTCAGCCGCCGCTGCGCCGCTGTCCCTGCCGCGACTCGACGCCACCGGAAGCCGCACCGCTGCTGTTCGCCTCCACCCGGCACTCGACAGCCAGCCTCGCGCCCACGCCGCTGCTGCTCGCCTCACCCGTGTCTGCACCAGCGCCCGACGCCCGCGACCCTCCTCTGCTCTGACGCCTGCAGCCCCCCGCGACGCCGGATTTCCTTGTTTCGCTGCTGTCCACTTCAGCCCGAGCCCACACCTCTGCCCCGGCGTCTCCTGCTGCAACTCCGCCCCCTTGCGACGGCCGGTTCCGCCTCTGCTCCGACCAGCGGCTGACACCCTTGCCTCCGACGCTGCCGCTGCTCCTCCTGCTGTCCCCACCCGTAGCACCGTGGGTCCCGAGCCCTCTGCTGCGCTGCCACTTCCTGATCTGCAACAGCCGCAACCCGACGCCGCCGGAGTCCCTCCCTCAGTCGACGCCGTGTCCGCACCACTGCACGACCAGCAGCCCAGACCGCATCTGATCCCCACGTTACACATTGCTGTCCCTACTGCATTCCCCCTTAGGTAGTTTATTTTTCATTTTTTAATTTTATTGTCATTTATTTATTTATTTTAAATTTTGTTATTATTGTTTAAGTTAGAATATGGTTTGCCAATGTTAATATTTATGCATTTTGTAGGCATCATCCGCTAGGATTTTGTTCGGAATTAATATAATTATTAATTTAATCCGAGAGACATCGGATTATTTTTTTATTATATTAATTTTTGGGCTTTTTGGTAGAATTTCAATTATTAATTATTTAATTTGATCCGTAAGACTTCGGATCAGATTTGTAATTATTTTGATCTCTTTGTCGTGATAATTAGGGTTAGGATAATCGTTAATTTGACCTGGGAGACAATAGGTTATTTTTTCGATTATTTTAATACTTTATTTTGTTGATAGTTTATTTAATAATTAATTTTCTTTTATAAAAAACTAAAAAAATCAGAAAATCAAAAATAAAAAATTCTGCATGAGCATATAGGTTTAGTAAATCAGACATGTAGGGTTAATAAATTAGAATTTCCTTAGGATTACATTTTTAGTATTGCATTGGTAAAAATAAGTTAGGGTTGAACCTAAATAACCTTTTTTTTTTTTTTAAAAAAAATAGGGTTTTAGATAATGTTCGCACATCTCAAATCTCATTTTAAAAAAATAGCTTTCTAAGATAGGATAGGGTTTAAGTCAAATTAATCCCTAGAATAAATTAGAAAATTATCCATTTTTAGATAGTTTAATTAGAGTTTTTATTAATTCTAAATTTCAAAAATACTAGGTGCATGTTAACTAGTTTGCATAATAGGATTATTTAGTCAGAATTTGTTCATTAGTGAAGTTAGGACATGAGGTGCATAATAATTAGTTTGCATAATAGGCCCGTTTAATTAGAATTTGCATATTAATAAGATTAAGTCATTTAGTTTAAAAATGCATTTTCATAAAAGAATTCTAATTTTCAAGAAAACCCAAAAAAAAAATTGTTTGTTTTGTGTGATGCAATTTATTGAATGCTTGAACATCTGTGTGATCACATTTTTGCATAATAGTGATTCAGGTTGAAATAAATCTAAGTCGCTTGCAAAAATATTTTGAAAATAAAAAGAAATGGTACCGAAAGGGCATTAGAAAATTCTAGTGTAACCAAGTCCTTGTACCCTTAGTCTTAGTTCGTAGGAGTAAATAAATCTTCCTTTATTTTACTTAGGTGTCTAATCAACCTACTAAAAATCGATTAATGGCGACTCCTAGATAATAATCTGTGCATGTTAAAAAAATTTAGACTTAAGTCACAATTTGGTATGGACTTGGGAGAGCCCGACCTAAGTTTAAAAACATAGTAGTCCATTAACCTAATTTTAGGTGGTGCACCCGAAAATTAGGTCGCGATAATAAATCATCAAAATATATAGGACTAAATTGATACAAATGTTAAGAACTAAATTGGTAAATTGTCAAAAGATTTAGGACTAAGGCTCCATTTGCTTTGCAAAAAATGAATTATTGGAAAAATATTTTCCTCAAAATGATTATTTGTATCGCTTGAAATTAATAGTTAATGAATAATGTTTTTATTACCAATAACAATTTATGTCTAAACATTTTTATAGATGATGAAAACATTTTTTATTTTTTCATTTTGATAACCGATACAAGCGATTTTTTTAGTAATTTTCCCTACAAATGAGCTAGGCTAGCCGAGACAAAGGGACATGATCCCAAGAGGGAGAGCTAGACTCCAAAACCCCACCCTTAACTTGGACTTAGACTTACCAAAAAAATTGCCAATTAGATTGCGTCGAGGCTTTTCTGGCGGGATAATGAAAGAATGCCTCTCTATTGGGATAAAGTTTGCTTTGAAGCAAGAGGTGGTGTTTATGTAACTATCGGTCCCTGCACCAGCAAGGAATCAAAAACGAACATAGCAACACCATGTTGGGATTGATCAATGTCACTGAGAGTTGAGACCAAGAAGGTCGTGTAAATAGCAAACAAGATCATGTGGAGATTTGGAGTTGACATGATTTTTAGAGTGTTAGGGTAAATAAATATGAAACCATGATTTCATCTAACAACTTAAATTTTAGAATAGTTGACAATAGTGCAATAAAATCTCATATGGCATCAAAGCAGGAGATTTGAGTTCATATCTTTTTAGGCCCATATTTACCTCTTCTATTATATTTTTCCACACCTTTAGGCTTAGGTCAAAGTCCAGTCCACGTGTCATGGGGAGTGTTAAAGTGTTAGAATAATTAAATATTAAACCACGCATTAATCTAATAGTTTAAACCTTTACAATAGGTGGCAATGTTTCCATAAAATCTCACAATGATGATCTTGATCTAGGTTAGATTTAGAAATTCAAGCTCGTTATTTATGAGGAACCTTTTGGGACAGATTTTAAAGCCCTTAATTGGGAGCATCAAAGGATGTTTTTGAGATTTTGCATTGACATGCATACTATCTTACATAGGTTTGTAGCTGTTGTAGAGCATACTTGGAGGGTTATTTTTATTCTATATTTTACACGTTCTCAATAGACTAAATGAAGATATAATTCAGTGTTTACAACTAAACTTGTCAGAATGGGTCATAAATAAATTTCTTAACTCATATATTACAAATTGAGTTGTTAGATAAATTAAGTGTATCTAGTAAATGAGTAATAAAAGGGATTTAAACATAGAGAAATAATTGAGTGACAATCTTTAACTTCATGTGAGAATAACAATCTGTTATAGACTATAAAAAAATTATTACCGAATAATTATAAATTATTATGGGGTCTTTTTAAGAATCTGTGACTCACAACATATTATTCCTCTTACAGTAACCCAAAAGTTTTTATACTAGCAATGCCCTTAAACATAATATGGTTATCAAATGGGTCATAAATGAGGTTACAATTTACTTAAATCCAACCCATCTCTATGACTCTCTTGTTATTCTCTTTCACCCTAACTCAATCTCAGGCTCGGTTGCTCACTCTACATTCTTCTCTTAGTGTAGGTATAAGTTTTTCAAGATTGGGTTAAATATGGAAGTGTTTTAGCAATATGGGTATAAGTTGGGTTAGTTATAGGTTACTAGATTTGCATTGCATGAAAATAGATTAACATAGGTTAATGGAGTCTATTTGGGTCGAACCATTTTCGACCTTACCAAAACCCAACTCAATCCACTCATTTGACTAGTCTATTCACGACTAAAGAAAATATGGTGCTAGAAAGTCATTAACCTTCTCAATGAATTAACTCGGACAAATCCATAGTTTGCCTACCAAGCCATGCGACATCTTTGACAATCATTGCCAATGCTAGCCTTGCCTATGGTTGTGGCCACAATAGTAGCTTGTAATGGCCTTGCCTGTGGTTGTGATGGCCTCATCTAAATTTGGGCGAGGGTTTCATAGCCCTTACCCAAAGGCTGGCAAGCTATGGCGACCATTGTTGGCCACAAAGAAGGGAAAAGAAAAAAAAAAAGAGAAGAGAAGAAAAACATAATAAAAATGTTCGTACAAAATATTAAAAAATTAGAAAAGTTGTTCAAATTATCACTGGCTATACCACGTAAGACAACCAACATTTATATTAGCGATTTCAAGCCAAAATTAGCCAGACATACTATATTAGCAAAACATGAAAACATTTAAATTCAAATTAGCATAATTAAAACGTTTAAAATTGAATTGGCATAAATATAATAGGTTTAAAACTATTTTGGATAATTTTTCCTCCATATCCATCATTGTTTTTTTTTTTGGTAAGTCCATATCCATCCATCATTGTTGATTTGGACAATAGGTCAAATTTTCAACGACACATTTTTAGTATGATAAAAATCCTTCAAATTCAAATGGGCATCTCAAGATGAGCAAAATCACCCGCCCTTTTTTTTTTTTTTTTTTTTATTAAAGTTGATGGCAAATTTGTATAACTCTTTTTTTTTTTTTTTTTAAGTAGATGGCAAATTTGTAAAACTTTATAAACCCTAATACATTTAAATGGTTATCTCATGATAAGCAAAAGCACATTTTCTTGTTGAATTTGGGCACGGACAGGATATTTTCTTCTTTGCATCATGATCTCTCGTTTGAATTCATCTTCCGTAACTCGAGATCAAGCGGTATGGGCCATAACCGCAACACACCATTTTCGTGATCTTGAAACCTGGAATGAAGTTTTTAATTAATTCTGATTGTTATGTGCTTCAAGTAAGGCAATTAATGGCCCATAGCGATACGAAGGGCCGACCATATTGGGTATTGGATTCGTTCACCGAGTAGAGTGTAGAAGTCGAAGTAGGAGTACTCAAATCCTTGCGGTTTTTTTTTTTTTTGGTCGAAATAGAAATTAATATATTATACTTTAGAAATTACATCATGCATATAGTCAGCATACAAAAGATCTCGCATAAATGAAGGTGGGTAAAAAACCCGGTTGGCGAGATAGCGAGTTAGCTCCATGGGCTTTCGCGGCTCGGTCCGTGACAGCGTTTGCCTCCCTTTTGCAATGGGAAACCCTAAGATTAGGGCATTGAAGGAGCAGGTCTACGTTTTCGTTGAAGAAAGAGTGGAGCTCCCATGGCATCGAGTCGGATTACGGATGGCGTTCACTAGTGTTAAGCAGTCCGATTCCAGGTCGATTCGATCCATTTCCATTCCTTTCTGTATCACGAATTTCAGTGTGAGGTTAAATGCTATCACCTCTGCTTGTAGGGCCGAAGATGTAGAGATAGATCTTGTAAATCCATCGACTAAGATGCCGAGGAATCTCAGCACACACAAGCCACGGAAGCGTCATTGCCGGGAGGTTGGTAAGCCGTGTCGATATTTATCTTGATTACTCGTTGATCCGGTGGAATTCATCGTAGATCTGTTGCTAACTGTTGTGAACCCCTCTTCTTCGAGTATCATTGAAAGATCGGTTGGATATGGCAGATGCGAGGGCTGCTTGCACCACATGTTTGGCATTTGGTAGCTACTAGCGAAAGATGAAGGTATTCCTAGCTTTCCAAATGTACCAAAGGAGAGAGGTGATTGATTCAGATTTGGTAAGGCATCCTTTCTTTCCATTATAGCGATTAACCAACGTTCTATCCGCTGCACTCCGTTAATGAATAAGTGATGTTGATTGCTGAGTTATTCCACACCCCTTTTGTCTATGGACAGAACAAGAACAAATGTTCTATCGTCTCTAGAGTCTGTTGATTGCATAAACAGCATAGCGGATCTGACAATATATGCCTATTAAAAAGATTGGCTCTAGTTGCCATTGCATTGTCGCAAATTGACCAAAGAAAGGATCGTAACTTAGGCATTGTATTCATATGCCATATTGCATTCCATAAAGTGCGAGGTACCGAAAGGAAGTAGATGCATGGCTGTTATTTTTGCTGGTTTCTTTGTGCTCGAGAATGTTGTAGCAGCTCTTCACCGTAAAGCTCCGTTTTGTTTTCTTTGTCATATTACCCTGTCTTTCATAAATTGAGTTCTTAAAGGAATAGAAACTATTTCTTCCATTGTTTGATTGTCAAAACTCGGCAAAGTAGGGAACTATTCCAAGCATTCTATTATGGAATTATAAAATCAGCAACTAGTTCACGTTCATCTTGAGGGGCAGGCCCTCCAATAACTCCCTTATGTAGCCATCTATCCTTGTGTATTTTAATACTAGTACCATCACCAACAGACCATAATATGTTATCACCAATAGAATCCCAACCCAACAGCATGCTCTGCCAACCCCAAGAGGGTCGTGCCCCTTTAGTTGCATGCTAGAAATCATGAGAATGCAAGTATAAGCCTTTTAAAACTCTGCTGTAAAGAGAAGATGGTTGCTGAAACATTCGCCAAGCTTGTTTTCAAAGTAAAGCCCTATTAAACGCAATAAGATCTCTAAAGTCCATTCCCCAGCATCCTTCCTTCTCTTAAGATCTTCCAATTTCTGTCAATGTATGCCAGATTTATTGTTAGTAGTTTGCCACGAGAACCTTGCTATCCTTTGCTCTATTTTTTTTACAAATAGCACCGGGAGTTTAAAAATAGACATCACATATTGAGGAATTGCTTGCACAACAGTTTTAATCAGAATTTCCTTTCCCCCTTTAGAAATAAGCTTCTCTTTCCAACCCTCTACCTTTGAATGAACACGCCCCAAGACCCACGCAAACATTTCCCGTTTAGATTTACCCTAGTCAGAAGGAATTCCAAGATACTTGCCAGTTTTCTATAATACTAGTACTCTAAGTTCCGGGCTAGGTGCTCTTGTAAGCTTACAAGACAGTCTCGGTTGAAATATAAGCCTGATTTATTTTTATTCACAGCTTGTCCTGTAGCTAAGCAATATTCATTCAAAACCATAGATAAATTATGACATTCAGTAAGCGTTGCATCTAGGAAAAAAATTGCGTCATCTGTGAAGAATAGATGGGAAAGGGTGGGACACCATCGATTTAATTGGATACCTGTTAGATGGCCCATGTGCACTTGCATTGTTTATAAGACATGTTAAAGAATTGGCCATTAGGATGAACAGTACGGGGATAGAGGGTCGCCTTGCCTCAGTCCTCTGGTTGGCTGAAAGTAGGGTAATATTTCTCCATTAAACTTAATACTAAAAGAGACTGTAGTCACACACTGCAAAATCCATTGAACCCATTGAGTATGAAACCCTATCTTTAGGAGATAGTCCCTTAGGAAATCCCATTCCACCCTATCATAGGCCTTTTGCATATCTAGGTTGAGCATAGCTTGAAAATGCTTCTTTCTTTTTCGAGTTCGATTTGGTGAAGAACTTCTTGTACCACAATGATGTTGTCTTGAATTTGTCTCGCCACCGACAAAAGCGCTTTGTTCCGACACGATTAGTTCGGGAGCCATGGCTTGAGACGATTAGCTAGTATCTATAATTTTATAGATGAAGTTGCAAAGGCTAATAGAACGAAATTAATCCAATCTTTCAGGGTATGAGATTTTTGGGATCAAAGAGATATAGGTCAGGTTATATTCAGGTAACAATACCCTTGTTTGAAAGAATTGATGAACATCATTGTAGATATCGTCATGTAAAATATCCCAATAGGTTTGATAAAACTGACCATTCAACCCCTCAGGGCCGGGTGCTTTTGTTGCCCCTAACTGGAAAACTGCTATTTTGATTTCCTCAGGACTGACTTAGATGATTAAACTTGCATTCATCTCTTTGCTGTCACGACATTGTGGCATAGGCTAAGAGTTGGCCTATAGTCTCTATTTCTTGTAGATGTATATAAACTCCTGAAAAAAAGTAGAAGTCATCTCTTTTAGTTGATTAGGGTCACGTACCCAATTTTGATCAGCATCATACAACATACTAATCTGTAGTGTTGTCGTCGTTGAATGGTAGTTGCATGGAAAAACTTCGTGTCCTATCCCCCCATCGAAGCCAATTGATTCTAGATCTCATTGCCCATAAACTTTCCTCTGTTGCCATAACCAATGAATTTTCTCTTTCAAGTCATTCAATACGGCCTTATCGAGTGGCTTGTAGGCTGATTCATCGGGATTTGAAGCTAATTCTCGAGAGTCTTAATCAAGTCCGGCGTTGGTGAATTTAGATCGGTTCCACGACGAGAGAGCGTCGAAGACAACACGTAGCTTTTGGGGAAAAGTCATTGCTCCAAGCTGATGAGTATTCTAAGAAGTTGCAATAGTGGATTGACACTTTACATCTTGTAACTAGTAGGCTTCGAACTAGAAAGATCGGTGCCTTTTAGGTCAATGTGCTGCTACGGTGTTCAAAAGGAGTGGGCTCTGATCAGATCCAAGAGCTGGAAGAGCGAACACTTCAGCAAGGGGATAGGTAACTCTCCATTCCTTTGTACGAGCATGCGATCTATCCTTTCCTTGACAATGTCTTCCCCATTTCTATTGTTCATCCAGGTGAAAGCATAGCCTTTGTTGCCAAGGTCCATAAGGGAGCAATCATTAAGGACTTCACGGAAAGAAGTGATGTGATGAGGCTCAGCTGGTCACTTCCCAACTTTCTCCCATGGGTACAAAACTTCATTGAAGTCCCCTGCACATAGCCAATGTAAGTTTTGCAGTGTACTGATCTGTCTTAATTTAGCCCAAAATTGTTGCCGAAGGTGATAACTAATTGGAGCATGTATGCAGGTGAGACGCATTGTGATTCCTACTTCCAGATCGGTGCATTTCAAGTCAAGCATTGCTGAAGAGTGATGAGTTACATTCAAGGTCACTCGGTCGGTCCAAAATAGTGCTAAACCTCCTGCCAATCCAATTAGATTTTCTATAAAAACAGCTGAGAATCGAGTTTCTGTTGTAAGTTAAGTAGCATTGTTTCCTGATTCTTTGTTTCCATTAAAAACAAAATGTCGGGCTTTTCCTAGGTCACTAAGATTTTTAGTGCTTAAACTATCAGGGGATTGCCTAAACCTTGACAGTTCCAACGAGACTAATTTCATTGTTCACGTGGTGGCTTTTTAGGGCCAGCCACCGGGCCCAACATGCGAAGCATCGACTTCATGGATTGCGGTCTCTTGTAACATTGATTCATCAAGTCCTGTTGAAGCTAAGAGCGAACTTCAAAGATAATGATTCTTTTGGCTTTCTTAATTGGGCCACGATCTCGTATTCGGGCGTGGGCTTTAACTTTCTTTGATTGAAGTGGAGCAACCTGCACTTTCGGGAGATGTGATGTTTGTTGATAGGTAGAAAGCTTGTCTGTGGGAAATTGGTTGTCGAAGATTCCTCAACCAGTGGCTGCCACTTGAGTGGTTTGGCAACTATGATAGGTGTTTTAGTCATAGGAGTCTCTAGAGTGTGTTTGCCTTTATCTTTCTGTTCTTGAGTTGCAGGTACAGACGCAACAGGTTTGTGGACAAAGTGATCATAGCAGATGAGGATTGTGGGGTCTCGGAATGGTTTCGGTAGCATCATCCCGAGGGTGATCCAATACGTAAAAGGTATGCCGAAGGGGCTTGGTGTCTTAACCCTGCTTGTAGCCAAGCACCACATAATAGATTGCCTTTCCCATCCATTTTGCTCTCATCATATGGAAAATCTGTACGGTATATAGCGTAGTGCCCAAGTTTTCCACATGAATAACAATAATGAGACAGTCTTTTATATATGAAATCCAACCAAATGTTCTTCCCCTCCACCTTGATTAGGAGCCCTGTTTTGAGGGCTGCTGCAGGTTAAATTCCACACAAGCCCGACCGATCGAAGAGTAAATCCATCTTTATGCTCTACTTTAACCTCTATCGGCACTGCCTATATGTGATCTGCTTTTGTAATCATAGTCTCTGTACAATGTTCTAGAGGTAATCCAAAAACTTGGACCCAAAACGCGCAAGTATGAAACTCATAGTAGTGTAGTGGTGTGTTTGAGATCCAAGATTTCAAGATAACCAAATGATTGGCAAATAACCAAGGTCCATTCTCAAGAACCCTTTGCTTAATTTCCTCTATTTTAAACTTGGCTATATATAAACTAGCTTCTCCTTGGGAGATGTCTACTATATCGTTCGCCATACACATCACATAGTATTTTGAAATGCACGGAAATTGATCGAAGGATTGTTGAGTATCTTCTTGACCAAGGTTAAGCGACATTCCTCTAATGTTTCAGGTGGTGTAGCTTCGTCCTAGACTTCCACTTGCTGTTCCGACCATAGACGGGCCAGGCGAGTGCATAAGGCACCCAAACGAGCCTCCTCTACGTTTGTTGGGCAATCCATTGAAGCTCAAGCACAACTCGACGAGACAAATCCGAGGACCGAGGATAATTCAAGTTCACAAACCTAAAGGGACCTTCGACAGGGCTCAGAACAACATCTTTCAGTGACCTGGAGGAACTAATTTGAAAGGGAAGAGCTAAGGCATCCTTCGCAACAGGCAAGTTTGACATGCAGAAACAGACTAGAGAAGTTGGTTGAGAATCGTAGCATCAGACAATGGGAAAAACATGATTGGATGAACGAATGAGGATTGGAGAGGGGAACTTTTAGAATCCGATCTTTGAAACGTGATATTGTAATTGGAAGGACTGTAGTAGAAAAACATTGGCTAGGTTGTTTGGGTAAGAGGCGAAAATATAGGAAATGGGTGGTGCGATTTTATGAAGATTATGGGTGTGCGAGAGAGAAATCCACACTAGTCGGAATTGGAATTGGCGCTTCCCGGTGAGAAATCTTGAAGAGATACATGGTTTTGTTGGGGATAGGTGGAGAAGAAGCTACCATGGAGGTAGAAAGGCTCTACATATCGAGAGAGTCCATTCCTTGCGGTTAAGCCTCCAGCTTTGGGAGAATTGCGGTAAGAGTAGTGTTGTGAAGCTTTGCGAGGTTATTGGCTTCACCCAAGCAAGAACCATTTCTAGTTGATGATCTCATACCTGGTGCACACCCGATTGGCCCTACTCCCATCATTGCAAATTTTCTTCCTCCTACTTCATATATTCCATGAAAAGAAGAGTCGAGAGAGCAATTTGTTATCATCTCCTTGAAATGCCATAATAATTGATAGACGTCTAAGCAAAATCCTATTTACTTGTTAGACCATAACAACAAGGTTTCACTTGCAAAAGATACTAGCGTGGGGTGCACCCTTAAGGTCGTCTAGAGATGTGAACTAATTGAAATGTGCAAAAATTAATATAATCACCTGATCTCAGATAACTTTTGGCACCCAAAATAGCTTATTGGGCTTCGAAAGGCGAAGAGAATAAAGCAAGCCCAAAACATAAGAATCCTTAGAGAATGAGCTAGGATGCCAGCAGTAGACAAATAAAGGTCTTGAACAATGCGACAAAGGGCTTGCAACTTCTGGAACATTATTGATATCAAGATGGTAACCACAACAAGGCAATTGCTTTTGGAATACTACCATAAATAGCCAAAGAGGCAAATCGACAATTGATCATTTACTTTTAAATTGTTATCTTTCATTTTATCGCACTTTTACATTCAATTGTACTTATACTTTTCTCCTGTTATTCCTACACTTTACTTTTTACCAATAATTTAGATCAGTTGCTTCCTTTCCGAGTGACGCGGGACTGTCGTAAACAATAAAGCTGAAGCTTTGTCTCTTTGGTGAAAGATTTTTTTGAGGGAACTTTCCCCGGTGAACATATTTTGGCACGCTCAATAAGACCATTGTGTTCCGCTTTTAGGAGTTGTTGATGACAAAAACAAGGAATTAGGAGAGTTGCTCTTTCGCTGGCAAAGGAAATTCATCCTCACAACGTGTTGGAGAGAGAATTGTCCGTTTCGAGATTTCTAATTAGAATCCAGATCCTATTGATGGTTTCGATACGGCTAATAATCCGAGGACATTCCATGAGAATTTTCCGAAGACCAAATGAAAGAGTTGGCCTTGAATCCAATGGTGATGGCCACCATGAGAAGGATGTTTAAAAAACAACAAAATGTTCGGCCAATCATATGGCTAGTTATTTATTGAGTATTTCGACTCCTCTTTTAAACAATTTGGTTACTAATCGACTTTGAGGATGGGAGTGCCAAATCAAGCAAATGTGATTCATAATGGTCACGCTAGCATAGTTCCATAACTCATGCAAGTTCCAGCCCAACCTATTGTTAGCGATTTGAATCCCATGCTATTGGTTAGAATTCTACAAAGGATTGATAGTGTGAACGACTAGAATTAAATCAACCAAAGTGAACAAGTTTGAATGCCTGGAATGTTTACCCTCGCTAGATCGGCGCTAGAAATCTCTAGTGGCATAAATCCTGCAAGGGTAATCGAAGATACTTCAAACCTTGAAAATGAGGCTTAGACGGGTGTCCTACAACCAATACTCCCCGATATTAATTGTCTAAGGGGTGATAATGTGAAATCGCCTACGGGGGTAGTGAATAGTGGGTTAATTCCCGTGCCGGTTGCAAGGTAGTAGCTTTATCGACTGTAAGAGGGACAAAGAGATTTTGCAAATTGTCCTCCTTCACCACCAAGGGTATGAATGAATCAAGCCAATCAAGCGGTGGATTTGATAAAAGATCAAAGGATGATAAAACAGGCCGCTTGTTTAGTGATGTATAAGATGGGATTGGATGGAGGCGTCACGAGGCTTGTGTATCACAAACTATACTAGGATTGGGTTGATAATGTTCCATACCCTAGGGATATAAAATTCTTGAGTTTACTCTCTTTATTGGGGAGGATAATCAGTCCACAATGGAACATTTAGCCGATTTATGGCTCAATGTGGTGATGTTAACAATAATGGGAGATTGTTCATTTATTCTCTTCGTTATTGTTGGAGACAACATTCACTTGGTACACTAGACTTCCTGCAAATTTGGTACATAATTGGGAAGAAATGGAGAACAAATTCCATTCACAATTTTACCATCCAATTCCCAAAGTGACATTGTCAGATTTGGCAATGGTCAAGCACTATAACAACGAGATTGTCGATTAACTTGTTACGTGATTTAAAAAGATAATAAATTGGTGTTTGTTCTTCCTTCGGGAAAAAGAAGTTGTTGAAATGGCCAAAAATGATATAAAGTTTGCATTAAAGGAGCATTTGACTGGGCAAAAATTCACTAATTTATTCTCATTAACTGCTGCAACAACTCAATACAAGAATCTTTAGAAGGAAAAAGATAAGAAGCCCTATCGGGATTACAAGGACAATGTGGTAATGTATGATCCCGAAGAGGATTCGGAAGAGCATAATGCTTAGGATGATGCTACTAAGATTGCAGTGGGAAAGATGACTCTAGATAAGGCATACATTTGCCATGCTTTGAAGCCCGCTAAAATAAAAGGAGTCGGTAATGGTCAAGGCTAAGTACACATCGATGTATTCATTGATTTCATCGAGTTGGATGATATCTTTGACAACTTGGTACGCGGTGGGGTGGTAAGGTTGACAGAGGGTCATGCCATCCCAAGCAAGGAGGAAATTGGCAACATAAGGTATTGTAAATGGCACCACTCTTGGAGCCATAGTACCAATAATTGCAATGTTTTTAGGAAAGCTGTTCAAGAGGCAATTCGTCGAGGAAAGATTAAGTTTGCTAAGGAAGGAGATAGAAGAATGGAAATTGACTTGAATCCATTCCCTCAAATGACTAGGATGGTGTCGACGGCTTTTAGAGGACATACAAATCGAAGGAATTTATGTCAAAGGTGTCGAAAAGAAATCATGGATCAGTATTTCTCGAGATGGTGATGACTATCCTGCAATATCGAGGTATTGCCATTATTGGGAAGGAACATCGTAAGACCTAGGAACATGAACGATGACTGGTAGTACCACCGATCTCCTTGGTACTACGGCTCCTTATGCAATTACTTTATTCACATGCAACCAATGGTTGAAGATAGGAGAAATCCAAGGTTTGGGGGGAGGTATTTTAATGAGCATAGTTTCCAAGAGTAGATGCCTAAAAGTGTGGCGACACCAAGATGGAAACAGACAAGTAGGGTACTTGCTCAAGCTACTTTATGAAGAAGGGCATCCGGACATTGGAACTTTGGGAAAAGCGAGTAGAATGTTCAATTATTATGTTTGGTACTCGAGGACTCCTAAGCTAAAACAAAAGTCAACTAAGGTGGTTTTGTTAGGATGGGGGATCCAAATTCGAATATGAAGATGAATTCCCACCTTTAATCATTCAACACTAGAAGCCTCCCAGAATAATCAAATGCAACCCTCATAAGGGCAGTGGTTTATAGGGAAAGAAATCTAGGATAGTCTGCAAGAAACTCAGCATTCCGAGCAAAAGCTGATGCTGAGGACTTGGAGAAGGAGAATGCAATAAAAGAAAAAGCTGCAAGAATTATGTACGTAGATTGGCAATTATGAAATATCAAAAAGTAAACATCGCAATAAAACCAAAAGTCTAATTTGTATAAGACAAGAGGGAGATTTTTCTGAGGTGGATGGAGATTATAATAGCTACCAAGAAGATGACATTGTAGCAAGAAAGAGCCCTTCTCGAAAGCAGAAAGAACAAAGGACTGAGAGAAGGGTAGACAAAGTGAAAAGTAAGTTCGATAGAGGAACATCGATTCTGGTTCCACAGTTGGGTCAAACATGATGCAAGTGAGACTTCCACCTAAGTTCAAAGTTTCTACTTACCCTCAATTATTCAAAAAACTAGGTGCTTTTGATCATCTTAAGGTAGCCCATTTAAATTTAAGAGCGTAGAACTCCTATTCAATTTTAAGTATAAATCACTTTCTAAATTTCAGGCATCCAAAGATACATTTCTTACGGGGTCATGATCGGATCAAATTGCAATCACTATTTGGAAAGAATAATTTCTAGTAGCACCGCCTTATTTAATACAAGAACAAATCCACTATTAAATTAAAGGGGACTACAATGGCCAAATCCCTTATCAAAATCTCTCATGTAGAGAATTAATCTCCTATGTCCAAAAAGAGGGCATGCATGTGTTCCCCGCTTGAAGGAAATATTACAAACAAAGAAATATTGATCATCTTTCTGTGCTTGGTATGATCATTGTTTCAGCGAATCTAAGGGTTTGAACTCCAATTCTTATAATAAATATTGCTCCAAACGACAAGACAAATTGCGTTAGCTGCAAGAGTACCTCTCGAACACGGTGATTTGTGCAGAGAATCTTTTCTTTTCAGCTTTCCCTTCCTAATGTCTCATTAAATTCACCTTCTTTCAGTTTTGTCCACAAACTCTAGCGTACAAGGCTGGTGTAAATATAGACCATTGGGTGTGACCAAAGTTACATTTCAATATGCAAAATTCGCTTAGTTGATTGGTGTCAGAGAATTTCCAATCCAAAAATTAAAAGTCACCCGTTTGAAACCCCATAAACTGCGTGTAATTTGCAAGGCCGCATGCACAAGTAAAAAAAACTTAACGGAACCATTATCTAAAACTTGCATGATGTCCTCTTGATTTCTAAATATTTTGAAAATGGAATAGACCATTTATATGATATATGCTTCACTTTGAACCTCGTATAATGAAAGTGCAACAATATGCCTCCTTTATTTATGATATGAAGTTTGATTCCCATCATTCGCATTATTACAATAGTAATGCAATCACAAATTTAAACTGTGATAATATGCCTCATTCATTCATTCATTCATGAGATAAAGCTTGATTCCCAATTGTTTGCCCGGGACGTTGAAAAAACAAAAGATCAAATGTTCCCATATTTGAACAATGCTTCCAGATTATAAGGCTTGGTTGTAAGCAAACGTCCACTCCACATCAACTGCGCAAATTGCTGATAAACTCTCTCAGTTGGATGGTAGGAATCGAAGAACACGTACTCCTTGGGATTAGGGCACAATGAGTACTCTCTCACCCCTCTCATGCCTCCGCAACTATAGTTCCCCCGTAGGGACCCGAGCCGCAACACGCCGATTTCCCTTCCTTGAAACCTGGAATTTAATTTCATGAGATTAATGAAATCTAGGAAAATTTGTAATTTGTGCAAAAATAATGCAAATGACTGACCATATTTTGATGGGTATTGGATTCTTTTAATCCAGGAAGTGTACAAGTCAAAGAGGGAGTACTTGAATCCTTGCAATTGAGACTCTAGCTTGGCTAGAGTCGCGGGAAAAGCTACGTTGTGAAGCTTTGTTAGCTTGATGGCTGGTCTCAAACAAGAACCATTTCCGGTTACCAATCGAACGGCCGGGAGGCACCCAACAGGTGGAGCTGTTAAAAATCCAAATTTTCTTGCTCCAAGTTTATATATACCCTGGAAAAAAAATCGAAGATCGATCTATTTATTACAATCTACTGATAAAGATCAATTGCAACATTTGATAAAGATGTGTGATAACCTTTAATTTAATATCAAATTAAAATAAAATCAAATTTATAAGAGGTTCGGAGTAGAACGTGAAAAATACATGGGCAAAAAGCAAATAATGAAGTGCAACTGACCTTTAAATACCCCTTAACAAAGTACTTATTTATTATAATGAACTCATCATAGAAATTGAAAACTTTTATTAAGTGTCTTGAGTGTGAAAGCGTGTTTCCTTAATATGACTCAAATAATAAGAAAATATTTTGACTACAGAACCAACATGAAAAATCGCTTTAATATCTCATAAGATCATAGATATATATTTTAATAAGGAATTATTGGTCAGCATCAAACAAAAAGTCAGGGAGCGACAGAACTATAAAGAAGAAAATGCTTTGGTCAACAAAATCCTCAAACCGACCAAAAACAAAAAACAAAAAACAAAATCCTCCCAATAATTGCAACCCTATTGACTTGTTTATATCGATTTAATAGTGCTGTACTGCTCCGCAATTGAAGGGAAATTATGGATATGGCTTACCTCAAGGACAGTGCTAATGTTGCCAACCACCATCCCCACGTAATCCTCCATGGAAATGGACTGAAACAGAGCTGGAATGTTAACAACCGGATACAAGTAATCATTGGCTCCGATGCTGACCATGTAAACGCCCTCCGAAACCATTCTCTTCGCCTTCTCGTCTCCCAGCTTCTTCCTCAGATCCTTCACCAGTTTCTCGAACTGCTTGAGCTGAGTCCCGAGATCCACCACCTAAAGAAGCAAAACTAAGTAAGACGACCCGGAAGTGGAACATAAAAAAAACCATCTAAGCAAAGACAAGGAAAGAGACTCGTCACACATATCCTTGGTGAGTTTCGGGTAAAGCGCCAGCTCCACCGGACGCGAAATTCGCCCCTCCCACAAATTCGCCATTCTTTTGTTGGAGATATGATGGGATCGGTGGTAACTTCGCATATTCAGCTGAATCGCCCAAAAAGATGTTGAGTGTGCAATCAATCATTTATGGGGGAAAAAAAGACTAGAGCATGGAGAAGTTATACCAATAAAATCAGCCATAAGACGACCGTTAGTGAATCTGCCAGTCGGATAGCGGAAGAAAGTCTCGCCATAAGGAGGGAAGTTTGCCCTGTAAGACGCAGTAGTGTTTATATAGTTGTTGGCCCCAGCGTCGTAGAGTGAGTCGCCGAAGATGAACAGAGCGACGTCATGTTGTGGTCGATCGATGTCGCAGCGCGCCAAGAGGAGAATGCTGGTGAAGACGGCGACGAAAAGGACGTGGAGATCCGGAGCCGACATGGCGAACTTGGGTCGGACGATGCGGCGTCTCTTGGGATTTTGTACCGATGCTTGGGTGACTTAAATACGTAACTTGGGAAGAGGAAGGCTCCTGATAGCTCTTCCCTCTTCTGGCCAAACATATGACGTCATAAATTGGCAGGGTCAAAACTTTCTGGGGCTGCTTGCCAAATTTGCATTCTGACTTTCATTACACATTTATAGCAGGTGAGGCACGTTCGAACGACTCCTTCTTCCGTACTTCATTTTTTTTTTTTTCGATTTTGCGGTCCACCGGCAATTTCAGCACATCTCCGCAGAAGTTTCGGTCGAAGCAACTCATTACCAATTTATAAATTATAATCTTTTCAATTTTTCGCGACCCCATATTACCTGGAGGTATTCACAGAAATTCCAGAATAATTATGAGTTCCCTTTTTCGTTGCACAAATAATCGAGTAATAAACTTTTATGCAATTATATATGGTGACTTAAATAAATTAAATTAAGTAATCACTATCAGTATGTCATGTTTAGTTTACTAATTAAGGACTTTTTTAATTATTGAGCACGTCAGGGTGCTTTCACTGAACTCCACTTCCACCGCTTCCACGTTTTTGCGCTGGCTGTTCCTTCGTGAAAAAGCGAAGAAGGGGTCTTATTCTCTAAGCATTCGCATTTTTTTAATCATCCACGTAAAAAATCTGATCCAAGTGGTAGTAACTAATGACAAAAAAGTGCTCCACATAAAAGCTAATAATAAATGGTAGGAAAAATACCACAAATAATCCCAAAAAAAAAAAAAAAAACACTCGAAACACCTCAAGCTTTTTTGTTTTTTTTTTTTTGGAATAGCTAAAACCCCTAAACTTGTATCAATATGATATACATTCCGTCCACCACAAAAAATCATAAGTTTTGCCTAACATGATACCAATAGTCCAAGCTGCTTCTTCTTCTTCTTCTTTCCACATCTTCAAGCTTAGTACAAGTCTTGACAAATGCATCATTTGTTTATCACAAAAAAATGGTACACACTTTGGTCACTGTGATACCAATAGCCCAAAATGTTTTTTGGGTCACCAAATCCTAAACTTATATGAGTGACAAGAGTTAAAATGTTCCATCACCTATTCCGTCCAAGGGGACCGTTTAATATATAATGCAATGGCTTGCATAAGCAAAAGTGGGAAAATGGATCTCACTTCAAGCAAATAGCATAGAAGTACTTTTGTCACATCAGTCTGAGTTTGGAGGTTTTGGTGTTAGAAAATAAAAATTCAATTATCAATATCATAATGGGCATGATTTAGAATCTTTCGGTGTCGTGGCAACATAATTTATAATTTTTAGCATTATTAACCCTAAAAAGTATCGTGCGTAATGTCTGACTAATTTCTTCATATGTAATTTGGTCAAGATTAACCGTAGAAAATTAATAATGAATGGGCCTCAAAAGAAGAAGAATTCAAAATAATCATAGAAATACAATGCTGTTCTCATGTGAAAAACGATGAGTGGGGATGTGTTGCTGATTATTGGATGCACGATGGCTATATGGGGAATAATTAGCATCTTAATAATTAGCTAATACTTATTTCGATATGTCTTCTATTACTTGTCCAAGTTTTGTCCTTTTTAAGTTAGTGAGTGCGTCGTCATTTTCAAGATATGCTTTTGCAAGCTACTTTGTTTACACAATCACGATAGTTTGGAATGTTGGTTTCATTTTCTAAATACACGGTGATTGCTCGATTTTGCCTATCAACACATTAGTGTCTTCTAATAAGGAGTTTGACGCAATGAAAGTTAAAAGGAAAATGACAATAATACGTTTACAGACATTATGAATTTATAAACATTACGAAAAACGAGCAAATAGATGTCCTCATAAATAGTCAATTCATACATAAAATTGATTTGTCATTTTCTTTTCACCTTTTCACAACCCCATATTGCCAGGGGGTATTCGCAGAATTCTTGAGTAATTGTGAGTTCTCTAGCACAAAGACATCGAGTAATCGAGTTTTATGTAATTGAATACAATGATTTTCTTGCTCCAATTTTCTATATACCCTGGAAAAAAAAATCAAAGATCGATCCATTTGTTGCAATCCACTTATAAAGATCAATTGCGACAATTGATAAAGATGTGTGATAACGTTTAATTTAATATTAGACTAAAGAAAAAGTCAAATTTATAAGAGGTTTAGAGTAGAACGCATAAAATATATGGGCAAAAAATAAATAATGAAGTGCAACTGACCTTTAAATACCTATTAACAAAGTACTTATTTATTATAATGAACTCATCACAAAAAATGAAAACCTTTATTGTCTTGAGTGTGAAAGCGTGTTTGCTTAATATGACTCAAATAATAAGAAAATATTTTGACTACGGAACCGACATGAAAATCGCTTCAATATCTCAAAGATCATAGATATATATATTTTAATAAGGAATATAGGTTAGCATCAAACAAAAAGTCAGAGAGCGATAGAACTATAAAGAAGAAAATGCTTTGGTCAACAAAATCCTACAACCGACCAAAAAAAAAAAAATCCTCCCAATAATTGCAACCCCATTGACTTGTTTATATGGATTTATTAGTGCAGTACTTCTCCGCATTTGAAGGGAAATTATGGATGTGGCTTACCTCAAGGACAGTGCTAATGCTGCCAACCACCATCCCCACGTAATCCTCCATGGAAATGGACTGAAACAGAGCTGGATTGTTGACAACCGGGTACAAGTAATCGTTGCCTCCGATGCTGACCATGTAAACGCCCTCCAAAACCATTCTCTTTGCCTTCTCAACCCCCAGCTTCTTCCTCATATCCTTCACCAGTTTCTCGAACTGCTTGAGCTGAGTCCCGAGATCCACCACCTAAAAAAGCAAAACTAAGGAAGACGACCCAGAAGTGGAACATAAAAAAATATCTAAGCAAAGACATTAGTAATTGGGTTGGGTATGGCAAAATTGGCAATTTGGATCCAGATTAGGTTCATTTGTTCTGCCCTTTGAGCCAATCGAGCCCAATTGGGGCCTGCTCCACCTACGGCTTGCGTACATACAAGGGGTAAACCTTGAACACGAGGTTTGCCTATCAAATTCATGTGGATCGAAATGGCCTACTCCATCCAATCCACAACAACTCTATGTCCCAATCATGGATGTTTTCAATAAATTGGGTCACCTTTGACATATAATAGGAGTGGGAAAACCATAAATGGGGGATGGAGAGCGGATGGTGGTAATTAATTTTACGGGATAAGGGTGTGGAACATGGGGCCACGTTTGATGAATAATAGAAATTGGGAAAAACCATAATGGGCAATGGAGGGGGAATGGTGGTAATTAATTTCACGGGATAAGGGTGTGGAGCATGGGGTCACCTTTGATGAATAATAGGAAGTAGGAAAAGCCATAAATGGGCAATGGGGGAGAGGGACAATTGTAATTAATATCATGAGATAAGGGTATGGAGCACACTAGATGAAAGTTTCAATGACCTTTGGCTTTGCCATCATCGTCATTCTCATCATCATTCTCATCTTCGTCATCGTCATCTATCTATCGAATTTTGGATTTGTGAATGTTGTTGCGATCATGATGGAAAGAGACCAAAGAAAGGTCTTGGTGTCTCTTGCCGCTCTTGCAGGTGGCCAGTTTAATAACCTGCTATGTCAAGCTCAATCCCCCCACACCCATTGTTTTAGTTGTATTCGAGCCATGGCCACTTGCACTGCTTTCAAGGAGAAGCGACTTCACTCGCCCAAGCATCAGTGATTATCTTTAATTGAGGTGAAAATGACACAAATGGTCATTGAAGTTTGATCAAATGCACAATGTTATTTATGAATTTTTAATCTATTCAATGAGGGTCCCTTAATTTGGGGTAATATATGATATCGTTTCTAGACTTTGAATTTGTTCAATATAGTCCATAGACTTCATCTCAATATTTGACATTGTTGACACCTAAATTTTGTCATTTTTTAAGGACTTAATTACATAGATATTAATCTCTTAAAAAAAGAGTAAAAAGTAAAGTAAATAATTTTCATTAAAATGCATTGCATTCTCATTAAATCATATAGGCATTAGGAACATTTGCATTACTAGTATTAAAATTAAAATCAAAATTCGAATTTTTTTAAAATGTTATTATTATAATAACAAATAAAAAGAAAAAGGAAAAGAAAAAAGAAGGGAAAGCGAGATCGGGCCTGGGGCGGCCCGGCCTCTTTCTTTCCTTTTCCTTCTTCTCTCCTGATTGGGCTTGGCCCAACCCATTCTTTTTCTTTCTTTCTTTTCAGCCCAAGCCGACCTCTCCTACCCCCTCCCCCTCAAGCTCTCACGCGTTCTGCTAAATAAAGAGAGAGGGGACCAAGGAGGAGGCAGAGGAGACAGGCGCGAGCGTCGCACCGGAGTCGGTGGTCGGGGGCAGACCGGCGGCAACAGGTGACGTGGCAGGAGGTCATCCGCATCGGTGCTTAAAAGCGAGAGAGGAAAGAATGAGAAAGGGGGGTCTTAGGCGAGAGTCCGAGAGAGAGGGGGCTGGTTCTTTTCTTCGGTTGAGAGCTGCTCGAGAGAGAATCCTAGAGAGAGCTTGAGGGAGAGAGCGAGATTGAGAGCGAGAGAGTGTTTTTGGGTTCGGGGAGCTTGAGACTGAGAGGAGGGCAAGAGCGAACGCAGAAGGAGAGGTCCATGCTCCTGAGAGAGAGTGAGGGAACCTCGGCCAACGTTTCGGCCGCGCGCCGCGTCCGACGACCTCCCTCAGCGACGTCCTCAAGCCGCACAAGTAAGCTCGACTCTACTCTTGCCTTATTTTAGGCACGCCAGGCCAGAGCCCGTGGCCGTCTGGCTCGCCCAAGATCCGGCCCGCATCTCCCCGCGCTTTGCTTCGAGTGTTGAGGCCATCGGCGTTGGTTCGAGTCCCGCTTTAGGGTTAGGAACCCCTCGTTTCCGGAGCGCACCCCGTATGATCGACGTAATGCCTAAACTAGATTTGCATTGGTTTTCTTGTTTCGTCTGATCTGGAAACTTGCGAATTGAGAGACATTTCTTTATGGAGTTTCATCGCCGTCATTGTTCTGGGTGTCACTCGTGTTCGCGTCTTTGCTTCAGCTTCATCTACCTCGTACTACGTTCGTTGGGGGCCGGATGGGATGACTCATGGCCGGTGTTGATGTGGTCGCCCAAGGAGCGACGGCGTGGACGAGAGGGTCGAGGGTGTGGTCGGAGACACGGCCAGTGGTTGCCTGTCGTGGCTGACGGCGGAGACCGTGGTTATGGTTTGGGCGATCGGTAGTCACGGCTAGAGTTCCGGTGACCGGTAATGATGGTTGAACATGGCAACCAACGGTGGAGACCTGGTGAACGAGCATATATCGATTGACTGTAAGACATTATGTTCACGGCTGGAGTTTTGGCGTCATTGAATCTGAGCGCAAATCTTCGAGGGTTTTGGGCGTGCTCGAAGAAGACAAGTCGCGGGATTGGATAATTGGTGAGAGAGAGTAGTGGACTTTGGGCTCATTTAGACTTTGGTGAGCCATGGCCTTGGAGCGTTAATTTGGGTGAATTTCACATGAAGGAAATCATTTCTTCGCCCATGATCAATTTGCCTATAAGTGAAGCACGTACTTCTCTCATTATGGTTACTTGGGATCCTCCTCCACCAGGATGGATTAAACTGAATACGGATGGAGCGTTGAAAGATAATCCTAAACTTACAATAGTTGGAGGATTATTCCATAATGAAGGGGAAGACTAGCTTGGAGGTTTTACCTTATGTTCGTCTATACAAACTAAATTATGGGCACTATGGATAGGACTTACCATTGCATAGCAACAAAGTTTCCACAAACTCTTCATTGAGATGGACTTCAAAATTATTAGTGAACCCATTATCCTAGAGAGTAGCAGATAACACTAATCCAGCACTACTTAAGGATATCATAAGGCTATTGAACTTCCATTTTGAGTTTGGAATTCATCACATTTTTCAAGAAGGCAATCAACCTACTAATGTGCTTACTAATGTTGGTATAGCGAAGCATTTGGATACTACATTTTACCTACAGCCTCCTAAAGAATTATCTTATATTTTGCTTAGTGATAAAATTGGTATTGTAGACTTAAGACGTTAAATTTTCTTAGTTTGTACCTTGTATTCACCCAAAAAAAAAAAAAGGATGAATTTCGGCTTCGTTTTTACTATAGGGGTAGTGAGCATTGGGCTTAAACTGGCTTGTTTGGGTTTAATTGGGTTGAGTGGGCTTTGGGTTTGGTCTTGTAGTGGCAGGATTGGGTTTTATTTCATTGAGCCCGTTCCTCTCTTAAGGCCTTTGATGTCCGTGGCCCAGCCCGCAGAGCATCGGTAGCCCATGCTCGTCCATGGGCCCAGCCCAACTCCCATTTTCGGATAAAAATATATAAATTTAAAAATTTAAAAATTCGAAAAATTCAAAAAAAAAATCTAAAAGTTAAGAAAAAGCTTAAAATTTAGTTTTTGACTAGTTTTCTCTAAAATGTGCAAAAATCCTTGCTAAATAAAAACTTGTGATCAAAATTAAACAAGCCGCTGGGGTTTCACCAAATGATTGGGGTGTTCTTAGAGACAAATGATACATTATCATGAGCGTATTTTCATTTCAACTATTATGTAATTGTGCACTTTTAATGTTGATTGTGGTTTCTCCTTAGCCTAGTTAAGAATGGTATTTTTCTTATTTCTCATCATTAGATTTTTGTTTTTTCTTACAATTTATTTAGTGCTTCATCGTTGCCGAATTTCAATGGTCGCACACCTGCATGATTGTTTCATATGTTAGTGGATAAGTTTAAAATTAATCCAAAGTGCCTAACAAACAATTTTTTTCAAATGAACAAAATTATATCGAAATGGCACTAGTTATCAATTAGTATAACTAAGTCCTTAGCCCTAGATTTTTAATTGCATAGAAAGTAAGGCATGCTCTCATGCCTCACTTGATTTCTAGTCGATCTTAGGAAACTAGTGGTGACTCCTCATTAAAAAATTATTATAGCGTCAATTTGGATACATAATGTTGTGTAAGGTATGGGTTTGGGAGAGCCTACGTTTAAATAGGGGCTTTAGATCTATCTTTTGGGCAATACCTCTAAACCTATGTCTTTTCCCCTTCAGACGGAAAAAGGTAGTTCGCGACAATGGGAAGGCACCCAAGAGGTAGGTGGCATTACTATAAATCCAAATTTTATTGCTCCAACTTTGTAAATACCCAAGAAAAGAAAAAGAAAATCAAAGATTTATCCATTTGTTACGATTAGATCTGTCAAACAAGCAGGTCGATTAGTTTTAGGTCCAAGTTGAAAATGGACCTACCAAAATTGATTTATTTTTATGTAATACAAATCTCATAACACATATGTGACCCGACCCTAATTGTCAAAACACTTTTATATTTAATCCAATTTAGGAAAACTCATACCTAAACTAGGATGCATTCATTTAGTGGAAAATGAGTGATTTGAAAAACACTTTCCCAAAAAATGATAATTAATATTGCTTAGCAAACAAATTAATGGAAAAAAAAATTCTTATCGATAAAAAAATTATTTTCTATTGACTAATTCTCAATAATATAAGCAACCATTTTTTGAAAAACATTTTTCAAATCACTCATTTTCTGTGAAATGAAAACGCATCTGTTATAAAGTATTTATTTAAAGGTGTGTGATAACGTTTAATTCATTATCAAACCAAAGAAACTAGTCAAGTTTATAAGAGGCTTGGAGTAGAACGTGGAGAATATATGGGCAAAAAGCAATTAATGAATTGCAACTGTCCTTTAAATGCCAATTAACAAAGTACTTATTATTATAATGAACTCATCGCAAAAAATGAAAATTTTATGTTATGTATCTTGAGTGTGAAAGCGTGTTTGCTTAATTTGACCCTAATAATAAAAAAAAATATTTTGACTACACAACCGACATGAACATTTCTTCAATATCTCAAAAGATCATTGATGTAGATTTTTATAAGGACTCATTTGTTAGCATATAAAATAAAAAAAAGTCAAGGAGCAACAAAACTATAAAGAAGAAAATGCGTTGGTCAACAAATCCTCCAACCGACCAAAAAAAAAAAAAAACACAAAATCCTTCCAATAATTGCAGTGCTATACTGCAATAGAAGGAAAATTATGGATATAGCTTTACCTCAAGAACAGTGCTAATGTTGCCAACCACCATTACCGCATAATCCTCCATGAGAATGGACTAAAACTATGGAAAATACGATTTGATATCGATTCCTGTTCGTGAATTGATTGATTCAGCTAATCAATAATCGATTCACGAAATCCTTAATTGACTTGGTAGATAGGAAATGCAATCATGTACATTTTTCTTTTCCTATTTTACATTTTCTTTCAATTATTGCAAATAGAGCTTGTACATGTACATATGTTATACAAATACATAAACTACAATTCTTTTAAACTTTTCCTCGATTCTTTTCATGGTATAGAGCAGATTGTTCTTGCCTACCTTCCGCAACCCTATAAGTTTTCTCTCTGACTTGTTGTTGCATTTCCAAACCCACAAAATAAGCCAGCCATCTTATAGGAATTCAACACTTTTTTTAATACAGCGTCAACCAACCAACAGGAGGAAACCACAACTCACCTAAGCAATCCCCAAATCCAATTCATTTGCATAATTTGGGTCTGGTTGACCCAAATAAGGAAGATAGCTTTACTGTGTCCCAACATTATATCTCTAGGTATGGCAAATCTGTTCAATTTATCTATCCACCATATCTCTATGTGAATTTAAATAAATATAAGTGTATACAATTTGTGAATATTATTGATTTATAATGAATCTTTTGGACTACCTTATTGCTGAAAACTATACAAATAACATGGTATATATATCCACATTTAATTCATGGTTATATATTATAAAAAAAAACAATTGCATATTATTGCTTCCCAATTTCAAATAGATACATCAGATTATTCAAATGACAGCCAATTACTTAAAAGCATTAAATACTATAATATATAACTCACATGAATGAAATCAATTGCAAAACATAAAAAAAAAAATGAAATTCATATCATCATAGTCAAGCTACATTTAGCCCTAACAAAAGAAAACTAGAACATGATAGAAGAAGAAACAAAAATATAAATTAAACCCAACATCTTGAATCAAAGAACAAGAATTTCGTTACCAATTTTGTTCTCTTTAAAATGCTTGAAAATCTAGTAGAACAATGAAAGAACATTTAAAACTAAAAACCTAATTGTCTCCCCCAAGCTCTCAATGTTCTCCTATTTATTGGATACATTCAAGACTCCTATCCAAAGGCAATTGGTTATTTTTCCCATAAAATTAGGGAGTAAATCAGAAAATCTTTAATTTAATATCCACCTTCCACCACTTACTAATAAAATTAGGGATCGAATTACAAAATCCCTGATTTGATATTTATCTTCCAATGTTTTCTTATTTAAATTCCTAAATCGCTAAATTCTTCATTTTCCATGTTTCTACCATTCTTTTCCTTTCATATCTCATTATGTTGCATAAACAAGGAAAATTTGCCTAAATATAAGGAAATCCAAATATTTTCTCATGGATATTGCATTTTTTGTTAGCTAAAATAGGTAATATAACTCTATTTTTACAAAGTTATCGTAGGCTTAGGCTCGGTCCAACACATGGTAATGAATGGATAATCAGTGTGACCCATAACTTAATGGGCTGTATGTAATCGACTCTCTTCCCTATTCTTTTTCTTATTTGTTCTTTCACATTTGACCTCATCTTAATAAAATGCATTGTGTTGCAGCCCTACAATCGTAGTTAAAAGCACGGAACCAAAGTGATAATAAATCTCATTTATTCGAACTTATCCTGAAACATTTAAGGAATTCAAATTTTGTCGACGTTTCAGCAATACTAGGCTCATTTGAACATCCTTGTTCTTTAACAGAAGTGCAACCGTATAGTCAATCCAACATCATCCCTCGTCATTCATAATATGACGTTCAAGTGGGATGTGATTCTTTACCTACAATTTCAAGGAACGAAGAAAAAATTCAAGTACCCTCATGCTTGAACAATTCCTGCAGGTTGCGAGGTCTGATTACACTCGCACTCCCATTCCACATCAACTGTGCAAATTGTCGGTTAGCCCTCTCACTTGGATGGCCACCATCAAAGAGCAAGTATTTCTCAGGATGACGGCATAATGAATATTCCTTCACTCCTCTTTGGCCTCCACAAGTCGAATTTGCCCTATAAGGACCCGAACCACAACATGCACTTTTTGCTTCCTTAAAACCTGAATCGATTCCATATATCGAAAATGAGGACTTCTATCCAAGACGTGAGCGATGTAAAAGGCACAAAATCCACAACTGGTTTAGAAGTATTGATGCTTAAGATAAGTGCCCACAGCACAAACAACTTACCGTATTTTGATGGGTATTGGATTCTCTCACTCAATGAAGTGTAGAAGTTGAAGTAGGAGTACTCGAATCCTTGGAGTTGCGTCTCCAGTTTTGCAAGAATTGAAGTAAGCGCAACGTTGTGAAGCTGTGCGATCTTGTTGGCTTCGCCTGAGCAAGAACCATTTCTGGTCAATCGTCTCCTGCTTGGCGCACACCCAAATTGCCCCACTCCAATCATTGCAAATTTTCTTCCTCCTACCTCATATATTCCCTGGAAAAGAATCAGACAGCCATATTATCCCCCTGAAATGCCATAACAATTACCGGATGTTTAGCAAGTCTAATTATCACGAGGCAAGAACAACAAGGTTCCTTGCAAACACACACTAAATAGTGTATGTATATAGTGGTGTAAACCTTAAGATTTCGCGGAAAGATGAACTGGTTGAGATACGTTCAGATACCAACTTAACGTTGAATAAAAAAGACGCCAATATACTTGCACAATTCTATGCTTGTGCTACACATGGAGCCATATAAGAACAACTAAGGGATATAAGAGATCTAAATTAGATATCAAATCATGGCATATGGAAAAAAGGAGGAGAAAGAATTACATTTAGAATGTACTTAAGGGTCGGCATATCGTACTCACCTGTCAGCTCAGATTAAGCACTCATGTTTAGCCATGTCAATGCAAAATATCTCTATTGAGCATGCTTAAAGATCATGTAATTTGAATTCGTTTCATTATCGAGTTTCTCGATATAAATTGGGCTTATTTACATAGAGCTATAGAATCGTGTCCATCTGTGCCAGAGATTGCAAGAAAACACGAGGTGTATAAAAACTTGTCTTTAAGTGAAACTAGAAAGTACTTTGTCGAGAACGGGTGGATAATGGAATTCTTGTTGCTTCTAACCTTGAGCACAGAGGTGATGTTACCAATCACCATCCCCACGTAATCTTCCATGGAAATGGACTGAAACAGAGCAGGATTAAGTAGAGGCTTCGTGTAATCATTGGTTCCGATGCTAATTAAGTAAACACCCTCCTTAATTATCCTCTTCGTCTTCTCGCTCCCCATCTCTTTCCTCAGCTTCTTCTCTAGTTGTTTAAGCTGCTTCAGCTGCGTCTTCAAATCCACCACCTGATAAATTGAAAACACGAGCTTGCTCATTTCCGAGGTTTCTTGCAGACTCAAAAAGTGTAAAATTCATGTTAAATAAAGCTTCAAGCCAAAAGACATATAAATAAAGAACATACAAATCCTTCATAAGTGTCGACCAAAGCACCAGCTCCACCGGACGCAAAATTCGCCCCTCCCGTGAATTCATCATCTTTCATTTGGAAATATGGTGAAATCAGTGGTAGATTTGCATATTCAGCTGCATAATCAAAGAAAAACAAAAACAGAATCGAACAACAAACATATTAAGCAGTAATATGAGGAAACAAATAGACTTTGTGCCCAAGTTACGAGGCAAAGAAGTTACCTATAAAATCGACCATAAGACGACCGTCGGAGAATCTGCCAGTGGGGTAGCGGAAGAACGTCTCCCCATAAGGAGGAAAATTTGCTCTAAAATTGGCAGTGGTGTTTATGTAGTTGTTGGTCCCTGCGTCATTGAGGGAGTCGCCAAAGATGAAGAAAGCAACATCTTTCCGAGACTGATTGTCGCAGAAAGTTGAGACAAAGAGGCTTGCGAGAACAGTGAAGAGAAAGATGTGGAGAGTCGGAGTCGACATGATGACCGGTGTTGGATGATCTTCGTCCTCTTGAGGTGGCTACATATACACGCAGGAAAATTTGGTTTTTTTCAGTTCGGTTCTCATTAAAAACTGAAATTTTTTTAACCGATTTGGTTTTTATCGGTTTGGTCAATCAAACCAAATTGATAAAGTCCAAATTTTTTTTTCCTTTTATTTTTTTTACAAAATCATTTTTTGATTTTTCTTTTTTTCTTTCTTTTTTTCTTTTTCTTCTTCTTCATTGGCCAGTTGCCGACAAACAGTGGCAACCAATGACCGGCCTATGACAACACTCTAGCTCGCCTCGGCTAGTCCCCGCCTGCCGATATGGCCGAGAACCAACCCATGAAGAAGAAGAAGAAAAAGAAAGAAAATGAATAATATATCACTTTTTTTTAAAATAAAAAATTTATTGAAAGGAGTGCAGATAGGAAACAAATAAAACAAAACCAAAAGAAAAAATCAAAAAGCCAAACTGAACCAAACTAAGATTTTGATTCGGTTCCATTACGGTTCGGATCAGATTTCGATTCGGTTCAATAAATTTCCTTAACGGTTTAATTCAATTCGGTTTTCCAAAAAAATCGAATCAAATCGAATCACTTACACCCCTAATATATAGGAAAATATGGTGATAAAAGTATTTGCTATGAAGTCTTCTGTCCATGCTTTGAACGGGACTTACGAACTTGGGAGATACATAGGATAAACGTGGTAGGTACGTCTGAACAAGTCGAAGGACGACAATCTGTCTTGACTTTTATTCCCACGTTGGCCGGCTTGCTCGACACTTGGGCGCAAGAAGGCTTTTCATCGAGGAGACAAGTCTCCCCGGGCCCCAGACGGTTTAAATGGACTTTTCTATCACCATAATTGGGAGACAATCAACCCCGATATCTTAAAGGAAGTCCGAGATTTTTTTCAACATGGAGTCCTAGATCCAGCCCGAACAGAACGCATATCACGCTAGTCCCAAAAGTTCCCCATCCGGAGACCCTTGAACAATTCCGCCCAATCAGTTTGTGTAACTTTGCCTACAAGATCATTGCAAAAATATTGGCAAACAGACTGAAACGATGGCTCCCTTCACCGATTTCGAAGAGCAAAGCGCTTTCATTAGCGGAAGACAGATTCAAGACAACATCTACGTTGTTCAAGAAGTATTGCATCAATTGAGGAAGCGTAAAAGAAAGAAGCATTTTCAGGCGATACTAAAACTTGACATGAAAAAGCTTATGATAGGATTGAATGGGATTATCTAGAAGGTTGCTTGCTGAAGTTGGGGTTCTGTGCTCAATGGGTTCATTGGATCATGCAATGTGTTACCACAGTCACATTTAATATAAAGCTAAATGGGGAAACACTTCCGGCTTTTGCTCCAACAAGAGGAATACGACAGGGAGATCCTCTCTCACCCTACCTATTTATCCTGGTAGCAAACAGTTTATCTATGTTGATGAAGAATGCGCTACAAGAAGGAAACATAAAGGGAATCAAACTGAATAGATACTGTCCTACTTTAACCCATTTGTTCTTTGCAGATGACTCAGTCTTTTTCTTAGATGGATCTATTCAGGAATGCCAGCACGTTGCAGCTGTCATAAACCAATACTGCTATGCCTCAGGACAAGCTGTGAACTTGAACAAATCAGGGATCTTTTTCAGCAAAGACTGTCTAGCTTTATTGAAAGACAATATGAAGAGTGAACTTAGGGTACCAGAGCTAGAAAGATCAGGAAGGTATTTGGGTCTTCCATCTGATTGGGGGGCATCTAAGAGGCAAGTTTTTGGGTGGATTTTGAACCGGATCAATTTAAAGTTAGAGGGATGGAAGGAGCAACTCATATCAAAAGCTGGCAAAGAAACTCTCTTGAAATCAGTTGTGCAGGCGATACCACAATATGCTATGTCAGTTTTTAAAATTCCAATCTCAATATGCAAAGCTATAGAGAAAAAAATAGCAAATTTCTGGTGGAAAAACAGTGACTCAAAGGCTGGTTTGCATTGGAAACACTGGGAAATTATGAAGATGAGAAAAGATAGAGGGGGAATGGGCTTTAAAGATTTGATCTCTGTGAATAAAGCCTTACTAGGGAAGCAAGCCTGGCGGATGATCAAAAACCCAAATGCTCTATGGAGTAAACTATTGAAAGGATTGTATTTTAATCGAACAGACCTCTTACATGCTGAAACTGGTTATAATCCTTCGTGGGGTTGGAAAAGCTTACTTATTGGAAGAGATGCCATTGCGGAATCAATCGGATGGTCAATCGGATCCGGAGAATCGGTTCAAATAAGAACAGATAGATGGCTGAAACGTGGCTACATAGGAGGACCAGCTAACAAAGATGATCCCCAGAAAGTTTCAGAGTTAATATTACCGAGCACTCAGAGCTGGAATGAAACATTGCTAAGAAATCTCTTTGATGAGCAGCTAACACACGAGATCCTTGCAACACCAATCAACGGTCCATTTTTCAGAGATGAGTTATTATGGACGGGTACAAAACATGGTTCATTCACAGTCAAGAATGGATACAACTTGCTACGAGACACTACTACAGAAAAAAGAGAAAAAGAGCTCCCTTCATCCTCACATCAAACCCCTACAGCTTTATGGAATGCAATTTGGCGCATGAAAACCAACCCCAAAGTAAAGTTATTTGTATGGCAGGCTTGTCAAAATGCCCTACCAACCAAGGAAAATCTGTGGAAACGAAAGATCCTACCTGATCCGATGTGTAATCTCTGTCAAACCAAGGTAGAAACGGCTGAGCACACCCTCCTCCTCTGTCCCTGGGTAGCGGGAGTGTGGAGTTGTCAAGACACTGACCTGCGAATTGATGAACACGAAGTCACAAGACTGGATAAATGGTTGCTCAACTTTACAAGCAAGAAGTCACGCCTACCCTCCTTGGAAACCATCGGCTATCTCCGTGGCAGGTTTGGAAGGAGCGCAACAACTTTATTTTCCGAGGATCAACCCCGGAGGTCTGCGAGTTGTAGATCTAGCAAGATCTCAGCAAATTAGCTACCGAAGATGGGGGTTTGGGGAAGATCCAGCCGAATCGGAACCGCAATGGAGACGAATCCACCTACCCGGCGAGCTCCGAAGACCGGCTGCCTTAAGCTGAACGTTGATGGGTCGCGGGGAAAGACTCGCCGGAGGGAGAGCGGTGGCTTGCGTCGTCCGAGACTCCTATGGCGTCCTCCTCGACGGATTTACAAAGACGGTCTGGGCAGAATCAGTTCTTCAGGTTGAAACCCTAGGAGTCCTTGAAGCCCTAAAATTTCTACAAGGAAAAGAAAGCGTCGAAGCTGTGGTGGAAACAGACGCTCAGCTCGTGGTCGAGTACTTACTCTCTGAACAACATACGGAGTCAACTGCACGTGGAGGCTTGAAGGAAAGTAAACTGCTTCTCCAGAAGATGTCGCACGTGAAGTTGGCCCACTGTCCACGTTCTGCAAATGCGGTGGCCGATTGGGCCGCTACCCATCACCGTAAGAAGTCCCTCCCTATGAACTGGCGGGCCTCGCCTCCCTCAGCCCTTTGGGCTTTACTATGTATCGATGCCCCGGAAACGGGCCTCCGCGGTTTCCGCCTATGATATAAATAAAAATCCTACCTTTCGACAAAAAAAAAAAAAAAACTAATTTAGGGTGCACTTGGTTCAACATCTTCTTTTGAAAAAAATTTGAGGCGTTTGGCAATCATTCTCAAAGGGCTTTGGGATGAAAGTTATCATTGAGAATATTGAAAGCTTAAGGCAAATGGAGACTTACTTTGGATTTTTAGCATTTTCATATGGCAGTGATGTTCATGATTTACCTCAAACTAACAATTAAACACCGACCTTGTTCTTTTGGACACACTACAGCACCTCGCCTTATCTACTTCAGTGAGTGTGATTTTGTTTGATTTATCGATCCAACACTTATAAGGCCCATGTTTTGTTGGATCACTTGCATCCTTTCTTCTTATTTCGAGAAAGCCACCCAACCTTTTCTTCTAATTCATTTGGACACCTTTTCACGAAGCCTAGTCATTTGACGAATCTCGAGCTTTGCTAGAGCTCGATTTGGCTTCTACAATGAATGAGTGCCAATCAAAGTATCGGGAGAGCCAACATGAAAAATGAGCACTATGACTTGGCTATAAACATCGGGCCAAGGGTAGAATAGTTGTCGAGTTTGAGATCATGGATGAAACCCGACCCGATTGGAGGATGTAAATCGTATCATTATACATGAACAATTTCAAAAGTGTTGCATTTGCTAAAACTCTATTTGTTTCGTGAAAAGATTAATTTTTCTGGAAATTATTTTGTAGGAAGTTATTTTACAAGAAAATGATAATATTTTATGATATTTGGTTTAAACCTGAAAATAAACTGAAAAATATTATATCATTTGGTATGGAAAATCCGATTTGATTTTTTTAAATAAACACATACTATTTAGATGCTAGTAACTCGTGTATGGGCAATCAAGGACTCGGGGAAATCGAGTACAAGCACTAGAGGGATCTCAACCCAAGTGACAAGATCAAGGCACGGACACTAGGATCTTGGGTGCAACCTCGATAAACCTAAATGTGTCCACTAAGGCCCCAAACTCAGCCTCGATGGACTCAAGCATAGCCTTTGTGAACTTGGCTATAGCCTTTGTGGATCGAGGCCAAGTTTTAGGGATTTGAGCTCAAGTACCGAGATCCCACTCTCGATCTTGGTGGACCTAGGCTCAAGTGCAAGGGCATCAAGCATGAGGACTGAGGCTTTAGGCCTAACTTTAATGGACTTAAGAGTTGACATTAAGGGCTAGGGCTTAGCCAGTGAGGTTTTAAGCTTGACCTCAATGGACCCGGATGCAGGTGTTGGGGATTTGAGCATGGGCATCAGGGTCCTAGGCTTGACCTCGATGGACCAAGTCTATTCGTCGGAGACTTGGTCTTGGATGCCCAGGATTTGGGAACTAGTGTTGGGATTTTTGCGCCCAAGTGTCAGGTTTCAAATCCAAACATTAATGTCTAGTTATATTTTTAGAAATTGACAATCAATTTTCTAAATTTTTTTTATTTAGTAAAATTTTTAAATTTAAATATAGATTTTTTGTTGACTAGAAAAAATTTGTTGTTCAATCATTTTTCTTAGTGAATCAAATGTCAGAAAATGAGGAAATGTAAAAACAATCCTAAAAAATTTTTGAGTTGGTCCAAGTTTTTGATGGATTCCATTAGGAGACAAAATCCCGGCACGCTTTCCTATTGGGTTCTCTTAAGCCCATATCTCGTACGACATCAAGCATTCAAAATTTTAATCAATTAAGCTTATGCAACATTTGACTAAGGAGTCGTAACTAACTTTTTCGATTGGTTAGAAATCAAGTAAGATACGGGAAGATATCTTACTATTTACTCGGTGACTTAATTACGTTAGTCCCAAGACCAACACCCTTTCAATACCTATTTAATCGTGTGCTAACTAACGTCATGGGAGCCTATCCAAAAGGGATCTAAGCTCATCCTAACCATTTTGGAGTAGGATAGTAATATTCGAAGTATTGAAATGCGCAATCAATTATAATCACAAAAGAAAACATACAAGTATCCTAATATTGTTCCTAGACAATCCAAAACAAATAACGCTAATCTGAAGCTCTAAAAGTTTGTCCAATTTTAGGTTTTAATATTTAAGGGTTTCTAATTTTTTGTGAATTTTTTGTGAATTTTTTTTAAGAATTTTCTGAATTTTTAATGATTTGTCTAATTTTTTTGTTATTTTCTGGATTTTCTGATTTTTAATGATTTTCTGAATTTTCTAAAAAAATTTAATGATTTTCCGAATTTTTCTAAATTTTTAAGAATTTTCTGATTTTTCAAATGTTTCAATGTTTTCCCGAATTTTTTAATTTTTATTTTTTTTTGAATTTTTTAAATTTATCATTATACTGGGGGGAACGGGTCCGGACCTTTTACTCGATCCGGCTATTGACCCAACCCAAACCTGGATCCGACCCAGTCAGATTTAAAAAAAAAAAAAAAAGATATTTTTCAATTTTTTTAGTTTTTCAATGATTTTTCTATTTTTCCTTACTTTCTCTTTTGTCTTTTTTCTCTATTTTGTCCTTTTCCCCTGCTCTTTCTCCTTCCCAGAATCACCTTCAACCTCTGGCTTCCCCTCCAACGGGGCCGAAATCCTGCTACTCGTCTCTGCCGTCGAGAAACACTCGACAGCACCGCCATCTGGTCGCCGGTCACAGCCCTACATCATCGCCGGCCAACACCACCGACCTGTCGTTCCCACCGACTGGTGCCTACCTTTTCAGATTTGCTGTTCCGGCGACCACCGAACATAAAAATGAACATCACCCGGAACTCAAACTTCTAATATTAACAAAGTCAGCAAACAAACCAGCACAAGAACGTTAAGACAGAGAGAAAAGCTGACTCGAGTAGCCTTGAACCATGGCCAGAGGCTCGCCAGCGAGGGAAAGTAACTCCGGCGGGGTATTCCGGCGTGGGAAATCTGTACGCGACCGGCTCGAGCAAGATTTTTCCACCAAACCACACAAAAACAAGGAAAACACGAATGATCAAACAAGATTCAACGAATATGAACGTAGATACTAATCGATTTCAAGCTCCAACATCCAAAAAGAATTTCGGTCTTCCTTTGGGCATTTGAGCAAACCGGTGGTGTGCAGCATCAAAAGACAGCTTCCAATCCGATTTCGCCGTGATTATCGGTATGACAGAGAAATGATGTACATACATCTAGGTCAATTTACTCAGCAGCATCCTATCTTATCCCAGTTTTGTTGTGTTTTCGTCATTCAAACTTCATGGTCCGTTCTCGGCTTTTTTCATTAAAAGAAAAGACAAAACAGCTCGTACACAGAATACGCCTAAGGGAGGGAGTGCTCAAACACCTGGTTCGTTTGGTGAAATGCACCTGCTGAAATCGGCGGCGATGGGGTGCGAAAAACTCTACGGGAGATCACCGGGCTTTTCTCCTCCTAACGGGGTGCTCTGGACGAACTTGCTCCAGTCGGACCAGCTTCAGCTGTCCCCTTTAAAATTGAAGGTCTCTGCAATTTCTCCCGCTTGAGCACTTCAATGGCCAGAACTCTCCCCCTCTGGTTCTCACACTCTGCAGAACTTTAGGGGGTGC
Source organism: Eucalyptus leucophloia subsp. euroa (assembly GCA_017140325.1). NCBI lineage: Eukaryota > Viridiplantae > Streptophyta > Magnoliopsida > Myrtales > Myrtaceae > Eucalyptus > Eucalyptus leucophloia. Next base: position 33,385,375 of record CM029476.1, read on the forward strand.
ATGGAAACACTCTAAAAAAATGCTTCCGGAACACTTCTGTACGGAAAATGTTCGGAAAAAAAAAAAGAAACGCGTTTGGTTGCGTTTACTTTTTTTTTGATTTTTTGTTTCTGAAATGAAATAAAAACAGAAAAAGAACATAAAAAAGTTGTTTATAGAAAAAACATTTCCGGAAGGAACAAAAGAACAAAAACCACTCTTCTCTCTCTCTTCTTCTTCTTCTCTTCTTCTTTTCTTTTTTTTTCTTCTTTTTTTCTTTGGCCGGTCGCCGGCCTTGGCCATGGCGGCCGGCCGTCGAGGCTCGGCCTCGCCCGGATCCGGCGAGGCTCGGCCTCGCCCGCGCCGGCGACGCCGAGCCTCGGCCAACCACGGCCGGGCTCGGCCTCGTCGTGGCGGCGAGCCTCGCCGTGGGTGGGCGAGGCTACCGGCCCCGTCGGCCGGTCGTCGGGAGGCCGGTGACCGACCGAAAAAAAAGAAAAAATAAAAAGAAAGGAAAAATAAAAAATAAAAAAATGTTTAAAAAATTAAAAGAAACAAAAAAATAATAAAATTTACCAAACGTGTTTTCGTTCATTTTTTATTCCCGACCCAAACGTTACCAAACGTGTTCTTTTGTTAAAAAATTGTTAGGAACAGAAACACTTTTTTTTATTTCGTTAAAAAAAAAAGAACAGAAACAAATCCATGCGCACCCTTACTCTCCTCCTTACCCAAAAAAAAAAAAAACGAAAGGAAAAGAAAACCAGAAAACCCTTCCCTCCAGGGAGCCAAAAAGAAAAATGGTCAATCCCCCTCTCAGCCCACGCCCTCTCTCACGCCCCTGCGATGTGACACGTCATTTCTCGAATAATAAAATATTTCGACGTGTTAAAACGTGTCATATATTAAATGAATATTTTTATATTTATCATAAAACTTGAAATGAATTTACACTAACAACATTAATAAATTCATTCATAAGAAATTAAAAAAACATATTTATAAAAAATGCATGCTCAGGACATGTTCTTGATTTTAACAAAAATAAATACTATAGTCAACTTATTTTAAAAAAGAAATCTATGATCTTCTAAGTTGATTAGAATTTATCATTATTTAATATTTAGTATTTTTATTTCCCAAAATCATTTTTTAGCCCTACCCATTTATTTTGCCTTCTTGTTTGTTCCCTAGCGCCACATGTGACTTTCTTTCTTGCCCTCCATTTCTTCCCTTCCTCCAAAAATGAAAAGAAAAAAGAAAATATCCCGCCAAGTTGGACTAGCATCCCCATTTTCAATTCTGCTGCCTCCTCCTTCCTACACGGCAGCTCCATTTTTAATTTTTTTTTTTTTTTTCCTGCTCTTCTTCCTATAATTAAAAAGGAATCTTGGAAACCCAAACCCAAGGTCACTATAGCTGCCGCCGCCTCCTGCTCGTCCTTACGCGGCATCCCCATTTTTAACTCTTCATCCTAAGACTAAAAGAGCAATCTTGGAAACGCAAAAACCCTAGCCACCTCCTCGTCCTTCTCACACGATCCTCTTCCTCTCAATCTCTACTATCTCTCAGTTGTCTCATCATAGTCACTGACCACCTCGCCTCTAGGCTTCCCTCCTTCGTAGTCATAGCCTCACCTCCATCCCTCCATCGCGGCATCACAATTGTGGTCCTCTTGATCACCTTCTTCAACGATTCTCTCTCCCTTCGCACTTACAACCCCGCCCTAGAAATGCATCATGCCTCTCGCAATTCTAAATATGCATGTCGAAGCATGTTAACAAGAGTTATTACGTGTCGAATTTTTCAACATTTGTTGACCACATATCGAAATATGTCCGACACAACTCAAAAGCTTCTAAAGATTGTTTGTGCTTCATAGGGTTTCAGCCCATTCTGTGATATGATTTTTGTTCGAAAAGGATCCTGAATGCAATAGAGGATTTTTATAAATACACGCGGATTTTTATAAATACGCTCGTTCCTCTCCCCTCTCCTCACGCGACAGCACGTCATCCCCAGGAAGGATCCCTTTTGCTCGGGTCCCCGTGGTGAAGGAACGCTCGCGGAGGGGGCTTTCCCGTTTATGCATGCGAGCGTGTGTGAGGGGGTGTAAAGAGGGGAAAGAAGTGATGGGCCGGGCTTCTCTTTTAGGCTCTGGTGGGCCAAAGAAAAGAAGGAAAAATGGGCCAAAGAAAATAAAGGAAAAGGGAAGTTAGGTCGAAGGGTGAGCCGAAAATAACCAAGTGGGCTGGACAAGCCCGCCCACTCGATTTCCCCTTTTATTTTTGTTTTTATTTCATTTTTGTTTGGTCCACTTTATTCATTTTTTATAATTTTGCGAAAGAATGAATATTTAGAAACGTCGACAAAAATTCAGGTGTCAGTAATTAGCAAGGCCACATGCACATGTGAAAAACCTTAAAAGAACCGGTATTTAAAACTTGTATGATGTTCTATGGGCTTCTAAATATTATGGTAATGACATAGACCATTAATCTGATATATGCTTTGATTTGAACCTCTTACAATCAAACTGCAATAATATGCCCCATTTATTTATGAGATAAAGTTTGATACCCCTTGTTCACATTATTACAACAGTAATGCTATTATAAATTTAAACCGTAATAATATGCCTCATTTATTCATGAGATGAAGTTTGATTCCTGTTGTTTGCCCTAGACTTTGAAAAAACAAAAGATCAAATGTCCCCATGTCTGAACAATGCTTCCAAATTATGAGGCTAGGTTGTGTGCCAACTTCCACTCCACATCAATTGCGCAAATTGCTGATAAGCCCTCTCACTCGGATGGTAGGAATCGAAGAAAAACGTACTCCTCCGGATTAGGTCACAATGAGTACTCTCTCACCCCTCTCATGCCTTCGTAGCTATAGTTCCCTCGTACAAACCAGAGCTGCAACACGCTGATTTTCCATTCTTTTAGTCAAGGAAGTGTACAAGTCGAAGACGGAGTACTTGAATCCTTGCAATTGAGGCTCTAGCTTGGCAAGAGTTGCGGGAAGAGCCACGCTGTGAAGCTTCATTAGCTCGGTGGCTAATCTCAAACAAGAACCACTTTCGGTGACTAGTCAAACGGTCGAGAGGCACCTAAGAGGTGGCATTGTAAGGGCTTGTTTGGTAACCATCCAAACAGCCCCGATTCCGATTTTTTGTTCTTGAAAGTAGTTTTGGACCATAATCGTGTTTGGTAAATTTTTTGTTTCTAGGAATAAATTTCTATTATTTTGTTCCCGAAAGTGGATTTGGAACAAAATCAAGAATAAAAAAAAAAAAGTTAATTTTTGTTCTCAGGAATAAATCTTAGAATCAAGCCATTTTCTTCTTCTTCTTCTTCTCTTTCTTCTTCTTCTTCTTCATCTACTGCCACCGCCGTGGTTGCCATCCGCCGCCGTCGCCGTCCGCCGCCCACCATTGCCAATCGCCGACAAGCTGGTCCAACGAGCTTGCCGAGGCCGGGGCAAGATCCGCGAGCTTGTCGGAGGCAAGCCCAGCCATCGGCAAGACTCGGCCTTGCTAGATCGCCATTTTCGATGGCCAGTCAAACGGTGAGGAGGCGCCTAAGAGGTGGCACCGTAACAAACCCAAATTTTCTTGGTCCAACTTTATATATGCCTTGGAAAGAAAATCAAAAATCAATTGCGACAATTGATAATGGTGTGTGTGATAACATTTAATTTATTATCAAATGAAAGAAAAGTCAAATTTATAATATGCTCGGAGTAGAATGTGGTGAATACACAAGCAAAAAACAAATAATAAATTGCAAGTGTCCTTACTTATTCATTGTAACAGAACTCATAAAAAAAATTATATATTATGTGTCTTGAGTGTGAAAGTTTGTTCCCTTAATTTGACTCTAATAATAAAAAAATATTTTGACTTCACAACCAACATGAAAATATCTTCAATATCTTGGGAGATAATAGATATAGATTTTCATAAGGAATTATTGATCTGTATCAAACAAAAAGTCAGGTGGCGACTAAACTATAAAGAATAAAATGCGTTGGTCAACAAAATTTTCCCAATAATATGCAACCCGGTTGACTTGTTTATGAGGATTAAATACTGCTGTACTGCTCCGGAATTGGAAAGAAATTATGGACATGGGTTTACCTCAAGCACTGCACAGTGCTAATGTTGCCAACCACCATCCCCACGTAATCCTCCATGGAAATGGACTGAAACAAAGCTGGATTGTTGAGAACCGGGTTCAGGTAATCGTTCCTCCGATGCTGACCATGTAGACGCCCTCCGAAACCATTCTCTTCGCCTTCTCGTCCCCCAGCTTCTTCCTCAGATCCTTCACCAGTTTCTCGAACTGCTTCTGCTGAGTCCTGAGGTCCACCACCTAATGAAGGAAAACTAACGAAGACAACCTGGAAGCGGAATATTGAAAAACATCAAAGCAAAGACGAGGAAAGACACTCGATCTGCTCCACCAGACGCGAAATTTGCCCCTTCTGCAGTCGTCGTTCTTCAGCTGGAGATATGGTGGGATCAGTGGTAGCTTCGCATATTCAGCTGAATCGGCCGAAAAGAATTTGAGTGTGCAATCAATCATTTATGGGGGAAGAAAAGGCTAGAGCATGGAGAAGTAATACCAATGAAATCAGCTATAAGACGATCGTCAATGAATCTGCCAGTGGGATAATGGGTTTACCTCAAGCACAGTGCTAATGTTGCCAATTACCATCCCCACGTAATCTTCCATGAAAACGGACTGAAACAAAGCAGGATTGTTGAGAAACAGTGGCGTAGTCGCTGAATCCGATGCTGATGAAGTAAACACCATCCGAAACTATTCTCTCCGCCTTCTCATCCCCCAGTTTATCCCTCAGATTCTTCACCAGACTCTCAAACTGCTTCAGCTGCGTCTTGAAATCCGCGGCCTGAAAAGGCAACATTGAGGAATATGGAGAAACGACCCGGGAAAGATAAGGAAGAGACTTGGACGTACTATTCCCGGGAAAGTTTCAGGTAAAGCACCAGCTCCAGCGGACGCAAAATTTGCTCCTCCCACAAATTGGTCATTCCTCAGCTGGAGATAAGGTGGGATCAGTGGCAGCTTCGCATATTCAGCTGAATCATCCAGAAAGATTTGATTAAACAATCGATCGTTTGTGGGGGAAGAAAAAGCAAGAATATGGAGTAAGTTATACCAATGAAATCAGGCATAATACGACCATCAGTGAATCTGCCAGTGGGATAGTGAAAGAAAGTCTCGCCATATGGAGAAAAATTTGCTTTGAAAAAAGCGGTGGTGTGTTATGTAGTTGTTAGTCCCCGCGTCGTTCAGGATGTCGCCGAAGATGAACAGAGCGATGTCATTTTGGGTTTGATCGATGTTGCAGAGAGTTGACAGAAGGAGGCTGGCGAAAATGGTGAAGAACAGGATGTGGATATTCGGAGTCGACATTGGTGATCCCGGGTTGGACGATGCGGCTTCTCTTCGGATCTTATAGGGACGTCCGGGTGATTCAAATAAGCAATTTGTATAGAAGTCTTCTCACGGAAGAAGGCCCGTGATGGTTCTTTCCCTTTTTGGCCAAACATATGACGTCATAAAGATTTTTTTGGAGGGCTTTAAAGATGATTTGCGTTCTGAACTTCACATAAATGAACGAACGATACGTTTGGCCAATTCCCAGTTTCATACTTCATCTTTTGCTTTCCCATTTTGGGGTAAACTAGCAATTTCAGCACGCATCTACGCAGGGATTATGCTGATATTGGGTAATGAGACCATTGATGGGTTCATTGACCTATATGTAGGTAAATTAAGCTAAGAGCCGAGAGGATTGGCCGCTCGTGATGGTTTCTTTAAGTTTTGATAGTTTGGCAAGTGATGCGAGGTCTGCGCTTGATACAACCGATAAAGCGAGAGTGAAAGAAGCAATGACAAAAGAAGAGTTTGTGAATAAATTGGCAGAGTTTGTGAATAAATTAGCCTATAGACAGCGAGGAAAATACATTAGAAGCACCAAAAATTGTGTCGATCATTTTAGTGTCAAAAGTTTCGCACGGCTCATCCAAATACCAAATTGGAGAAAAAATAATCACTTAAATGCCCCTGACTAGAAATTCTAGGTAAAATTATTACTTTACTTTTATGATTAAATTTTAATATGAGTTGGCATATTTTTATTAAAAACCAGTCCACGTAGATATCATAAACGATGTCCCAAGAGCCAACGTGGTTGGCTTGTCTAAAAACGACGCCAGTTCTCTCTTCTCTCTCACTCGATCACACACGGAGACGATCTTCCTCTTTCTTATGGAATTTTTGCCCATGGCAGTCGCTGACATCTCCTCCCCGATGCAGGGGATATTCCACCACCTGATCTCCCCGACTAAATTCGATGTGAAACCGTCAACGCTCTCCCTCTTCGCTACGAGGGGAAACTAGGTCCTTCTCATGTGGCTTAATCCTCACCTTCATCGCCTGCACCTTCCTCTTTGTCCTCAACCTAGCCACCCACTCCTCCTCTCCTTGGCTCATCAATTGGGCCTGAGAACAAAGGAGATCCCTCAAGGTTTGAGAAGCGAAGGGGGCATGGATCCCTTTAGGTTGTAATTGGTTTCGTTTGATTGATTTTCTTATATTATTCGAATCTTTCTAAGCTAATAGAATTGAAGACTTTATTGTTTTGATTAAGAGTATTATCATCAAAACATAGCTCATTGAGCTTTTTTAGTTGATCTTACGATATCTAGAAATGTGACCTTGCTCCCTGCACTTAAAGCATTTGATATTCTAATTGAATGTTTGTTTTGGCTTTTGATTAGGTCGAGAAGGATGAGATTTAGTTTTTTTCGTTTACGGAAAAACTATTTTTGTTTTGTCTTATTGAGCTTTTATCTTTTTGTTTGGAGCAATTTTTATTATAAGAACTGGAGCTTGAACCCTTGGGTTCGCTAAAACAATGATCATATTGAGCACAAAAAGATGGTAAATATTTCCTTGTTTATAATTTTTCCTTCAAGAGTGGTACACATGCATGCCCTCTTTTTGGACATAGGAGATTAATTCTCCATATGAGAGATTTGATAAGGGATTTGGCCATTGTGGTCCTCTCTAATTTTATTGCAGATTTGTTCTAGGGTAGTCCTACGAGAAATTATTTTTCCCAGAATGGTGATTGCAATTTGATCGATCACGACCTAGTAAGGAATGTATCTTTGTACACTTGAAATTTGGAAAGTGACTTGTAGTTAAGATTGAATAGAATTCTGCACTCTTAAATTTAAATGGGCTACCTCAAGGTGAGCAAAAGTGCCCTATTTTTCGAATGGTTGATAGTAGTTTTGTAAAACTTTATAAATCCTTATAATTTACTACAAGCAACAAAGCCTTTCCGGTTGAAAAGAATTTCTTCTTCGCCAGTTTTTTCAGCTTTTCTTTCTTAGCCTCTGTTTGAATTTACCTTCCTTCCATTTTCTCCTCAAACTCTTTGCGCTCCACACTCAGACGATTAGATATGTTAAAATATTTAAATATTAAATTATGTTTTCATTTAAAAGCTTAAACTTTTAAAATAGTTGACAATGATTCTATCAAATCTCATATGGTATTAGAGTTGGAGATCCTAAGTAAAATTTTCCAGGCCCCTATTTGCCTTCCTTATTATATATTTCACGAGGGACGATGATTGAATAAATAAATATTAAATCATGCCGTCGTCTAACAGTTTAAGTTTTTAGAAAATAATTCCACAAAATCTCATAGGGTTCGTTATGATGCCAAAGTTACATTATGGCAATCCAAACCATATTCGATTGCTTAATTGGTTAGGGTTTTGAGGATTTTCAACTTAGAAATTGCAATTCCCCTGACGTGTTATTTGTAAGGTCACACACACATACCAAGAACCTTGATTTGTTTGCTTTCAAACAGTTTGGCAATGGAACAGATCGCAAATATAGCAAATTGAACCTTGTAAAATTTATTCATTACTATTTCTATTGTCGCTTTGTTACAGCATTAATGTAGTCATAAAATCGAACCATGACACTGTGCCTCGCATATTCGTGAGATGAAGCTGGATTCCCATTATTTGCCCTAGAATTTCAAAAAGCAAGAAATCAAACGTTCCCATGTTTGAACAATGCTTCCAGGTTATAAGGCTTGGTAGTGGGCGAACTTCCATTCCATATCAATTGGGCAAATTGATGGTAAGCGCTCTCTCTCAGATGATTAGAGTCGGAGAACACATACTCCACGGGATTAGGGCACAATGAATACTCTCTCACCCCCCCCTCCTCATGCCTCCACAGCTATAATTGCCCCAACACGGACCCAACCCACAACACGCGGTCTTCCCATCCTTGGAACCTGGAATCCAATTTCATGAGATCAAAAAATCCTCATCCCTCCTTGCCACAAGGTGTTTAAGATCAAGAAAAAAAAAATTAATGTGTAGAAAGATAATGCGGCTGACCATAATTTGATGGGTGTTGGATTCTTTCAGTCAAGGAAGTGTACAAGTCGAAAAGGGAGTACTTGAAACCTCGCAATTGAGACTCTAGTTTGGTGAGAGTTGCGGGAAAAGCCGTGTTGTGAAGCTTTGTTAATTTGATACCTTGTCTTAAACAAGAACCATTTCTAGTGGCCAGTCGAATGGTCGAGAGGCACCCAAGAGGTAGCATTGTAGAAAATCCAAATTTTCTTGCTCCAACTTTATATATACCCTGGAAAAAAAAAATTAGAAATCAATCCATTTATTGCAATCCCTTTATAAAGATTGATTGCAACAACTCACAAAGGTGTGTGATAAAGTTTAATTTATTATCAGACCAAAGAAAAAAGTTAAATTTATAAGAGGCTTGAAGTAGAATTTGGAGAATAAACGGGCAAAAAACTAATAATAAATTGCAAGTGTCCTTTATAAACCTGTCAACGAAGTTCTTATTCATTATAACGGAACATACCATGGTAAATGAAAATTATAGTGTCTTGTTACGGAACTTACCACGGCAAATGAAAATTATATATTATGTGTCTTGAGTGTGAAAACTTATTCGCTTATATGACTAGTAAGAATTTTTTTGACTTTGTCGTGAAAATATCTTCAATATCTAAAAGATCATAATTGTCGATTTTTATAAGGAATTATTGGTCAGTATTAGACAAAAATCAGGTATTGACAAAACTATAAAGAAGAAATGCGCTGGTCAACAAAAACCTTCCAAAAATTGCGACCCGGTTGACTTGTTTATAAGAGGGAAATTATGGATACGGTTTACCTCAAGCACAGTGCTAATGTTGCCAGCCACCATCCCCACGTAATCTTCCATGGAAACGGACTGAAACAGAGCTGGATTGTTGAGAACGGCGACGTAGTCGTTGAGTCCGATGCTGATGAAGTAAACGCCGTCCAAAACTATTCTCTCCGCCTTCTCATCCCCCAGGTTATCCCTCAGGTTCTTCACCAGACTCTCAAACTGCTTCAGCAGAGTCTTGAAATCCACCACCTGAAAAGCCAACATCGAGGAAGACGATCCTAATGGGGTTATATGGAACAACGACCCAGGAAAGACAAGGAAGAGACTCAACGTACGAATCCTGCGAAAGTTTCAGATAAAGCACCAGCTATAATGGACGCAAAATTTGCTCCTCCCACAAATTCGTCATTCTTCAGCTGGAGATAAGGTGGGATCAGTGGCAGCTTTGCATATTCAGCTGAATCACCCAGAAAGATTTGATTAAACGATGGATCGTTGATGGGCGAAGGAAAAGCAAGAATGTGGAGAAGTTATACCAATGAAATCAGCCATAATACGACCGTCAGTGATTCTGCCAGTGGGATAGTGAAAGAAAGTCTCGCCATATGGAGAGAAATTTGCTCTGAAAAATGCGGTGGTATTTATGTAGTTGTTGGTCCCCGCATCATTCAGGGCGTCGCTGAAGATGAATAGAGCGACATCGTTCTGGGTTTGATTGATGTCGCAGAGAGTCGACAGAAGGAGGCCAGTGAAGATGGTGAAGAGGAGGATGTGGACATTTGGAGTTGACATTGGTGATCTCGCGTCGGACGATGCGGCTTCTCTTCAGATCTTGTAGGGACGTCTGAGTGATTTAGAGAAATGATTCCATAACAGTTTTTAATCTACTATGAGATTGATAGTCTATTCTAAACTACAAAAAACCAAATAACAAAAGATTATAAATTGTTATTGGACCTATTTCTTCAATAATTTGTGGCTAACAACAAACTATTATTTTCATAATAGCCTAAAAACTATTATGCTAGCAAAGTCTAGTGGTTTAAATAAAGCAATTTGTACAGTCGTCTTCTCAGGGAAGAAGGCCCGTGATACTTCTTTCCCTTTTTGGCCAAACGCATGGCGTCATACAGATTTTTTGGGGGCTTTGAAGATGATTTGCGTTCTGAACTTCACTTCACATTAATGAACTAACGATACGTTTGGCCAATTCCCAGTTCCATGCTTCATCTTTTGCTTTTTCATTTTGGGGGTAAACTAGCAATTTTAGCACGCTTTTACGCAGGGATTATGCTTAGATTGGGTAATGAGACCATTAATGGGTTCATTGATCTATATGTAGGTAAATTAAGCTAAGAGCCAAGAGGGTTCGCTGCGCGAGACGGTTTCTCTAGGTTTTGATAGTTTGGCAAGTAATACGAGGTCGGTGCGCTTGATAAAGCCAATAAAAAGAAAGTCAATGAAGCAATGACAAAAGGAGAGTATGTGAATATATTGGCATATAGACCCGAAAGGCTGTCGAGATCAATGATTAAAAAACTTATTTAGCTCCCATAAACATCATTTATGATAATATCTGCAAAAAGTATCTAGAAATAAAATCAAACAGCTACAAGATATAAGAAATCAGATAAAGGTATTTATTTATTTATTAATCGGAAATATCTCCTTTTCATTTCGTCGAAGGAAGCATCGATGAGAGGAGGAATGGGCCTCAAAACGAAGGAAATCCCTTAAGGTTTGAGAAGGGCAGGGGGCATGGATCGCCACGCCAGTAAACTTTAACTATCCAATCCACGACTTGATGGGACTCCCGTAAGCAATGGGCCACTTGAATATCTTGGAATTAGGCCATTCGGCAATCCATGAAGAAGGCCTTCAAATCCCATGAAGATAGGGAAAATTGTCTAAAAAATCTTAAATCTATTGCACTTTTACTAATTTAATTTTAAACCTTTTAATTTTGTCAATTAAATCATAATTAATTTTTAAGTTTTACCAATTGAGTCCATCTGAATACTTTTAATTGAAAATTGTTGACATAGACAAATTTTATTAATTTTTTTCAATTTTTTTAATAATTCAAAGGGTTAGCAACCTCTGCCGCCCCCTTGTTGAGGCCCATGAAGTCCTCATTGATCGGAGGCACGGGTCATGACCCTCGCCAAATTTTGCGAGGGCGTCGCAAGTCCTCACGAGCCCTCGGTTAGTGGTTGGTGGATGGTGGAGGTCATTAGCCCTCATCCAGTGGCCAGTGTCTTTCCAGGCCTTTAAATCAAAAAAGAAAAGAAAAAGAAAAATATTTTTATTATAAATTCGAAAAAATATTAAAATATTATTAAAATTATCCCTGACTACTTTAGCTGTGCCATGTAGAATAGCTTACACTAATTAGACTGTTACGTCACAAAATTCCAATCAAAATTAGCTAATCAATTGACAAATTGTAAAAAAGTTTTAACTAAATTGACAAAAATATAATAAATTTAGAACTTTTGAATAATTTTCCTTGTGGAGATTGGGCCTCACCTTTGAGATAGTTATTCGATTCTAAAATCAGCTTGTGACCTGCAGAATGGTAAAAGTGCTTCACCGCTTCTAAAGAAGCCCAAGTCTCCACCCAAAGTACTGAAGAAGCCCTGCAGATATAACGAAAACCATAGACCACTTTTCCAGGGAAATCTCTGCATATACGTACTTCTGCACCTTTGGATGAGCCTCTGCTTCCACTGATCTCTCAATATTGATCTTCAATGTCCCTCTCAGTAGTAAGTTCCAAGCAACTAGTTAATTCTGCTTCTTCTTCGCTTTCTAGTCCTTGTCCGAGTTCCATCTCAAATAATATTTTGTTCATGGCTATGGCTTTCTCAAAGGATTATCTCGAATCTACTCGCCGCTGACGTAACACGAAGTTATTTTTTGCTTCTCTAGATATGCCAAAGCACTCTGGCGATGGTTTCTAGCTTCGGTGAGTCTGGCTTTGCCTTTTCACGGTTAATCACACTCTTCAATTCTACTGGCACCTTAAAATGTGTCTCGGAGATTTCATTCTGATGCAGCCGACATTGCCCGAGTCTAGCAACATGAGAAGAAGATGCTCCATGGATTCAGTATTTTTGGAACAGAGGAAAGAGTGGAGCGGAAAAGTAAAAGAAGAACGAAGAAAGGGAAAAAAAAAAAAAAAGACAAAAGATTCGAAAATTTTTTAAAAAAATTATGCAGATTGTCAACATTAGTGATTTCCAGTTGAAATTTGTCAAAATGATTAAATTGACAAATTGTTCAAAGGTTAATGATTAAATTCATAAATCATCAAAATATATAGGACTAAATTGATACGGATGTTTAGAATTAAATTAATAAATTGTCAAAAGATTTAGGACTAAAGCTCCATTTGATTTGCAAAATATGAATGATTGGAAAAATATTTTCCTAAAAATGATTATTTGTATTGCTTGAAATTAATAGTTAATGAATAATATTTTTATTACCAACACCAATTTATGTTTAAACATTTTCATAGACGATGAAAATATTTTTTATTTTTTCATTTTAATAAGCAATACAAGCGATTTTTTTAGTAATTTTCCCTACAAATGAGCTAGGTTGGCCGAGACAAAGGGACATGATCCCAAGAGGGAGAGCTAGACTCCAAAACCCCGCCCTTAACTTGGACTTAAACTTACCAAAAAATCGCCAATTAGATTGTGTTCAAGGCTTTTCGGCGGGATAATGAAAGAATGCCTCTCTATTGGGATAAAAGTTTGCTTTGAAGCAAGAGGTGGTGTTTATGTAACTATCGTTCCCTGCACCAGCAAGGAATCGAAAACGAACATAGCAACACCATGTTGGAATTGATCAATGTCATAGTGACTTGAGGCGGAGAAGGTCGTGTAACTAGCAAACAAGATCATTTGGATATTCAGAGTTGACATGATTTTTAGAGTGTTAGGGTAACTAAATATTAAACTACACATTCATCTAACAACTTGAACTTTTAGAATAGTTGACAATAGTGTAATAAAATCTCATATGGCATCGAGCAGGAGATTTGAATTCATATCTTTTTAGGCCCATATTTACCTCTCCTATTATATATTTCCACACCTTTAGGCTTAGGTCAAAGTCTAGTCCACGTGTCATGGAGAGTGTTAAAGTGTTAGAGTAATTAAATATTAAACTACATATTCATCTAACAGTTTAAACCTTTACAATAGTTTGCAATATTCCCATAAAATCTCACAATGATGATCTTGATCTAGGTCAAATTCAGAAATTCGAGTTGGTTATTTATAAGGAACTTTTTGTGACAAATTTTAAAGCCCCTAATTGGCAGCACCAAAGGATGTTTTTGAGATTTTGCATTGACATGCATACTATCTTACATAGGTTTGTAGTTGCTGTAGAGCATACTTGGAGGGTTATTTTTATTCTATATTTTACATGTTCTTGATAGAATAAATGAAGATATAATTCAGTGTTTACAATTAAACTTGTCCAAATGGGTCATAAATAAATTTCTTAACTCTTATATGATGAATTGAGTTGTTAGACAAATTAAGTATATCTAGTAAATGAGTAATAAAATGGATTTAAACATAGAGAAATAATTGAGTGACAATCTTTGACTTCATGTGAGAATAACAATCTATTTTAGACTATAAACAAATTATTACCAAATAATTACAAATTATTATGGGATCTTTTAAGAGTTTGTAACTCACAACATATTGTTCCTCTTACAGCAGCCCAAAAGTTTTTATACTAGCAACGCCCTTAAACATAATATGGTTATCAAATGGGTCATAAATGAGGTTACAATTTACTTAAATCCAACATATCTCTATGAATCTCTTGTTATTCTCTTTCACCCTAACTCAATCTCACGCTCGTTTGCTCACTCTACATTCTTATCTTAGTTTAGGTATAAGTTTTTCAAGAATTGGGTTACATATGGAAGTGTTTTAGCAATATGGGTATAAGTTGGGTCGGTTATAGGTTACTTGATTTGCATTGCATGAAAATAGGTTAACACAGGTTAATGGAGTCCATTTAGGTCGAACCATCTTCGACCTTACCAAAACCCAACTCAGTCCACCCATCCGACCAATCTATCCACGCCTAAAGAAAATATGGTGCTAGAAAGTCATTAATCTTCTCTATGAATTGACTCGATAGATCCATAGTTCGCCTACCAAGCCATGCGACATCTCTCGACGATCATTGCCAAATGCTAGCCTTGCCTTTGGTTGTGGCCACAATACTAGCTTGTAATGGCCTTGCCTGTGGTTGTGATGGCCTCATCCAAATTTGGGCGAGGGTTTCATAGCCCTTGCCCAAAGGCTGCCAAGCTACGGTGACCATTGCCGGCCACGAGAGAAGGGAAAAAGAAGAAGAGAGAAGAGAAGAAAAACATAATAAAAATGTTCGTACAAAATATTAAAAAATTAGAAAAGTTTTTCAAATTATCATTGACTATACCATGTAAGACAGTCAACGTTTATATCAATGATTTCAAGCCAAAATTGGCCAAACAGACTATATTAGCAAAATGTGAAATTATTTAAAGTCAAATTAGCATAATTAAAAGGTTTAAAATTGAATTGGCATAAATATAATAGGTTTAAGACTATTTTGGATAACTTTTCCTCCATATCCATCATTGTTGATTTGGACAATAGGTCAAATTTTCAACAACAGATTTTACTATGATACAAATCCTTTAAATTCAAATGGGCATCTAAAGATGAGCAAAATCACTTTAAAAAAAAAAAAGTAGATGGCAAATTTGTAAAACTTTATAAACCCTAATACATTTAAATGGTTATCTCATGATGAACAAAAGCATCTTTTCTTGTTGAAATTGGGCACGGACAGGATATTTTCTTCTTTGCATTATGATCTCGTGTGAATTCATCTTCCGTAACTCGAGATCAAGCGGTATGGGTCAGAATCGTAGCACGCCATTATCACAACCTTGAAACTTGGAATGAAGTTTCTCATTAATTCTGATTGTTACATGCTTCGAATAAGGCAATTAAGGGCGCATAGCGATATGAAGGTCCGAGCATATTTTGATGGGTATTGGATTCGTTCACGAGCGGAGTGCAAAAGTCGAAGTAGGAGTACTCGAATCCTTACAGTTGAGCCTCCAACTTTGGGAGAATTGCAGTAAGAGTAGTGTTGCGAAGCTTTGCGAGCTTATTGGATTCACCCAAGCAAGAACCATTTCTGGTTGATGATCTCATACCTGGTGCACACCCGATTGGCACTAATCCCATCATTGCAAATTTTCTTCCTCCTAGTTCATATATTTTGTGAAAAGAAGAGTCGAGAGCAATTTGTTATCATCTCCTTGAAATGCCATAACAATTGATAGACGTCTAAGCAAAATCTTATTTATTGTGAGACCATACCAACAATGTTTCACTTGCAAAACATACTAGCACGGGGTGCACCCTTAAGGTCGTCTAGAGATATGAACTAA
Source organism: Eucalyptus leucophloia subsp. euroa (assembly GCA_017140325.1). NCBI lineage: Eukaryota > Viridiplantae > Streptophyta > Magnoliopsida > Myrtales > Myrtaceae > Eucalyptus > Eucalyptus leucophloia. Next base: position 33,401,091 of record CM029476.1, read on the forward strand.
TTGAAATGCACAAAAATTAATCTGATCACCTGATCTCCAAATAATTTTTTACGCCGAAATTAGCTTGTTGGGCTTCAAAAACCGAAGAAAATAAAGCAAGCCCAAAACATAGGAAGAATGAGCCAGGATGCTAGCAGTAGACAAATAAAGGTCTCGAACAACGCGAAAAAGGGCTTGCAACTTCTGGAACATTATTGATATCAATATGGTAACCACAACAAGGCAATTGCTTTTGGAATACCACCATAAATAGCCAAATAGGCACCAATGTAAAGGACCTTTTGCCAAATCAACAATCGATCATTTACTTTCGAGTTGTTATCTTTCATTTTATCGCATTTTTACATTCAATTGTACTTATACTTTTCTCCCGTTGTTCCTACACTTTACTTTTTACCAATAATTTAGATCGGTTGCATCTTTTCCAGAGTGACATAGGAGTTGTCATAAACAATAAAGCTGAAGCTTTGTCTCTTTGGTGAAAGATTTTGTTGAGGGAACTTTCCCTGGTGAAGATCTTTTTGGCATGCTCAGTGAGACCATTGTGTTCCGCTCTTAGGAGTTGTTGATGACAAAAACAAGGAATTAGGTGAGTTGCTCTTCTATTGGCGAGGATAATTCATCCCCATAGTGTGTTGGAGAGAGAACTGTCCGTTCCGAGATTTCCAATTAGAATCCAGATCCTATTGATGGTTTCGATACGGCTAATAATCCTAAGGGCATTCCATGAGAATTGTTCAAAGACCAAATGAAAGAGTTGGCCCCAAATCCAATGGTGATGGCCACTATGAGAAGGATGTTTAAAAAACAACAAAATGATCGGCCAATCATATGGCTAGTTATTTGTCGAGTATTTCAACTCCTCTTTTAAACAATTTGGTTATGATCGACTTTGAGGATGGGAGTGCCAAATCAAGCAAATGTGATTCATAACGATCACACCGGCATAGTTCCATGACCCATGCAAGTTCCAGCCCAACCTATTGTTAGCGATTCGAATCCCATGCTATCGGTTAGAATTTTACAAAGAGCTAGTAGTGTGAACGACTAGAACTAAATCAACCGAGTGAACAAGTTCGAATGCTTAAAATGTTTACCCTTGCCGGATCAGCACTAGAAATCTCTAGTGGTATAAATCTGCAAGGGTAATCGAAGATACTTCAAACCCTGAAAATGGGGCTTAGACGAGTGTCCCGCAACCAAGACTCCCTCATATTAATTGTTTAGGGGGCAATAATGTGACATCGTCTACGGGGGTAGTGTATAGTGGGATGATTCCCATGCTGGTTGCAAGGTAGTAGCTTTATCGATTATAATAGGGATCAAGCGATTTTGCAAATTGTCCTCCTTCACCATCGAGGGTATGAATGAATCAGGCCAATCAAGCGGTGGATCCGTAAAAGATCAAAGGATGATAAAACAGGCCGCTTGTTTAGTGATGTAGAGGATGGGATTGGATGGAGGCGTCCCGAGGCCTGTGTATCACAAATTGTACTCGGATTGAATTGATAATGTTCCATACCCCGGGGGATATAAAATTCCTGAGTTTACTCTCTTTACTGGGGAGGATAATTAGTCCACAATAGAACATATTAGCTGATTTATGGCTCAATTTGGTGATGTTAACAATAACAGGAGATTGTACATTTATTCTCTCTCGCTATTATCGAAGACGACATTCACTTGGTATCTTGGACTTCCTAGAAATTTGGTACATAATTGGGAAGAAATGAAGAACAAATTCCATTCACAATTTTACCGTACAATTCCCAAAGTGACATTGTCGGATTTGGCAACGGTCAAGCACTATAACAACGAAATTGTTGATTAGCTTGTTACGCGAATTAAAAAGATAAGAAATTGGTGTTTGTTCTTCCTTTCGAAAAAGAAATTGTTGAAATGGCCAAAAATGGTCTAAAGTTTGCATTAAAGGAGCGTTTGACTAGGCAAAAATTCACTAATTTATTCTCATTAACTGTTGCAACAACTCAATACTAGAATCTTTAGAAGGAAAAAGATAAGAAGCCCTATCGGGATTATAAGCACAATGTGGTAATGTATGATCCTGAAGAGGATTTGGAAGAGGATAATACTCAGGATGATGCTACTGGGATTACGGTGGCAAAGATGACTCTGGATAAGGCATAAGTCTGCCATGCTTTCAAGCCCGCTAAAATAAAAGGAGTAAGTAATGGTCAAGGTTAAGTACACATCAAGGTATTCATTTGATGTCGCCGAGTTGGATGATATCATTGACAACTTGGTACGCGATGGGGTGGTAAGGTCAACGAGGGTCATGCCATCCCAAGCAAGGAGGAAATTGGCAATAGAAGGTATTGTAAATGGCGCAGTCTTGGAGCCATAGTACCAATAATTGCAATGTTTTCAAGAAAGCTGTTCAAGAGGCAATTCGTCAAGGTAAGATTAAATTTGCTAATGAAAAAGATAGGAGAATGGAAATTGACTCGAATCCATTCCCTCAAATGACTCGGAATGGTGTCGATAGCTTTTAGAGGACATACAAACCGAAGGAATTTATGTCAAAGGTGCCAAAGAGAAATCATGGATCGGTATTTCTCGAATGGTGATGGCTATCCTATAGTATCGAGGTATTGCCATGATCGGGAAGGAACATTTGTAAGATTGGAACATGAACGATGATTGGTAGTACCACCAATCTCCTCAGTACTATGGCTTCTTATGCAATTACTTTGTTCACATACAACTGATGGTTGAAGATAGGAGAAATCCAAGGTTCGAGGGGAGGTGTTTTAATGAGCATAGTTTCCAAGAATAGAAGCTGAAAGTGTGGCGACGCCAAGATGGAAACGGACAAGTAAGGTACTGCTCAAGTGGCTTTATGAAGAAGGGCATCTAGACATTGGAACTTTGGGAAAACTAAGTAGAAAGTTTGATTATTACGTTTGGTACTCGAGGACTCCTAAGCTAAAACAAAAGTCACTTGAGGTGGTACTATTAGGATGGGGATCCAAATTCAAATAAGAAGATGAATTCCCACCTTTAATCATTCAACATGAGAAGCCTCCTAGAATAATCAAACACAACCCTCCTAAGGGCAGTGGTTTATAGGGAAAGAAATCTAGCATAGCTTGCAAGAAACTCAGCCTTTTGAGCAAAAGTTGATGTCAAGGACGCGGAGAAAGAGAATGCAGTAAAAGAAAAGGCTGCAAGAATTATGTATGCAGACCGGGACTTCAAAAATATCAAAAAGTAAACATCGCAATAAAACCAAAAGTCTAGTTTGGATAAGACAAGAGGGAGATTTTTCTAAGGTGGATGGAGAGTATAATAGCTACCAAGAAGAAGACATTGTAGAAAGAAAGAGCCCTTCTTGAAAGCATAAATAACAAGGACTAAGAGAAGGGTAGACAAAGTGAAAAGTAAGTTCGATAAAGGAAGATTCGATTATGGTTCCTCGGTTGGGTCACCTAAGTTCAAAGTTTCTACTTACTGTCAATTATTCAAAAAACTATATGCTTTTGCTCATCTTAAGGTAGCCCATTTAAATTTAAGAGCGTAGAACTCCTATTCAATTTTAAGTATAAGTCACTTTCTAAATTTCAAGCATACAATGATACATTTCTTATAGGGGTCATGGTCGGATTAGATTGCAATCTGTCACCCCCGAACCTTGAGCTCGCTCACATCCCTCGGAGGTCAATAAAATTTGCGACGTCCCAAGATGCATCGCGACCCATTCATTTTATTGCACATACGGAAGCGTATAAACAATCCCCAAACAACACAAATATGGGATAGAAAAGTATAATACAAATTTTCACAATACACTTTTATAAACAAACTAGGTTTATATACAATACTAGTCTATAACCAAAAGCCTACTCTAAAAAGAAGAGTCACCAAGCCATCTAGGCGCACGACTCCTCAATCAAAACCTCCGAGGCCTCTCGGGGTTTCTAATTCTTCTACGACACCATCAAGGGGATCAACTACCCCCTCACCCCCCGCAATGTTGACCGCAATGGCGGGCATGTCGAAACCCTGAAGGGGATCTTCTCGAATTCCATTGATCCTATGATGAAACCATGCCCTAAATCAATGAGGTACCGACTCGAGGTTGGCCCTCATCGACCAAGATAGTGGTCATAATGAGCTCATGAATCTAGGGACTCCGGGGAATAGGGACGTTGGTACTCGCTTCGTATACCCCCTCGGTTGTCCAAAATGTACTAGAGGAACCACCATCTACAGACTTGAAAAGATTTAGCCCTTGATGGGGGTGAGAGAATGTCTCAGCAAGTTCATGCCCTAAATCCTAATTAGGAGGGAAATATGTCTAGAGATAGTCTAATCACATATCATATAAGACTCACCTCACCTCAATTCCTTCCTGGATGTCATTACAGTTCATATCACATATAATTGCATTAAAAGCACTCATCAATTGGGATGTCTCAACTTATATCATAGACAAGTGTCCCACTTAAAGGGCCAAATCGTTATGACACGTCTCATTCCATGCCACACAATTTTTTTCTCATAATCAAGCGCGTCAATTTCAATCATCCATGCACCCTAATAGATTACGACCCAATGGCCACGATCTACTCAACAGTCAACGGTCTTCCGGCGTAACCGAGCGTTGTCTCGCATCATAGAGCACGGCAACGTTTACATCTAGACGGCATTCCACAAGGGAGCATCGGCCTAGCCTTTATTGCGACCGACATCCATTAACTTGGGGCATTCCCGGAGGACCATCATTCGGCACCAAAGGCTCATGACGGGTTCTCATATCATTCATGCACACATCCGATCCCGGCAAAGACATCATGCTTTGCACTCAATTGTCCCAATTAAAATAATGCACTTGGCACATTTTCTTTATATTAAAAACATACGATAAAATAATCATATGTGAGTACACGATCATATCAAACCAAACAAATTGATATTATTCCTTTTTAATATCCCACTATTTGATATAGTATTTAAAAGCAATTTTGGTGTCAAAACCCGACACCTAGTATTTTAATTTCACAATTTTGAAATAAATACTTAAATTTTACAAGCATCACTCAATTGCACAATTTAACAATCAATTACATAAACTAAGTATACCACTACAATCAGCACGGAATTTCGGCTACCAGCTATCCTGGTATAATTTTTGAAAAATACTAAATAATTAAATAATTAGCAAAATTAATTAAATAAATACAAATTAATTAGATAAATGCGTACTTGGCCTAAAACACTAATTTAACCACCTAGACGGGCCTAGAAAAATAATACACCTATATAATTAAATATTACAATCTAATTAACCCTTAAATAATCTAATCTAACCACTTAATTAGTCTAATTAAGTAACTAAATCACTAATTACAACTAACTAACCACCTAAGCCATATTTAAGCTAATATAATTATCCCCTAAATATCATTAACCTCCAAAGTAAGGTTTAGTGAGTAAACTCATCGGATTAGCGGGCCGGTGAGTTTACAAATGACGGCAAAAAGAACGCGACGCAAGCGACACTCAAGTCTATGTTGATGCCAAGGAGGTTCGGACGGGCTCGGAAAAGGCCCATGAAGTCTCAGCTTGGGTTGAGACTCGGCTTTTGCTTGCTGGCTGTAATAGGCGACCAAAGGGGCTAGGACGGTGGAAAGGGGCATGGCGGGCGGCTAGGTGGTGACAAAGCGGGTCCGGGCGGCTTAGGGGTGGCAAACGACTACTGGATGACGATCGACGGCTATTAGACGAAGGGCTCGATGGCTTGGGACTTCGGGATGGCAACTAGGATGCAAGCGGGGGTAGGCGTGATAGCGGGACGCGGCGAGTTCGGCGCACGGCAACGGCACACAATAGGCGGCAGAGGGCGGTCAACGGGTTATTGCTGTCTCTTGGCTAGCTTTCTCTAGTTTTCTTGAGCTCAAAAAACAACAATGGGAAAACAAAGCCGATGAAGAAGAAGAAGAAGAAGAAGAAGAAGAAGAAGAAGAAGAAGAAGAGAGAAGAGCTCAGCTGAAGAGGGACCACCAAATACCTTGAAAGACTCCCTAAATATCTCATTTCGCTCATTACAAGGCCGCCACCACATTCAGCCATATCCATAGTAGCTATTTCCCTTTCAAATCTTCCTCAACAAGCCATGGAAGTGGCTGAAAGGTTGCACCCCACATGGACCTACGAATTTTGAACATTTCTCCTCTAATTCCAATTCAAATCCTCTCCAATTCTATCCAATTGGTGCCCAAAAATTCTAGCCAAGGTATCCACATCCTATCCACAATTTTCCTTGTCAATGAATCCATCTTGAACACCAAAATCCACACCAAAAACGGCCCTCTTAATTTACCGGTCCAAAAACGCCCAATCTTGAATTTTTGCCAAAAACTCGAGTTTGCAGAAAATTCTTTGGAGGATAAGTTGACGTTCCTAAAATAAATCGTGACATGATAGAACTTTCAATTTATGAAATTGGTTTTAATTTCGCAGTTAATTTCAAGCGGACGCAATTTTAGCGTGACCTAATCTACCGGGTAGCTTTTAGGAATTTTTAGTGCATTTAACCCGTGGTCAATTATTTTTTAGCCACATTGTACATCTTCAACTTATTGGCGACTCTCGATTGTCGTGAAAATCTCGAGATTTCAAATACGAGCATAGAGTACGAAATGAGAAAAAATCAGTTTAGTGCCATTCGACAAGAATTTTGCAAGTATGTGGAATACTTTAATCACATATCTCTCGTCGAATCGATCTATCTCTCGATCTCCGATCAATTTTGATAGTGCCATATTGACCCTTACATATTAGCACGGTCGAGCAATCGACTTACGGTTGAATTCTCAAGTCATTTGCGTTTAGATTCCTTAACAACTTCACCGATAGATTAGTTTTTTTGTGAGTGATTAGTTCGGAGAAAAGACTATCGGCGTGTTGATGAAAATCCTAACTTATTCAATCGAAAACAAAATCTGAAAATCAGAATGTCACACAATTACTATCCGGAAAGAATAATTTCTTGTAGCACTACCTTATTTAATACGAGAACAAATCCGCTATTAAATTAGAGGGGACTACAATGGCCAAATCCCTTATCAAAATCTCTCATGTAGAGAATTAATCTCCTATGTCCAAAAAGAGGGCATGCATGTGTTCCCCACTTGAAGGAAATATTACAAACAAAGAAATATTTATCATCTTTCTATGCTCGATATAATCATTGTTTCAGCGAATTTAAGGGTTCAAACTCCAATTCTTATAACAAAAATTGCTACAAACAACAAGACAAATTGTGTTAGCCGCAAGAGTAGCTCTCTAAACGCAGTGATTTGTGCAGAGAATCTTCCTTTCTTTTCAGCTTTCCCTTCCTAATGTCTCATTTAATTCACCTTCTTTCAGTTTTCTCCTCAAACTCTAGCGTACAAGGCTTGTGTAAATATAGACCATTGGGTGTGACCCAAGTCACATTTCAGTATGCAAAATTCGCTCTGTTGATTGGTGTCGAGAATTTCCAATCCATAAATTAAAAGTCACCTATTTGAAACCCCATAAACTGCGTGTAATTTGCAAGGCCGCATGCACATGTAAAAAAACTTAACGAAACCAGTATTTAAAACTTGCATGATGTCCTTTTGATTTCTAAATATTTTGGCAATGGAATAGACCATTGATATGATATATGCTTCACTTTGAACCTCGTAAAATGAAACTGCAATAATATGCCTCCTTTACTCATGAGATGAAGTTCGATTCCCATCATTCGCATTATTACAATAGTAATGCAATCACAAATTTAAACTGTGATAATATGCCTCATTCATTTATTCATAAGATGAAGCTTGATTCCCAATTGTTTGCCCAGGATGTTGAAAAAACAAAAGATCAAATGTTCCCATGTTTGAACAACGCTTCCAAATTATAAGGCTTGGTTGTGCGCAAACGTCCACTCCACATCAATTGCGCAAATTGCTGATGAACTCTCTCGTTGGATGGTAGGAATCGAAGAACACATACTCCTTGGGATTAGGGCACAACGAGTACTCTTTCACCCCTCTCATGCCTCCGCAGCTATTGTTCCCCTCGTAGGGACTCGAGCCACAACACGCCGATTTCCCTTCCTTGAAACCTGGAATTTAATTTCATGAGATTAACGAAAATCTAGGGAAAAGTTTAATTTGTGCAAATAATGCAAATGACTGACCATATTTTGATGGGTATTGGATTCTTTCAATCCAGGAAGTGTACACGTCGAAGAGGGAGTACTTGAATCCCTGCAATTGAGACTCTAGCTTGGCGAGAGTCTTGGGAAAAGCTACGTTGTGAAGCTTCGTTAGCTTCATGGCTGGTCTCAAACAAGAACCATTTCCGATTACCAATCGAAGGGCTGGGAGGCACCCAACAGGTGGAACTGCCAAAAACCCAAATTTTCTTGCTCCAACTTTATATATACCCTGGAAAAAAAAATCGAAGATCGATCCATGTGTTACAATCCTTTATCAATTGCAACAATTGATAAAGATGTGTGATAACATTTAATTTAATATCAGACTAAAGAAAAAGTCAAATTTATAAGAGGTTCGGAGTAGAACGTGAAAAATACATGGGAAAAAAACAAATAATGAAGTGCAACCGACCTTTAAATACCCTTTAACAAATTACTTATTTATTATAATGAAGTCATCATAGAAAATGAAAACTTTTATTAAGTGTCTTGAGTGTGAAAGCATGTTTGCTTAATATGACTCAAATAATAAGAAAATATTTTGACTATAGAACCAACATGAAAATCGCTTTAATATCTCAAAAGATCATAGATATATATTTTAATAAGGAATTATTGGTTAGCATCAAACAAAAAGTCAGGGAGCGACAGAACCATAAAGAAGAAAATGCGTTGGTCAACAAAATCCTCAAACCGACCAAAAAAAAAAAATCCTCCCTATAATTGCAACCCTATTGACTTGTTTATATGGATTTAATAGTGCTGTACTGCTCCGCAATTGAAGAGAAATTATGGATATGGCTTACCTCAAGGACAGTGCTAATGTTGCCAACCACCATCCCTACGTAATCCTCCATAGAAATGGACTGAAACAGAGCTGGATTGTTGACAACCGGGTACATGTAATCGTTGCCTCCGATGCTGACCATGTAAACGCCCTCCGAAACCATTCTCTTTGCCTTCTCGTCCCCCAGCTTCCTCTTCAGATCCTTCACCAGTTTCTCGAACTGCTTGAGCTGAGTCCCGAGATCCACCACCTAAAGAAGCAAAACTAAGTAAGACGACCCGGAAGTGGAACATAAAAAAACATCTAAGCAAAGACAAGGAAAGAGACTCGTCATACATATCCTTGGTGAGTTTCGGTTAAAGCGCCAGCTCCACCAGATGCGAAATTCGCCCCTCCCACAAATTCGCCGTTCTTTTGCTGGAGATATGATGGGATCGGTGGTAGCTTCGCATATTCAGCTGAATCGCCCAAAAATATTTTGAGTGTGCAATCGATCATTTATATGGGGAAGGGGGGGGGGTGGGGAAGACTAAAGCATGGAGAAGTTATACCAATAAAATCAGCCATAAGACGACCGTTAGTGAATCTGCCAGTCGGATAGTGGAAGAAAGTCTCGCCATAAGGAGGGAAGTTTGCCCTGAAAGACACTGTAGTGTTTATGTAGTTGTTGGTCCCAGCGTCGTTGAGTGAGTCGCCGAAGATGAACAGAGCGACGTCATGTTGGGGTCGATCAATGTCGCAGCGAGACAAGAGGATAATGCTGGCGAAGACGGCGACGAAAAGGATGTGGAGATACGGAGCCGACATGGCGAACTTGGGTCGGACGATGAGGCGTCCCGATGCTTGGGTGACTTAAATACGTAACTTGGGAAGAGGAAGGCTCCTGGTAGCTCTTCCCTCTTCTGGCCAAACATATGACGTCATAAATTGGCAGGGTAAAAACTTTCTGGGGCTGTTTGCTTGCCAAATTTACATTCTGACTTTCGCTACACATTTATAGTAGGTGAGGCAATTCCGTACTTCATTTTTTTTTTTTTTTTTTCGATTTTGCGGTCCACCGGCAATTTCAGCACATCTCCGCAGAAGTTTCGGTCGAAGCAACTCATTATCAATTTATAAATTATAATCTTTTCAATTTTTCGCAACCCCATATTACCTAGAGCTCTTCACAGAAATTCCGGAATAATCGAGTAATCGACTTTTATACAATTATATATGGTGACTTAAATAAATTAAATTAATTAATCGCTATCAGTATGTCATGTTTAATTGACTAATTAAGGACTTTTCTACTTCTTGAGCACGTCAGGGTGCTTTCACTGAACTCCGCTCCCACCGCTTCCACGTTTTTGCGCTGGCTGTTCCTTCGTGAAAAACGAAGAAGGGTGCGTTTGGAAACTGCTTTGGAAAGGGCTTTGGAGGGCTAAAGATCTTTAGGCCAAAATTGGAGTGTTTGGAAACTACTTTCGAAGGGGCTTATGGGGGAAGCTGGCATTTGCAAGGCTGAAAGCCCAAGGCAGGTCCTAGGCTGCCTTGGGCTTTCAGCATTCTCGGAATGCCCAAGGTACTGTTTATGGTACTGTTCATCGTCTTCCTTCTCCAGCCACGCCGCTGATCAGAGACGAGCTCGAGAGGCCGGCGAGGTCACGGCTGAGGTCGGCGAGGTCGCGGCGACCATCACCGGCGAGTCACGGCGACCGCTCGTGAGTCCCGGCGACAGCACGCAAGTCGCGTCGCCGTGACCAGCTCTGGTTCGCGCTCTCTGGGTCGCGCGACCTCGGGCGCGACCCAGATCTGGGTGGCCGGAGGTCGCGCGACCTCAGGCGCGACCCAGATCTGGTAGCCGGAGGTCGCACGACCTCGCGGCGACCAGATCTGGTCGCGCCTGAGGTCGCGCGACCTCCGGCGACCAGATCTGGTCGCGCCTGAGGTCGCGCGACCTCCGGCCACCCAGATCTGGGTCGCGCCGGTCGCCCGACCTCCGGCGGACCCAGATCTGGGTCGGGCGACCTCCGTGAAAGGCCACCGGGGGTCGCTTGGGGTCAGGCGACCCTTGCCGGAGGTCGCCCGACCCTGGGCGACCCTCGCCGGTCCTCTCCGGGGGCCACCTGAGGCCGCCGGCGGCCATTTTCCTTGCCGGCGACCGCCTGCCTTGCCGGTCAATTTTTTTATTTTTCTTTTGATAATTTTTTTTATCATCAAAGCCCTTTGCAAATATTATTTCTCCAAACGCCATTTCGCTTCAAAAAGTACTTTAAATGACTTTGAAAGATAATTTACCAAACACACTTTTTGCATTTTTAAAAACATCTTTAAGTCAAAGGTCTTTGCGATTTTTTAAGGACTTTCCGAAAAGCCTTCCCAAACGCACCCGAAGGGCTTGCATAAGCAAAAGTAGGAAAATGGATCTCACTTCAAGCAAATAGCGTGGAAGTACTTTTGTCACGTCAGTCTAAGTTTGGAGGTTTTAGTGTTAGAAAATAAAAAATTCGATTATCAATATCATAATGGGCATGATTTAGAGTCTTTCGGTGTCGTGGCGACATAATTTATAGTTTTTACCATCATTAACCCTAAAAAGTATTGTGCGTAATGTCTCACTGATTTCTTCACATGTAATTCGGTCAAGATTAACCGTAGAAAATTAATAATGAATGGGTGAAGTCTGCCTCAGAAGAAGAAGAATTCAAAATAATCATAGAAAATCAATGCCGTTTGGCATGTGAAAAACGATGAGTGGAGATGTGTTGCTGATTATTGGATGCCCAATGGCTATATAGGAAATAATTAGCATCTTAATAATTAGCTAATACTTATTTCAATATGTCTTCTATTACTTGTCCAGGTTTCGTCCTTTTTAAGTTAGCAAGTGCGTCGTGATTTTCTAGATATGCTTTTGCACGCTATTTTGTTTACACAATCGCAATAGTTTGGAATGTTGGTTTCATTCTCTAGATACGCAGGTGATTGCTCAATTTTGCATATCGAGACTTAGTATCTTCTAATTGGGAGTTTCAACAAATGAAAGTTAAAGGGAAATGACAATAATACGTTTACAAACATTAGAATTTATAAACATTATGAAAAACGAGCAAATAGATGTCCTCATAAATAGGATTCATACATAAAATTGATTTGTCATTTTCTTTTCAATTTTTCACCACCCCATATTGCCAAGGGGTACTCACAGAATTCTTTCTCTAGCACAAAGACATCGAGTAATTGAGTTTTATGTAATTAAATACAATGATTGAAATAAATTAATTAATATCATCCTTAACTTCCTAGTTAAGGACTTTTCAATTATTGAGCACGATATGACAAAAAAAGATAGGGATAAGTATATTAGAAGTCTAAAAACTTGTCACGAAATATAATTGAATTTTAAAACTCTCAAAAAGTGTGATCAAATCCTACAACTTTCAAAAAGTGTTATCAAATGAGGGACCTAATTTGATCAATTTGACAACTTTTAAAACTTGATTGCACTTTTTGAAAGTTTTAAGATTCGATTGCACTTTCTTAACAAGTTTTAGTATTTAATTGCACTTTTTAAAAGTTTTAAAGCTAAATTACACTTTATTGACAAATTTTAGAAATTTCAATATATATTTAGAATATATATATGGAGCACGTGGAAGTGCTTTCACTAAATTCCCTTCCACGTTTTTGCGCTGGGCGTTCCTTCATGAACAAGCGAAAAAGGGGTCTTATTATCTAAGCACTTGCATTTTTTAAGAGTTAATATCCTAAAAACCCCAACCTGCACACCTATGACAAATTTATCCTAAACTATTTTTTAAACCACCGAAAACCCCAAATTGGTACACTTGTGACAAATTTACCCTCTCGTTAGTTTCGTTGAATTTCTTTGTCAAATTATTAAGTTAAATGATACGTAACAATTGACCGGTGAGATTTTACACTTTGTTTGTCACAATTTACAATTTTTGTGATTTTTTTATGGTACTAATCAAATTTAGTGAATGGTATATTTGTGACAAATTTACCAATTTAGGATTTTTTACGGTCAAATAAATTTGTTTGGGGTAAATTTATCATAAATGTATCGGTTTAGGGTTTTTATGGTCGATCGAGGTAAATTTATCACGGGTGTGCATCAGGTTTGAGTTTTTTCGGGGTATTAACCTTTTTTGAAATCATCCACGTTGACAATCTAATCCAAGTGGTAGTAACTGATGACAAAAAAGTGCTCAACATAAACAAGCTAATAATAAGTGGTAGGAAAATACCACAAATAACCCTGAATAATGCTTCCGACGAAAAAAAAAAAAATGCCCAAAGCACCTCGTTTTTTTCCTCCCAAACCTCTAAATTTGTACTAGTATGACACAAATACATTATATCAACCACAAAAAGATTTAAGTTTTGTCCAACGTGACATCAATAGCCTAAGCTCTTTTTTTTTTTTTTTTTTTTTTTTGGCTTTTCGTGTCTTCGCTACCCCAACTTGTACCAATATACCATTCATTTACTACAGAAAATGATCATAATCTCAATAGCCCCAATTGTTTGTCGGGTCACCAATAATCCAAAATTGTACTAGTGATAGAAACAAAAACATTTTATCACCCAGTACGTCCAAGAGGACCATTTAAAGTCTAATGTGATAACTTGCATAAACAATAGTAGGAAAACAGAGTTTACATGGATCTCACTTCAAGCAAATAGCTTGAAAGTACTTTTGTGACACTGATGCAAATTTGAAGGTTTTGATGTTAAGAAAAAAAAAAGATTATTTATATCATAATGGACATAATTTACAGCTTTTTGGCGTTGCAGTGATATAGTTTAGCGTTTTTGACATTATTAACCCTAAAAAGTATCGTGCTTGATGTCTCACTAACTTCCTCACATGTAACTTTCGTCAAGATTATCTGTAGAAAATTAATAAAGGGTGAAGTCTGCCTTAGAAGAAGAAGAATTCAAAATAAACATAGAAAATCAATACTCTTTGGCATGTGAGAAACGACGAGTGGATATGTGAAGGCATCGACTATGATTGAGAGAAGGCTTAACTTATTCACCCAAAAGTCTTTTCATAGTTCAATGGAGATATGTAAAGTAAATCATTATAAGTAGACCTATTAAAATAGATCATAAACGTATTTTTTCACTTATATTTGATGTGATGAGTTGATAAGCAAGTTAGTTATATTCAGTAAATTAATCATAAATAGGTTTAGAATGATAATGCCTAAAATAATACCACTATTAAATGAGTTTACAATTGATTTAGATCCAATCCACTTCATTACTCTCTTCACTTTTTCTCGCCCTTACGTTCTCGCTCGCTCACTCTATGCTTTCGCTCAAATTTTCCTAGATTGGGTTATATGTATAAGTGTTTTATAGATCAGGTACGGGTTACTAAATTTATATTGCATGAAAATTAGTATGAAAAAATGGTTAAAATGTGTTAATTTGGGTCGAAGTATTTTTAATTCAACCCGCCTATTTGATGAGTCCAGCCACAAGCCAAAGCCACAAGTCAATTACAAAAGCAATAAATTTCTCTTCCCTTGAATTGTTTTTTGGGTTTAAAAGAGACCAAAGCCCACATGTTTTCACTTACCAAAAAAAAAAAAAGCCCACATGTTTTCAGACAATGGAGAAATCAGTCATCATCAATCATCGATTTGTCAGTTAAGGCAAGACCAAAAGGGTTAAGTCCCCATTAAGGTTTGTGAATTCGTGGCTGCTGGGGACTTCGGATGACTTTTCCTAGTCCGACTTTACTCCACGTGTAAGAGTTGGCTGGTAGGTGAGGGGTGAATGGTCAAAGAAGAGAAGACCGAGAGCCCACTCGGGAGAAAAGGTCGAAGAAAAAGAAAGAGAGAGAGAGCAGGGGCAGAAGAATGGAGAAAGAAGAGAGAAAAGAAAAGAAGGGAAATGATAAAGAAGAAAGGAGGAAGAGAAAATTTTGTAGCGCTTATGATCTGAACGTTTTGCCAAGCCAACTTAACTCTCTTTTACAACGTCAGTAAGTGATCAAAGTAACTAATCGTTTATTTGAACAATTCATTGTAAATAGGGTTTGAAATTTGGAATTATTGAAAATTTGTGCGGCGAAATCTGATTTTTGAGTCATTGAGTTACGTATTTTTATAGAAAAAAATATAGTTTAGGATGTTATGAAAATTTAAAATTTTATGAGTTTTGATTTGAGCTTACAATTTGTTCAAAATAGAATTTTAATGTGGGAGTTAGGCTGCGTATTCTTTTCGTTCCTTCTCTCTCTTCTTCTTCTTGCACCTTTTCTCCGTGGGCTCTGTCTTCTCCTCTTCTTTGACCGTTTATCCTTGGCCCACCAGTCAGAAAAATAGGGGAAAGAACAGGCTCTTGCACCAAATCTGTTCAAATTCAATGTACACACACACGTTTATAATGACAGTTAGGTATATGACTTGTCATCTATTAAAAAGAGTGCTACCGACACACACACATATACACACATGTTTATAATGACAGTTAGGTATATGATTTTCCATATGCTAAAAGAGTGCTACACACACATATATACATACACACATACATTTATAGTGACGGTTAGGTATACAAATTGTCATATGTTAAAGAGTGCTATCAATGATTGCTTGGACGCATTTAATAAGCAAATTTTTTGTTTGAGACAATTAAATTTTCAAGGCACTAAATTGTGCTTAACACAAGAATGATCAATATTTTGAGGGGAAATGTCACAAAAAATCCTAAACTTTACCTAGAGTGATAAATTTACCTTAAACTATTTTTTATGACATAAAAGTCACAGACTTTTTGTTTACTATGACACATTTATCAAAAACTTCTCTCTATGACCTCAAAAATCTCAAACTTTTATTTGTATGATATATTTATCACAAATTTTTTTCTGTGACACTAAATTTTTAAGATAAATCTGTCACACAGATACAAATTTAGGTTTTTTTGATGTCACTAAATAAAGTTTGAGGTTTTTATGTAACAAAAGAGAAGTTTAGAGTAAATGTGTCACACTATATAAATTTGAGGTAAATGTATCACATGAGTACAAGTTTGGGGTTCTCAGTGGCTTTTTTACCCTATTTTGAAAATTGTATGATTTCCTAAATTGGTTGCCTAACAATTGCTATTGAAGAGAAAATCTTAATTTGAATCATTCCACTCGGGAAAAACATGATGTGATTCTAATGTGAGATTCGTCACCCTAACCCCTCACCTGTGTGCTCAAAGGAAGTTTTCAAGTAGCATGCTACAACTAGAGTTGATTGATTAAGTGGGAGATACTTAGGCTCCGTTTGGTTTAGCTTTCCCAAGGGGCTTTGGGCCCCAAAGCCCTTTAGGGAAAATATTTTGTGTTTGGCAAACAATTTTGAAAGCTCATTGGCCAAATATCATCATTCCTAATGTTGAAAGCCCAATGCAGATCCGGACCGCTTTGAGCATTAGGCATTTTGGAAATGCAAGTTTTATCACTGTTCATCTTCTTCCTCATTCGTCTTTGTCTTTCCCCGCCTAAGAGACACGGGTTTCACCTAGCCGCCACCACCGCATAGGGGTCACGCGTCCCTGGGTGACCACCGCCCGGGGTGGCGCGACCCGTGACCGTGTGGCGTCGCCTCGGGTTGTGCTAGCTAGGGGATGCCGCCGAGGTCATGACCTTAGGCCACCAAATCTAGCAAGATCAAAGGCTAGATCCGGCAATGACCTCAGTCACCAGATCTAGTGGTCTCGACGGCCAACCGCCGCCCGAAGAATTGACCGGCGATTAGCCGATCGCCAAATTTGATTTTCAAACTTAAAATTAAATTTAAAAAAAAAAAGCCAATTATAAATGTGAGTTTTGCCAAACGGTGTTTATGCTAAATTACTTTTCAATGCTATTGACATTACAATTTACCAAACGGTGTAATATTTCGAAAAACCCCTTTACCTCAAAGATATTTGCATTTTCTCAAAGTCATTTCCCCATCGTTGAACCAAACGAGCCCTTAGTATGGGACCACAAGTCCTTATTCATAATCTACCTAAAATCAAAAACTTTTCTGCATAACATGGGATCGTATGAATTGGGTCGGGTATGGCAAAATTGGCGATTTGGGTCCGAAAAGAAATCACTTCCTTAGGTTCATTTGTTCTTCCTTTTGAGCCAATTGAGCTGAGTCGAGCTTTCCCCACCTATGGCTCGCATACATACAAGGGGTGAACCCTGAACACGAGGTTCGCCCATCGAATTCATGTGGATCGAAATGCCCTACTCCATCCAACCCACAACAACTCTATGTCCCAATCATGGATGTTTTCAATAAATTGGGTCACCTTTGACGTATAATAGGAGTGGGAAAACCGTAAATGGGGGATGGAGAGGGGATGGTGGTAATTAATTTCATGGGATAAGGGTGTGGAACATGGAGTCACCTTTGATGAATAATAGAAAGTGGGAAAAACCATAAATGGGTGATGGAGGGGGGATGGTGGTAATTAATTTCAGAGGATAAGGGTGTGGAGCATGGGGTCACCTTGATGAATAATAGGAAGTAGGAAAAACAATAAATGGGCAATGGAGGGGAGGGACGGTTGTAATTAATATCACAAGATAAGGGTGTAGAGCACACCAGATGGAAGTTTCAATGACCTTTGGCTTTGCCATCATCGTCGTTCTCATCTTCGTCATTGTCGTCTATCTATCAAATTTTGGATGTGTGAATGTTGTCACAATCGTGATAGAAAGAGACCGAAGAAAGGTCTTGGTGTCTCTTGCCGCTCACCACCCATGTGGATTGAGAGCTCAAATGAGGTGGCCAGTTGAATGCCCTACTATGTCAATCTCAACCCCCCCCCCCCACACCCATTTTTTTAATCGTACGGCCACTCACTTTGCTTTCAAGGAGAAGCGAAGTGCTTGCCCAAGCATCGACGACTATCTTTAATCGAGGTGAAAATGACACAAATGGTCATTGAAGTTTGATCAAATGCACAATGTTATTCATGAATTTTTAATCTATTTAATGAGGGTCCCTAAATTTGAGCTAATATATGATATATTTTCTAAACCTTTAATTTGGTCAATATTATCCATAGACTTTATCTCAATATTTGACATTGTTGACACCTAAATTTTGTCATTTTTAAGGACCTAATTACATAGAAAATTAGATATTAATCTCTAAAAAAGAGAGTAAAAAAGTAAAGTAAATAACTTTCACTAAAATGCATCGGGTTCTCATTAAATCATATAGGCATTAGGAACATTTGCATTATTAGTATTAAAATTAAAATCAAAAATTGAAATTTTTTAAAATGTTATTAACAATTAAATAGAAAAAAGAAAAAAAGAGGGAAAAAGTGAGATCGCCGGGGCGGCCCGGACCTCTTTCTTTTCTTTTCCTTCTTCTCTCCGCTTGGGCTTGGCCTAGCCCATTCTTTTTCTTTCTTTCTTTTCAGCCCAAGCTGACCTCTCCTTCCCCCCTCCCTCAAGCTCTCATGCGTTCTGCTAAAAAAAGAGAGAGAAGACCAAGGAGGGAGACATAGGAGATAAGCAGAGGAGATAGGCGCGAGCATCACACTCGGAGTTGGTTGGCAAAGGCAGACCAATGGCAACTGTTGACGTGGTAGTAGGCCATCCGCATCGGTGCTTAAAACAAGAGGGGAAAGAATGAGAAAGGGGGTCTTAGGCAAAAGTCCGAGCGAAAGGGGGTTGGTTCTTTTCTTCGGTTGAGAGTGACAGAAAATAAAGATGAATGAAGTGGTAGAATTTTCTGTATATTCATATATTGTGTACAATTACAATGATTCACTTATAGTGTAAGAATACAAGGAATTTAGGAAATAATATACAAAGAATCATAATCTCCATTAACTAAGGCAATTACAAATCTACTTGAATCAATCACAATCGGCGCCAAGGTCAAAATCTTCAATTATATCTTCAACACTCCCTCTCAAGCGATGGCTTGTATATGTCAAGGACACCAAGCTTGCTTAGTAAATATGTATGTTGTTTCGACATAGTGGCTTAATAAAAACATCTCTTTGGTTGATCCACAGTTCCAATTCCCTTTGCTACTAGTACTCCTCCGTGATATTGTCTCGAGTGAAATGGCAATCAACTTTTATATGCTTTGTTCTTTCATGAAATACAGGATTTGCCTCTAATTTGAGTGCAAAGCATTGGTGTCACGAAACAATTAAGTTGGTCTGCTAACTTGTAATTCGAGGTTTGAGAGCAATCCTCAAATCCAAACTACTTCATAAGTAGTTTTCACCATGGCCCGATACTTTGATTCATTGATGACAATGATACGAGTTGACTACTTCTTTGTTTTCCATGAAATCAACGAATCTCCCAATTTAATGCAAAAACCGGTGATGGATCTTCTAGTCATTTGGCAAGTAGCATAATTTGTATCTCAAAAAGCTATCATCTTCATGTTGCACTCCCGAGATAAGAATATTCCAAGCCTTGGACATCCCTTCGGATATTTTACAACTTTCAGAGCTACATTCATATGAAACTACTTCGGACTATGCATGAATTGACTTAGAATTTGCACCGCATAGCAAATGTCGGATCTTGTCATGGTAAGATATATCAACTTCCCAACAAGCCTTTGACATGCCGATAGATCCTTGAGCAAAGGGTCATCAATAGATAAAGAGGAAATCATGTCATACTCATGAGTAGTCAGCTTGCTATTCGTTCAATCGGTATGATAGCTAGCTTACACCCCGACAATCTCGCTTCTAAAATGATTTCTAGGATGAATTTCCTCGGCTAAGACGATACCCTTTTCGAACGAGCAATCTTAATATCAAGAAAATATTTAGGAAGTCCCAAATCCTTGATGTGAAAAGTAGAATCCAAATATTCTTTGGATTTTGCAACATGAGAGTCATTATTTCCCATCACAAGTATATCATCAACATATATTAGTAAATAAATTGATGAATTACTTGCATTCCATGTAAATAGGACATAGTCATGCTTAGAATGCTGAAAACCTGCACTGGTTAGAGTAGTAGTAAACTTGGAATACCATTGTCTAGATGCATGTTTCAATCCATATAGGGATTTGCGTAGACGACATACCCGAGACTCCCCCTATCTGTGTAATCCCTCTAGAAGCTCCATATATATTTCTTCATCAAGATCACCATGGAGGAAGGCATTGTGGACATTCGTTAGATGCAACTGCCAATTACGAATGGCAGCAACAGATAAAAAGGATCGAACAGTGACTTCTTTTGCAACCGGAGAGAAAGTCTCATGATACAAAACATTTTCTCTGTGTAAAACCCTTGGCCACCAAGCGAACTTTGTAACATTCAACAGAACCATTAGCTTTAAACTTGATTTTATAGATCCATTTACATCGTATTAGTTTCTGGTGTGGAGGAAGTGGAACAATATCCCAAGTATAATTCTCCATTAGTGTGTTAAGTTCTAATTCCATGGCACTTTGCCATTGAGGATCACGTGACGCTTCATAAAAGGAAGATGGTTCTGTTCTTCTGAGAGACAACTAATGCAACACATGTATTCTGGTGATAACCGATTAAATGAGACGTATGAGGAGACAGGATATTTTGTACCTAAAGAACCTAACACTGAGTAGATATAGTCCTTTGTCCAAGTAGATGGGCAAGTTTGTCAACCAGAACGTCGAGGTTGATCAGCTACCAAATGTTGCAACGCTAGAGAATCTTTATATAGTCAAGTGAAGTCGTAGTTGCAGGAACTTCCTCAAATAATGCTTGAGATACGACCGGTGACCCAATTTCAGATGAGGCTGGAGAAACAGATGACTCCTATATAACTGGCATTGATTGTTCTGGGACGGCCAATAGGTATTGCGATTCCATGGACAAGTCTCGCTCGTATAGAAAAAGACACTTGCCTTCTGATGATGGAGTAGAAGATATCATATCTTTGAAGGGGAATATATCCTTGTGAAATGTGACATCTCTGCTTATAAAGAATCACCCAGTAGAGATATCCATAACTCTGTATCCTTTTTGAAGTGGAAGGTATCCCATGAAAACACATTAGGTAGCACGGGGACCCATTTTATCCAAAAAGCCGACATTTGTCTAATAGCATAAACGACCAAATACTCGAAAATGATCATTTTTTGGTTGTTTCTTGTATAGCATCTCAAAAGGAGTTTTACCATTAAGAATTTTAGTTGGCATACAATTAATCAGATAAGCAGCTGTGACCACACAATCTCTCCATAAATCCTCTGGAATAAAAGCTTGGTATTTTAAAGCACAGGCTACTTCCAAGAGATGTCTATGTTTACGTTCAACAATTCCATTTTGTTGTGAAGTGTAAGTACATAAGCTTTCATGAAGTATTCCATGTGAAGACAGAAATTTGATGCAATCAAAAGTAAAGAATTCATGTCCATTATATGTACGAATTCGTTGCACAAATATATCGAATTGGTTTTTGACTAAAGAAACGAAATTCAATAGATGAGCAAAAGACTGACTTTTTGATTGCATAAGATAAACCCAAGTGCCCCGTGTATAATCATCAACAATAGTAAGGAAGAAACGGGAGCCATCACAATGAGGGGTATGATAAGGGCACCGGATATCCATATGAAGTAATGAGAAGGGTTTATCGGCTCGGGAAGTACTTATTGGAAAGGATTTTCTAGATTGTTTAGCCAAAGGACATATTGGACATTCAGGATGTGGAAAACAAGCACTATGACCCAATCTTTGATGAAAAAAGATATTTTTATTTCTACTAATAGCATTACAAGAGATGCTATTATTCAATAATTCTAAATCTCCTGAGGAATCAATCTAGAAATATAGTCTTTGTGCAACATTACCCAAGCCCATTAGTCTCCCAGTTGAATGGTCTTGAAAGAAACAATTATCGAATTGCATGATGTCGCGACCTAAATTTCGGGTGCACCACCTAAAACTAGGTTAATGGACTACTATATCTTTAACTTAGCTCGGCTCTCCCAAGCCCAAGTCATTCTAATTTAACATGCAAGAGATTATTATCTAGGAGTCGCCACTAATCAATTTTTGGTAGGTCGATTAGACACTTAAGTAAAATAAAGGAAGATTTATTTTACTCCTATGAACCAGAGTTAAGGGTAGGGGACTTGGTTACACTAGAGTTTTCTAACCCTTTCGGTACCATTTCTTTTAATTTTCAAAATATTTTTACAGTGCAACTTGGATTTATTTTAACCTAAATCACTATTATGCAAAAAGGTGATCACACAGATGCTCAAGCGTTCAATAAATAAATTGCATCACACAAAGCAAACAATTTTTTTTTTTTTGGTTTTCTTGAAAATTAGAATGACTTAATTTTATTACTATGCAAATTCTAATTAAATGGGCCTATTATGCAAACTAATTAACATGCACCTCATGACCTAATTTCACTAATGAACAAATTCTGATTAAATGATTCTATTATGCAATCTAGTTAACATGCAACTAGTATTTTTGTATTTTTTATTATTGAAATTCAGACTTAATAAAAACCCTAATTAAACTATCTAAAAATGGATAATTTTCTAATTTATTCTAAGGATTAATTTGACTTAAACCCTATCCTATCTTAGAAAACTATTTTTTTTCGGAAAAATGAGATAATTAAAATGCGCAAAGATTTCTTGAATCAATCCTAATCTATTCCAAAAATTATCTAAAAATGCAATCCTAAAAATGCAATCCTAATTTACTAAACCTACATGCCTAATTTACTAATTATATATGCTCATGCAGAATTTTGATTTTTTTGATTTTCTATTTTTTTAGTTTTTTAAAAAGATAAGTAATTATTAAATAAATATTAAATCTAAGATATCAACAAAATAAATGATTAAAATAATCCAAAAAATAACATGTTGTCTCACAGGTTAAATTAACAATTATCTTAACCCTAATTATCATGACAAATAGATCAAAATAATTAAAAATCAAACGAAGTCTTACAGATCGATTAATAATTATAATAATTAACAATTAAAATTCTACAAAAAAGCCCAGAAATTAATGTAATTAAAAAAATGATCCGATCGCCTTTCGGATCAAATTAATAATTATAATAATTTGGACAAAATCCCTGTAGATAATGTCAGAATATACATAAAATGAAAATCACATTCCTGTACAATAATATTGAAACTTAAAAATAAATAAACTAACATAGCATAAAATAAATAAAAAAAAATATAAATAACAAAAGCCACCTAAAGGGAGACCTGGAAAAGGCAGCAACAGGTAGAGGTCGGCGCTCGGGAATGTGGCTAGCATCGGCACTCCAGTAGGGGCTGGGTCCCAGTGTTGGTTCGACTGTTGTAGCGACGAAGGAGGCGGAGATGCTGGTGCGGATCGTGGGTCGTCAGGCTCCGAGCGGAAAGGCTGCAGCGGAGGCGTGGTGAGAGGGCTCGCGAGCTGCTGCAGGCATCGTAGGCGACAACCAGTGGGGACGGGCAGCTGGGCATCGGGCGCTAGATCGCGGCGTTGGGCACAGAAGGCACGAATTGCCGGCGTCGGGGCGTTTGGGGTTGCTCGAAGATGTCGGTGTCAGTGCACCAACGGGCAGAGATGCTCGGGCGGCGGGCAACAAGCGCAGGCGGTGAGGGGGACGAAGGTGCTCGAGTGCTCATGTTGGGCGCGCAAGCAGAGGCTGGCGGGCATGACGGGGCCGAGCGGGATGCTGAGGCGCTGGCAAGCAACGGGCTGAAATCGGCGACGGGTGGATCGCAAGTTGCAGAGGTGCAGTGGCATTGGGCTCCGAACGGTGGCGCAGGGTCAGGTGAGCAGAGACAAGGGTGCCGGTGCTCGGGCAGAGGCGGCGGCGACGGAGCGTTGGGCGGTAGGCGAGTCGCGAGCCTACGATGGCTGGCGAATGTGTGGTGGAAGGAGGCCGGTAGGGACTTGGCGAGGAAGAAGAACAGTGGCTCTGTTCTTCTTTTTCTTTTTTTTTTTAATTCACCTCGCCTGTCCCCTCACGACCCTCTCTCTCTGTTGTCCCTCTGCATTTCCAGCTTCTGTGCTGACCTTTCTTCAAAAGGTGAAAAGAAGTCTCCTTAAAGAAAAGAAATTCTCTCTCTCTCTCTTTCCAAATTCGCTCTTTCTTACACTAATTTTTTTTTTCACGAGTTCTTTCTCTCCATTTTTTTGAATTTGCCCCCCTTGTCATGAAAAATGAGCCTCTCTTTTATAGTGATTCGAAACGGTATTTTTTACGCATTTAGAGTTACCATTTCTTGTCACATTAAATTAAATCTGTATGATTTGGCAATCAGCTCAATTATGCCCATTTTTCACTTGATTTCAAATTTGTTGCTACATTTAACAAAATCCGGACATCCATCACAATTCCATATTTCCTTGCATAATTCAATCAAATCAGTTTCCCCCATTTTCATTTTTTCTCTTTTTATTTGTTCAAAATGCAATTTTATTTTTCCAAAATTAGGTGTCAACACATGACATGAATTATCTATGTAGACTTTTGAGATAGAGAGCAGGTTGAATTCAAAATTAGGAATGTATAGCACATTCTTGAGAACAAAGTTTGAACCAAGATGAACAGTTCCAATCTTGGTAACATGAATGACGTTTCCATTTGGAAGATGTAGATATATGGGAGATTGTGATTTTCTATCCACATGGGAAAATAAATGTTCATTGCATATTATGTGGTCACTAACTCCTGTATCGATTATCCATGCATCAATAGAAAAAGAATTCTCCTTATGAAGAAAAGTACTTGAGAACCCTGCGCCTTTGTCGTTGGTTTTCAGCTGATTCAGGATTTCAACAGTATGCTGGTATTGATTCTGGATAATTGTCTATTGTTCCCCGTCAATCCCTTTTGTAGAAACTTGATACACTGATGATTCTTTTTTGTTTTTGTCAGTAGGCTTTCCATGGAGTTTCCAACATGTCTCAATAGTATGATGGGGGCGTTTGCAATATTCGCAATATTTATATCTAAATTTACCATTTTGCCCACTAATTTTTCCTGATGACATGGCCTGACGTGGACCGTAGCATCCCTTGTAAGAGGTAGACATGGCCTAATAAGGGCCCTCCAATCCGATCAGATTAAGTGACGATCCTGGGCCGTCCATCAGCGCACATGATCCTGAGCTATCCATTCTAGTGCGCGATCTTGGACCGTCCATGAGCGAGCGTTGATCCCAGCTGCTCATTCCCATCCTTCTAATCTAGACCATCCATTGCTAAGCAACGATCTAGGCCGTCCATGCGGGGAAACCTAGGGTTCTCATCACTTCTCCTTGCCGCAATCACATAATCCATTTTTGGGTATACATCAACTTTGTGAGATCCTCCACCTGCAAGACCTCCGGCCATCTTGCCAAAGCCGACTCTAGAGGAAAGAGCCACGAGACTCATCCCTTCTCCTCCTCGGGTGTGTTCCATCGTAGCAAGACAGTGATTCTCCTCCTGGACCGCTAGCTGATATATGCGGCCAAGGGGTGGTGGAGGATCCATGGCAAGAATTTGAGATCGAAACGCCGAATAGGACTCATTTAAGATGAGTAAGAATCTCGTAGACTTCTCTCATTCTTTGATTTCTTTACATTGCATTAACGTACTCTCGGGTCCTTGTAGGCGTTCTTTAGCGGTCTCGAGTTCATTCCATAGGGCAAAGAGGCGGTTGAAGCAAAAGGTAACCGAGAGGTTCCCTTGCTTCAACTCCGTTAGTGCTTGAGTGATGGTGAAAAGCTTTGCTCAGTCAAGGCGTCCATACATCTTGATGCTATCCTAGAATCGCTTCGCGTCTTCGGTTGGTGGAAGCCCAACCGCAATGTCAGGGGCAAGACAACTGCCAATCCAGGTACGTACTAACTGATTGCATCTCCGCCAGTGCCTCTAGTTGCGTTCATCTGTCAGAAAGGGGACGGCTCCGTCAAGGAAGCTGTCCTTGTCTTTGGTGACGAGCACCCGACGGAGATCTCAAGCCTAGGTGGTATAATTGTCCGGTCCAATGAGCTGAAGGTTGATGAGGCTAAGTTCCAGTCCGTTGGCCGGCGAGGTATAGAGAGGATCGCCTAGTTCGAGGCGACCACCGCTGCCAAGGGGGAAGGTGTACGGCAAGAAACCGAGTGGGTAGGTTGGGTAGGGAGTTGTCCCCTAACCTGGCAAAGATTCGGGTCTATGACCCAAATTTAGTTGTCCTGAATCAGTCGTCAGGTCATTCTCATTCAACGGAGGAGCTAAGTGGTTTGCGCTGGGCTGATTTGCAAGCCCCGAATAACTGGCTTCACTAGGTAGATGCTGAACCCACGCTTGTCTGGGTCCAGTGCCCCATTGGGTTTGGACGGGATACCACTAAACTAGATGAAGCATGGGAGGCCATTGAATTTGACACGAAGCAGGAAGTTGCGCTCGAATGGCTGGTCGTTCCTCCTCGGGTAGGTTGGTAATATCTAACGATAATAAGCTTGGATTCTGGGGATTCTCCTTTGTTAAAGAGCTCTTGATGTTCTTATCTTTTTCCATGGTAAAGATGAACTCCTAATCGTTTGGCTGATTTGTTCTGCAGAACGAAGAACTTCAACAACACCTCAGAAAGAAAACGAAGGCAATTCTGGAATTTGCAGAAACTGGAACTTGCGAAAGCTAAGCCAAGATCAAGGGCTGCTCCGATACCAAGACAGAAAATAAAGATGAATGAAGTGGGAGAATTTTTTGTATATTCATATATCATGTACAATTACAATGATTCACTTATAGTGTAAGAATACAAGGAATTTAGGAAATAATATACAAAGAATCATAATCTCCATTAACGAAGGCAATTAGAAATCTACTGAATCAATCACAATCGGCACCAAGGTCAGAATCTTCAATTATATCTTCAATAGAGAGTTGCTCGATAGGGAATCCTAGAGAGAGCTTGAGGGAGAGATCAAGATTGAGAGCGAGAGAGAGTTTTTGGGCTTGGGGAGCTTGAGACTGAGAGGAGGGCGAGAGCGAACGTAGAAGGAGAGGTCCATGCGCTTGAGAGAGTGAGGGAACCTCGGCCAACGCCTCGGCCGCACGCCGCATCTAACGACCTCCCTCGGCAACGTCCTCAAGCCGCACAGGTACGCTCGACTCTACTCTTGCCTTATTTTAGGCACGCCAGGCCGGAGCCCGTGGCCATCTGGCTCGCGCAGCCCGTGGCCATCTGGCTCGCGCAAGATCCGGCCCACATCTCCCCGCATTTTGCTTCGAGTGTTGAGGTCATCGGTGTTGGTTCGAGTCCCGCTTTTGGGTTAGGAATCCCTCGTTTCTGCAGTGCACCCCCTACGTTCAACATAATGCCTTAACTATATTTGCATTGGTTTTCTTGGTTCGTCTGATCTGGACATTTGCGAATTGAGAGACACATTTCTTTATGGAGTTTCATCGCCGTCATTGCTCTGGGTGTCACTCGTGTTCGCGTCTTTGCTTCAGCTTCATCTACCTCGTACTACGTTTGTTGGGGGCCAGATGGGATGACTCATGGCCGATGTTGATGTGGTCGCCCAAGGAGCAACGGCGTGGATGAGAAGGTCGAGGGTGTGGTCGGAGGCACGGCCAGTGGTTGCCCGCTGTGGCTATCCGTGGAGACCATGGTTTGGTGGTTTGGGCATTTGGTGGTCGCGGCTAGAGTTGTGATGACTGGTAATGATGGTTGAACATGGCAACCAACGGTGGAGGCCTGGTGAACGAGCATATATCGATTGACTGTAAGACATTATGTTCACCGCTGGAGTTTTGGCGTTCTTGAATCATTGCGCAAATCTTCGGGTGTTTTGGGCGTGCTCGAAGAGGACAAGTCGTGGGATTGGATAATTGGTGAGAGAGAGTAGTGGACTTGGCTCAGTTAGACTTGGTGAGCCTTGACCTTGGAGTGTTGATTTGGGTGAATTTCACACAAAGGAAATCATTGCTTCGCCCATAATCAACTTGCCCACAAGTGGATCACGTACTTCTCTCATTATGGTTACTTGGGATTCTCCTCCATCAGGATGGATTGAAATGGATATGGATGGAGCGTCGAAAGGTAATCCTGGACTTACAGGAGTTGGAGGATTATTCCATAATGAAGAGGGAGATTGGCTTGGAGGTTTTACCTCACTTCTTGTAATATGTTCATCTCTACAGGCTAAACTATGGGCACTATGGATGGGACTCATCATTGAGATGGACTTCAAAATTATTATCGAACTCGTTAACCTAGAGAGAGTAGCGGATAACATCGATCCAACACTACTTAAGGATATCAAAAGGCTATTGAACTTCCATTTTGAGTTCAAAATTCATCACATTTTTTTGAGAAGGCAATACTACATTTTACCTACAGCCTCCTAAAGAATTATCTTATATTTTTCTTAGTGATAAAATTGGTATTGTAGACT
Organism: Eucalyptus leucophloia subsp. euroa; assembly: GCA_017140325.1. Lineage (NCBI taxonomy): Eukaryota > Viridiplantae > Streptophyta > Magnoliopsida > Myrtales > Myrtaceae > Eucalyptus > Eucalyptus leucophloia. The sequence continues at coordinate 33,429,499 of CM029476.1, forward strand.
TAAGACATTAATTTTTCTTAGTTTGCACCTTGTATTCACCCAAAAAAAGGGTGAATTTCGGCTTCGTTTTTACTATAGGAGTAGTGAGTGTTGGGCTTAAACTGGCTTGTTTGGGTTTAATTGGGTTGAGTGGGCTTTGCGTTTGGTCTTGTAGTAGCCGGATTGGGTTTTATTTCGTTGAGCCCGTTCCTTTCTTAAGGCCTTTGATGTCCGTGGCCCAGCCTACAGATCAACAGTAGCCCATGCTCGTCCATGGGCCCAGCCCAACTCCCATTTTCGAATAAAAATAAAAATGATTTTAAAAATATATTTAAATTTTCAAAATTTAAAAATTCGAAAAAGGGATATGTTCGAGTAGATATCCTAAAAAAGTTATCGAAAGTGCGAATTGAGTCCCTAAAACTCACAAAGAATACGATTAAGTCATAAAACTGTCAAGTTTGTTCATTGAGTCATAAAGTTAACACCGTCGAAAGTAAACGGAAATTGCGACGTGGCAATCGACATCATATTTTAAATGATTTTTTTTATTTTTATATGGCTTTTTAAAATTATTTTTTTATGTAAAATCTTTAAAAATTAGATTAAAAACTAAAAAGGAAAAGTTAAATTTATTTAAAAAAAACTATTTTTTCTTTAAAAAGGCCACCGAGTGGAGCTTCCTCTTCCGCCCATCGCCGGAGGGGCCGGCGACGGTCGCTAGCCCTAGGTGAGGTGGCCGGCCCTCACTTGGGCGAGGCCTTGCCGGCCCTAGGTGAGGGTCGGCCACCCCGCCAAGTCGCGAGGACACCTAGATCCGGGTATGCGTGGCCCTCGCCTAGGGTCAAGCAATGCTCGCCCGATCCGGGCACCGAGCAATCGAACCTCATGGTCCTCCTCCTCCTCGGCCTCTCCATTCTCGCCGGCGTCATCATCGGCGGTAGGGGTGGCGTCGTGCTCATCGACAAAGCTAGCCGAGCGAGCGACGACCTCGAGCTCCTCCTCGTCCTCCTTGTTGACCAGCTCGTCGAGCTACGGCTACTCCTCCCCTCGACCCGTCCAACAAGGCCTCCTCGGACGACGCCCGCTCACCCGATCCGGGCGAGCATCGTCGACCCTAAGCAAGGGCCGGCAACCATCGCCCGCACCGGCCCTCGCCCAAGGCAGGCGATGCTCACCGGCCCCGCGAGGGCCGACGTGCCCAAATCCGGCATCCTCGCCGGACTGGTGGGGGTGGCGGCCCTCACCTAGGGCCGGCGAGGCCTCGCTTGGGCGAGGGCTGGGCCACCCCGCCCAAGGCTGGCGACCATCGCTGGCCCCTCCGAACAACGGGCAGCGGCGAAGCTCCACCGGTGGCCTTTTTTTTAAAAAAAAAAAAATTTAAAAAAATAAATTTAGCTTTTCCTTTTAATTTTTGATTTAATTTTTAAATATTTTGAATAAAAAATAATTTTAAAAAGCCATATAAAAATAAAAAAATTCATTTAAAATATGACGTCGGCCACGTTAGCAATTTCCGTTAGCTTTCTTGACGATATTAATTTTGCGACTCAATTGAACCAACTTGACAAGTTTTAGGACTTGATTACACTTTTTGTAAGTTTTATGACTCAATTGCACTTTGTTGACAAGTTTTAGGACTTTCGCTGAATATATCCCTTTGAAAAATTCAAAAAAAAAATTAGATATGAAAAAGCTTAATATCCTTGATACAAAAAAACTTGTGATCAAAATTGAACAAGTTGTTACAGTTTCACCAAAGGATTGGAGTGTTCTTAGAGACATGATAGGTTATCATATGCATATTTTCATTTCAACTATTATGTGATTGTGCACTTTTAATGTTGATTGTGGTTTCTCCTTAGCCTAGTTAGGAATGGTATTTTTCTTATTTCTCATCATTAAATTTTTGTTTTTTCTTACAATTTATTTAGTGCTTCATCGATTTGCCAATTGTTATTTCGATGATTGCACACCTGCATAATTGTTTCATATGTTAGTGAATAAATTTAAAATCAATCCAAATTGTTTGACAAACAACTTTTTAAAAAGAACAAAATTAGATATCGAAGGAGTATTAGTTATCAATTAGTATAACTAAGTCCTCAGCCCTAGATCTCTAATTGCATAGGAAGTACGGCATGCTCTCATGCCTCACTTGGTTTCTAGTCGACTTCCGCATTTTAAGCAATTCCCCTAAACCTATGTCTTTTCCCCCTCTTGACGGAAAAGGTAGCTCGCAACAATGGGGAGGCACCCAAGAGGTAGGTGGCATTAATTAAAATCCAAATTTTCTTGCTCCAACTTTCTAAATACCCAAGAGAAGAAAAAGAAAATCAGAGACTAATCCATTTGTTACAATTAGATTTGTCAAACAGGTAGGTTGGTTAGTTTTAGGTCAAGTTGAAAATGGACCTACCAAAATTGATCTATTTTTTATGTAATACAAATCTCATAACCCATACTCGACCCGACCCTAATTGTCAAAACACTTTTATATTTAATCCAATTTAGGAAAACTCATACCAAAACTAGAATGCATTCATTTCGTGGAAAATGAGTGATTTGAAAAACATTTTCCAAAAAAATGATAATTAATATTGCTTAGAAAACAAATTGATGGAAAAAAAATTCGCCACAAAAATAGTTAGACATAAATTGTTATCAATGAAGAAAATATTTTCTACTGACTATTTTTTTCTCAATAATATAAGCAATTATATTTTGCAAAATATTTTTCAAATCACTTATTTTCTATGAAATGAACGCATCTATTATAAAGTATTTAATTAAAGGTGTATATAACGTTTAATTCATTATCAGACCAAATAAAATAGTCAAGTTTATAAGAGACTCGGAGTAGAACGTGGAGAATACATGGGCAAAATAATAATAATAATAATAATAATGAATTGCAACTATCCTTTAAATGCCCATTAACAAAGTACTTATTTATTATAATGAACTCATGACAAAAAATGAAAATTTTATATTACGTGTCTTGAGTGTGAAAGTGTGTTTGCTTAATTTGACCCTAATAATTAAAAAAAAAAATTGACTACACAACCGACATGAAAATGTCTTCAATATCTCAAAAGATCATAGATGTAGATTTTTATAAGGAATTATTTGTTAGCATATAAAAAATAAAAAATAAAAGTCAGGGAGCGACAAAACTTTAAAGAAGAAAATGCGATGGTTCACAAAATCCTTCCAATAATTGCAATCCTATTGACTTGTTTATATCGATTAAATAGTGCTATATTGCTCCGCAATTGAAGGAAAATTATGGATTTAGCTTTACCTCAAGAACAGTGCTAATGTTGCCAACCACCATCCCCACATAATCCTCCATGAAAATGGACTGAAACTGTTGGAAATACAATTTGATATCGATTCCTCTTCGTGAATTGATTGATATAGCTAATCAATAATCGATTCACGAAATCCTTGATTGGCTTGGTAGATAGGAAATACAATCATGTATATTTTTCTTTTCCTATTTTACGTTTTCTTTATATTATTGCAAATAGAGCTTGTACATGCACATTTGATATACAGAAATATAGAAACCACAATTCCTTTAAACTTTTCCTTGATTCTTGTCATGGTTACTAGAGCGGTCCATTCTTGCCTAGCTTCCGCAACCCTAGAATTGCCTACATTTTTTCTCTGACTTGTCGTTGCATTTCCATACCTGCAAAACAAGCCAGCCATTTTATCGAAATTCAACACTTTTTTTTAATGCCGTGTCAACCAACCAACATCACCAATGGAGGAAACCCACAACTCACCTAAGCAAACCCCAGGTCCAATTCATTTGCATAATTTGGGTCTGGTTGACCCAAATAAGGAAGATAGCTTTACTGCGTCTACACCTGCTCCAGTAAAGGTTCTTGGCCCAATTCAATGGCTCCAAGTCCGGTACCCAGTTCAAGGCCAATGGACTGGGGCCAAGTTACACATGGGCCCAACATGGCCCATCCGAAGAGGAGTATGTTCCAGGTTTTGGAACTTGGCTTGATGGATGTGGGCAATTCCATCTTCACAAGAAAATAATCCGAATGGAGGTGGATCGGGTTGGATAGGCTTGGGTTAGGGACTCGAGATCCATTCCACCAGGTCTAGGGATGAATCCCTATCCGGTTCTCTAACTCGGGTTTTTACCCTATGCTGTCCGAGTCACCGACAGCCCCCCAAGCCCAACGGCCCACTTTACACATTATTGGTTGACGGCCGAACTCAAACCGATCATCCTACAGCTCGCCAAACTGGAAAATTATTGTGCCCGGGCTCTAGACTTCTAACAAACACTTGTAACTAATGACAAGGACAGCTTCCTCGATGGAGCCGTCCCCTTCCCAACCAACAAACGGCTTTGATGGCACTAGAGAAGGTGCAACCAATTGGTTCACACATGGATTAACAATTGTTTGACACCAGACATCGAGGCTAGTCTACCACCAATCAAAATGCAAAAACAATCTAGGATAGCATACGAGAGGCTCGACCGAGCAAAACTCTTCGCACTCACTTGGGCCCTCTCGGAATTGAAGCATTGGAACCTCTTAGTTACCTCTTGCTTCAATCAGCTTTCAACTCTATGGAATGAGCTCAATGCGATCGAAGAACGACTTGAAGGGCCTAAGGCTAAGCTTCAGTAGTACCACGAAATAAAAAGAAAGTGAGAAAATTACTTGCTTTTTGTTGATTTTGAGCGAATCATACTCACCTTTTGGTCACGAGATCTTGACAATGGAACCTATGTCGACTCTCGGTTAGATCTACCAATTGGTTGTCCAAAAGGAAAGCCAACGACTTGTCATAGCTGAGCAAGGGAGAGCTGGTGAAGGCATTACTCCTGCCGCCTTCTTAATGAGTTTTGGCTTGGTTGAAGCAGCAATCGGCATCCATGGAGGTCTCGACTATGTTGGAGGTCTTGGCTCGTCGTCCGCGCAAGGGGCTGTGAGAAAGAATGATCAAATGGTTACCGCTATAGGGAATCCTAAAAATCGATCGAGATGGTTGGGATCAAAGAAGAATGGACGGCGGGATCAAACAAGATTGGACAGCTAGGATCAAAGATGATCGACGGCTATTTTTCGCCCATATGTCCAACCGAATTGAACAACCCATGTCAAGCCACGATAGCACCAGCTTACAAATCATCCAATGACCCACATAATGCCACGTCATTACAGGGAAATAATGGGTAAAATTCAAAAAATAAGGGTAAATATTATGAATATTGCAAACGCCCACATCATACTATTGGTACATGTTGAAAATTACATGCTAAGCTAGGTGACAAGGACAAAATGGAAAATGACACTTCGCTTATCAAGTTTCGCACATAAGACTGTTGGGGCACATGAAACAATTACCCAAGATCAGTACTAGAATATTATGAAGGCCCTAAATCAATTGACAATCAATGACAAAAGTGCAACTTTCTTAGGTACTTTTCTTTGCAAGACAAATGTAATATCAGTTGATGCATGAATAATTTTTCGGCTGCTAGTGACCACACAATTTGTAATGAGCAATTATTTTCTTATATTTAAAAAAATGGATTCTCCCATATCTATATGACTCTTGGACGGAAATGTTACTTATGTCACCATAATTGGTATTGTCCAAATCAGTCTGGATATTATCTTTAAAAATGTCTTGTATATCCTTAAGTTATGGCAAACCGATGGGCTTGGATAGTGTTGCACAAGGGCTATATTTTTGGACTAGCTTTCCAAAAAGATTTTGATTTATTGAATAAAAAAATTCCTTATAATGCCATTGCTAATAATAAAAATCTTATTCATCATCAACACTTGAGTCACAATGCGCGTTTCTCTTATCCTAGATGTCCAATTTGCCCTTTGGCAAAATAGTCTCGAGCTCAATTTCCAATTAGCACATCTCGAGCTACTAATGCTTTTTCTCTTCTTCATATGGATATATGGGGTCCCTATCACACCCCACATCATGACGATTCACGTTTTTTTTTTCTCATTATTGTCGATGATTATACTCATGTCACTTGGGTTTATCTTATGCACTCCAAGAATCAAACTTTTTTCAAACTTTCGAGTTTTCTTTCTCTTGTTAAAAATCAATTCGACAAATCTTTCCAACAAACTTGGACAGATAATGGACGAGAATTCTTTTTTACTATGAGATCTGCTAGTGGGCCTAAAAATAAGAAAAAAAAAAGAGAGAGAAGAGTTGAAAAGTCAAAAGAAAAGGGGGATATGGTGGGAGGGGGAGGGGGAGGGGCTTCAGCTTTGTGAGAGAGAGAGAGAGAGAGAGAGAGAGAGAGAGAGAGAGCTTAGGAGAAACAAAAAGGGGAAAGAAGGAAGAAAAAGAGATTAGAGAAAAGGAGGGAAGGAGGAAGAAGAAAATGGAAAAATTTTCACGCACTTGTGATCTGGACTTGCCAAGCCACCTCAACTTCATTTTGTAACATTGGTAAGTGATCAAAGCCTTTGATTGTCTATTTGAACGAATCGTCGCAATTAGAATTTGAAATTCAAAATTATTGGAGATTTGTGTGGTGAAGTCCATTTATGAATCGTTGAGTTACATATTTTTGTAGAAATAACAATTTAGAATGTTATGGAGTTATAGCATTTTATGGATTTGATTAGAGCTTACCGTTTGCTTGGAACGAAATTTTCAAGTTTGACATGCATTTTGGACACTTATTGAATAGTAACTTTAGGCATGAGTTTTAGCCATTTTCAGTGAGGTTTTGGGGGAGGGGGCGAGTTGGGGTTGTTGTAGTGTATTAAGAGATATTCTAAAACCATAAGATGGATTGAAATGGAATTTTGTGGAAGAAGTTATAGCGCAACGAAGTTTAACGCATGGGCTGCGCTTAATGGACAACAATAGGTTTCCGCTAAAGCAAGCTTTTCATTGGCACGTAGGTGTCATTTTATCAACAAATAGGCATAGTATAGTCGAGCTGTTATTAGAATATCATTTTACTTGGTCTTTTGATATTGTTTTTCAATTAATTATTAGGAATTCGAGTGCGTCGACTCGAGTAAGCACCGTAGTTGGTTTTTAGCTGTTTGTAGGTGAGTGACTATTTCTTCTTTGTATTTTAAATTCATGTTTTGAAAAAGATTATGAATTACATATGCTATGAGCTGATAAATAGCATTTTTGTTGAATAAAACATGATCAAGTTTTTACTGCCATTTTGTTATTTGAAAAAGATAATTATCCTTTGACTTCAATTTGAATTATTGCTTGTAAATGGTTTGTAAAAATCCTTTATGAAAGAATCTTGAAACTTTTGTGGTTCTTAAAGGACAGTTTGATATTTATATATCAAATGTCTGAGTTGTGAGATGAATCTCAATTTGATGTTAGATTACTAGATATTTGTGATTGATGGTTGATGCTCAGTGTCTCTATGAACCCTGAGGAGTATGTGGGTATGCGCATACTAGTTTAGGATATTCTTGTGGGCCGAGTTACTGGCTAATAATGGGTGAAAAGGTTCTTGGTCGTCTTGTCACGAGCATTATGTGTGACTATGGCTAGACATTTGAGCATAAGTTGGTCAATGGAATGGACGATTGATATGTAATTTTAGTTTGATCGATGGAATGGAACATTAACGTATGGTTTGATAAGATTAATCAACATAATAAACCATCGTCATATGTTTTTACGAGATTGACCAATAAACTGGACCATTGGTATTTTGGGTATTTATCGTATGAATATACATACATATATATATATATATATATATATATATATATATATATTGGTGTATGCTTTGTTATTATCTTGAGTATTTGGTTATGGACATATTATGCTAAAGAAACAAATATCCCATTTTCAGTCTTAAAGTTTTATTAAATTCTGGATTTGGCAAAAATGAGTTATGTTTGTATTTTAAATGTGTATAGTGATTTCTCGATCTGCTTAGAATAAATGTGTTACTTACTGAGCCATGATAGCTCACTCCTCTCATTTACTTGATTTTCAGGTTCTTAAATTAGCTGTAAGTAGGCATGAGCATTCATATCGGGAGGAGTTTTTGTGATAAGGAATTTTTGGTATGATTTATATATAGTTGATAAGTTTGTGAGTTAGTTTTTTTTTTTTTTTTTTGCGGAGGTATATATATAGGTTTTGAGGCTTATAGAAAACTCTGATATTATAACCAAATGCCCTCTATCGTTTGTGTGTGTGTATGTTGATTTAAATTTGAATTTTGGTTATGTTAAGGTTGTGTTCCTTGGTGAAAGGATTGCTGTGTTATGCCTTTATTCTTGTGAATTGGGATTTGACATCTACTGAAAATGCATCTATCATCTCAAGGGATATTGCATGAGAGTTCATGGACTTACCCTCCCTAACAAAATGGGATTGTTGAGCACAAAACATCAACACCTTTTAGAAGTAGCCCGAGCCCTCAAATACCAAGCCTCAATTCCTGAAAAGATTTGGGGAGATTGTGTAGTTACAGTAGCTTATTTGATTAATGGCGAACTCCTTTTGAGTTACTATATGGAAAACAGCCAATGATTGATCATCTTAGAATATTTGGTTGTTTTTGCTATGCAACAATTGTTGGTCCTTGGGATAAGATGGATCTCTATGCCATTTGCTGTATTTTTATGGGGTACCCTTCTCTATAGAGAGATTATTGGGTCATGCAAATCTCTACATGACATTTCTTTGTGAGTAGAGATGTTTCTCATGAAAACATCTTTCATTTTCGAGAGTATGCATCTTCATCTTCTTCCTCAACATCAGAACGTCGTCTTCTTCTATCAAAAGAAGATTTATATGAGCAACCTCAATATGCAATTGTTGGCCCAGAACAAGAAGTTCCGATCACAACAATGTACACATACCAAGCTATTGATCACCAGGCTCCCCATCTAGGGACGAACCTCAAATTGAACTCGATGTTAGCACTTCGGGACAATCTTCCATCTAATTCATCAGCAACTTTTTCATCGTAAGGTAGACATACACCATCTCCTGCAATTTCCATTAAGACAATAGTGGATCAGCCTAGACGTTTTGGTCACCTTACTCAACCACTTACATGAAAAAAGGTCTATGTATATCTTACAATGGATACTTCAGGTACACAATATCCTATATCTTCATATGTTTCATTTAGTCGGTTATCACCAAAACATATGTACTGCATCAACCACATTTCCAAAGAAAATGAGCCATCTTCTTATTATGAGGTGGCACGTGACCCACAATGGCAACGTGCTATGGAGGCTGAACTGAAAGTTCTAGATGAAAATCATACATGGGATATTGTCTCATTACCCCCACATCGAAAGCCCATTAGCTGCAAATGGGTTTACAAGATCAAGTTCAAGGCCGATGGTTCCATTGAAAGGTATAAAGCCTATTTAGTTGCAAAGGGATTCACACAACCAAAAGGCTTTGATTATCGTGAAGACTTTTTTACCATGGCCAAGGAAGTTATTGTTTGCTCATTCTTGTCCATTGCTTTTTTTCAAAATTAGCCACTACACTAGAGGGACGTCGATGAAGAAATTCTATGGATCTTCCACAATTTATGCAGATAAGGGGAGTCTCGTGTATGTCATCTTTGTAAATCCTTATATGAGCTTAAACAAGTTTCTAAACAATGGTACTCCAAATTCACCACGGTGCTGACCACTACAGGATTCCAGCACTCCAAGCATTATTACACCTTATTCATAAGGACTGAAGGTGATTCATCAATTTATTTACTAATATATGTTAATGATATTCTAGTCTACTATTACAAAGTTCAAAAAATATCTACACTCTTCTTTTCACATTAAAGACTTGGGGCCCCCTAAATACTTCTTGGTATTGAAATAGCTCGATCTAACAAAGGGATCTGTCATAGCCAATGTAAATTGATTATGGAGATAGTTTTAGAAGCAAGATTGTCGAATGTCAACCGGCTATTATACCAATTGATCAGAATGTGAAGCGACGACACATGAATATGATGAGAGCTCATCTTCACCAATTAAATATTCATTACTCAAGGACCCATTGTGACATCAGCACCTTGTTGGGAAATTAATCTATCCCACAATGACAATACCTTATATATGTTATGTGGTACAAATACTCGATCAATTCATGCACAAAACAAAGCAGTCCGATATGAATGCAACACTGAAGGTTGTAAAGTATTTGAGAGGATGCTCAGGACTTGGTATACTTCTGTCTCATGAATGTAGCGACATAGATTATGCTACTTGTCCAATGACAAAAGGGTCTATTACTAGATAATGTATTGAATTGGGCGAGTCACTTATCTCATGCAAGATAAAAAAAAATAGTCAACCATATCGCTATCGTTAGCCGAATCTAAATATTGGGCCATGGTCAAGACTGTTTGTTAGGTAGTTTGGACACAAGGACTTCTCTTGAATCTTAGAGTGCAAATTGATGGACCCAATGATTTGTTCTGTGCCAACGTGCCACGCTTAAATTAGCAGCAAATCTATTTTTTTTTATGAGAAGACTAAACATATAGAAGTTGATTGTCATTTCACTCAAAACAAAATCCAAGAATGGATCATCACAACAAGAGCAATTGGGACTATGGAGCAACTTGTAGACATATTTACCAAGCCATTGTGTGAAAGACGGTGTACATACTTGTTAAGCAAGCTTGGTGCCCTTGATATATACAAACCACTAGCTTGAGGGGGAGTGTTGGAAATATTATTTGATATCGATTCTTGCTCGTGAATTGATTGATTGAGCTCATCAATAATTGATTCGCACAATCCTTAATCGGCTCAATAGATAGGAAATACAATTATGTATAATTTTCTTTTTCCTCTTTTACATTTTCTTTCTAGTACTACAAATATAGCTTGTAAATGTACACTTGATATACAGAAAAACAAAAGCCACAATTCCTCTCATCTTTTCCTTGATTCTTGTCGGAAACAGAGCTAGATTGTTGGCAACAAGTTACAAGTAATCGTCGGCTCCGATGCTAATCAGGTAAAACCATGTAAATGCCTCCGAAACCATTCTCTTCGCCTTCTTGTCCCCTAGCTTCTTCCTCAGATCCTTCACTAGTTTCTCGAATTGCCTGAGCTGAGTCTTGAGATCCACCACCTAAAGAAGCAAAACTAAGTAAGACGACCTGGAAGTGGAACATAAAAAAACATCAAAGCAAAGATAAGGAAAGAGACTTGACATACATATCCTTGGTGAGTTTCAAGTAAAACGCCGACTCCATTGGACGCGAAATTCGCCCCTCTCACAAGTTCGCCATTCTTCAGCTGGAGATATGGTGGGATTGGGTAGCTTTGCATATTCAGCTGAATCACCCAAAAAAAAATTGAGTTGCAATCAATCATTTATGGGGGAAGAAAATGCTAAAGCATGGAGAAGTTATACCAATAAAATCAACCATAAGACGATTGTTAATGAATCTGCCAGTGGGACAGTGGAAGAAAGTCTCGCCATACGGAAGGAAGCTTGCCCTAAAAGACGGGATAGTGTTTATTGAAGCAAAAGATCATAAAGGAAAAATTTAGATTATTTGCAATGCAAAATTTTCTACAAATCGGCATGAAGATAACAAATCAAGTAAAGTATCAACGAATTGATCATTTAGAGATCTTTTGTGATTTGTTTTCCTTGTAGATAAAGTTGTTATCTTTTATTTTTATCTTTCACCATAATTATAGGTGGTGATATATATTGTACAACATATGAATGAAAAGTAACACTTCATTAACTCAATTTCTGAGGCTTTTTATGGTATTAGAGCCATGCAACGACACACCGATCTTTTCTTGTAATCATGTCGCTTTCTTCTTCAAACCTGAGATTTCCATTTCCTTCGAACATCAATGTGGCAAAATTTGTTAAATTGAAGCTTAATGAAAACATATTTTTACTTTAGAAGACACAGGTACTATCTCCGATTGAAAGTTGGGAACTACTTGATTTCCCTGCCGGAGAGACCGTTGCCCAACGCATACTCGTACACTAGAGAATGGACCTGAAGTCAGTAACCCAAAATACACATCATGGGTGCGGAGTGACCGCCTTGTAAAGTCTTGGATCGTCGACACACTCTCGAAAGAGGTTCTCGGACATGCAATTGGACTGCAAATAGCAACAAAAGTATGGACAGCTCTCACTGATCATTTCAAGCAAAGCTCGGTGACTTGTGAACTTGACCTCCTTGAACAACTTCAGCACATATGGAAAGAAAATGAGCCTTTATCTATTTATCTTCGTGACTTTGAATCTATTTGTGATCAATTGCATTCCATGGTAAACCAGTGTCAAATGCTAATAAAGTCTTCGGATTACTTGAATGACTTAATGATGGCTATGAGTCGTTCAAAATGACTATGTTCAAGCCTCCTCTTCTATCTCATGCTGAAGTGGTTGCACAACTTCAAAGTTATGAGTTGCGAAACAAGCGCACTTCAACCATGCTCCCAGATAGTTCAATGGCGGTTATCTCACAGAAATGCAATGGTGGCTACAAAAACAACCCCAGAGGAAAGGGTAGAGGATCCACATTTAATTCTAGGGTCGTGGGTTTTCTCAAACAAACCAGAATGGTCAGCACTATTCAAGAAACTACCATAACACTTGCCAAACCAAAACTGCTGATGCATTTTCAAACATAGGAGTGCCATCTTTCATCTATCAAATTTGCAAGAAGAAAGGGCATGATGCATTGAATTGTTAGTATCGTTTCGATAATAGTTATCAAAATGTTAATATACCCCAAGGCCGGCTGCTCTTCATATCTCAAACTCACAAGATGAGGAATAGCATACAGACAATGGTGCTACTACTCATATGACTTGCATTCAAGTAATCTTGTGAATGTAGTTCCTTACCTTGACCATGATAATGTGATAATTGGGAGTGGTACATCATTGCCGATTACTTATGTTGGGACTGGTCTATTTAGCAACTAAATTGGTCAATTTTCACTTAATAATGTTCTAGTTGTTCCACAAATTAAGAAAAATCTTCTGTCTCTCAATTGATGAGAGATTATCCTTGCTATTTTGAGTTTGACACATCTGGCTTTAATATCAAGAACTCCAGGACACTCCGTGTACTATTGATGGGAAGTAATCATCAGGGATTATATACCAATAAGGACTTGCATTCCATGGCATTCTTTTCTCAAAGAAACAAGGTTGCAGATGAACTTATATGGCATCGCCAATTAAGCCATCCTAATAGTCGTGTTTTACAGCTTTAGCGATATGATGATTTGATTTTAGTAAATAAATCCACCAGTACTTTACGTACAAGTTGTCAAATTAGTATAAGTTCAAGATTGCCATTTTCTTTGTTTGATTCTCGATGTTCCCATCCATTGGAGAAAATACATTGTGATCTTTGGGGACCAAGCTCAATTTCTTCTATGCAAAATTTCAATATTATGTGATATTTAATGATGATTTCTCTCGATATTATTGCTTGTATCCATTGAAGCAAAAGTCAGAATTCTATGAGATTTTCCTAGCCTTTTAGAAATTAGTTGAAAATCAACTTGATAGGAAAATTAAATTTTTTCAATCCGATGGAGGAAGTGAATTCACGAGTAATAATTTTCTCACACGTCTTTGTGAATGTGGCATACAACTACAACTCTCTAATCTAGGTATGCTAGAGCAAAACGGTGTTGCTGAGAGGAAATATCAACATATTGTTGAACTCGGGCTTGCTACACTATTTGAGGCATCTATGCCACTGAACTATTAGGCGGAAGCTTTTACAACAATGAATTATTTAATAAATCGGCTTCCTTCAACTACTCTAGGCAACTGAAGTCCATACTTGGTCTTATTCAAGAAGGATCCTAATTACTCATTACTTCAAGTGTTTGGCTCTCGTTGTGATCCATATTTATGCAACTACGCAATGAACAAATTTGACAATCGCTCTTTGTCGAGTGTATTTTAGGGATATAGTGCAAAGAACAAGGGATATCTTTGTCTTCATCAATCTACTGGTCGTGTCTCGAGCTATTGCAATGGAATTCAACTATATGTCCATCACAAACAAAAGTTTCTAGCCAACCTTGTCCAAAAGTTGATCAAAATGTTGGTTCACCAACAGATCTTGAATCTATAAGCGAATGTGCACGTCTTTTTGCTGAGATAGAACCAAATTCAAATGCTTCATCTACTATGCTCTCTAATCGTGTGCAACAATCAATAGAAAGTGAATCTTTAGTTTAATCTCCATCTAAAACTTTCACATCCTCAGCACATCCCACGGTTACATGTTCAAAGGCCGAGATCTTGAAGCCAAACCTCAAGTATGCCAATATAGCTATATCATCTATCCCTCCCGAGCCAATGCATTGTCCATTCAGCATTAAAACAGCCTGGTTCGACAAATGCTATGCTTGAGGAGTTGGATGCTCTTGTTGTAAATGCTAGTATGAGCACCTAGAGGGGGTAAATAGGTGCGAAAATAAATTTTTGTAGAGAATAGGGTAAAAATTTACTTTTAATTTGAATATGTTTAATAGTAGACTTTGAAAAGGAAATGAGACTCTAACAATTAAATAAAGTTATGAGCAAAGTAAATGAGTTTATGGAAGAGAATAAGAACACAAGGTTTATAGTGGTTCGGCTTAATCCAAGCCTACGTCTACTCTCCCACACGTACAGCCCACCGGCTGGATTTCACTATGAATCAAAAGAGTCGTTACAATATCACATCCTTGATTCGACAATGTAGAGACTATGCTACACTTCCTCAAGGTCTCACAAATATTTAAACTCTCTTTTGAGTACAAGTTTACGCTCAACAATTGAATTGGCAGAGAACAAGGAGTTTCAAACTTTGGAATTTATTTATCATGCACACACACGAATAACTAGAGCGTCTTCTTTATATACTCCTCCATGCCTTCATAACCATTGGCACTTTCCAAAAGAATTTTTCCAATCTACCCATTGTACAGAATCAATTAAGGAGATCTCAATTTATTTAAGGAATATGACGATAGCCCACCAATCCCGCTCACCCATATAATCGGTATCTAGGTTTCCATAAGTAGAGCCTTCCAAGTATGCTTCATCATTCAATGGATCCAAATTACCTGAATTAATTTCAAGATGAATAATAGATTCTGAGATGTTATTTCTAGCCGTGAGATCCTCTTTAGCTAATAGAATCAAATCCTTAGAGAAATACTCAATTCTGGATAAGTTTTCTTCGACGGTCTAGAAACTATCAATGAAGGCAGACTTTTGAGTCTTGAGTCTAGCGGTCCGACGGTTTTTAGACTTTGACGAAAGAGTCTCGCAAGTTTTCAGACTAGACCGATGGAAACATTTGTCAGCTTCAAAACAAATAAGAAAGTTTACTCCAACAATCTCCCCCTTTTTTATGGTGACAAAACTTTCCTACAGATTTGGATATTTTTTACCGCAAGACAATACTTAAGCAAACAATGATATCTCACAAAAGATAAATGGATTAGTAAAGATAATATTAAATCTGCATCCACATGAGATAAGTTAGTCATGTTAGAAACAACTATCTTTGCCATGAATACCAATAGCGCTTAAGTTACCGCAAGCATTAAACAATCAAACAATCCAAATCCAAACCAGTCACAACCAAACAACCAAACAAAAGTAAAGTGAATCAAAAGTCAAATCAAACAAGAGTGAAATCTTAAATTTGCACCATCTCCCCATTTTTGTCAGCATTAAAAATGTAGAGTCAAAAAGAGAATTGAATAAAATTAGGATTGTTTTGGAACGCGAACAAGCTGGAAATCTCTCATCGACTTGAGTCTCTTCCAGCTTTTTCAAAGCCTTCTTGATTGCGCCACTTCTTCACCCTTGGCAATTGCTTGAACTTGAAGACTAAGGGCCTGAATTTGATCATGCAAAGAAACCGAAGAGACTTGACTGGCATTCTGCATATTCTGAATTTTGCATCCCATGGCATAAATCTGTCCTTGCATCTCCATAAGAACATCAAGTAATCTTCGAAAGCCTTGTTGAGTTGTCAATCGAGTGCTTGCTTTTGCATATTCAGTTTGAGGAGTATTGGCAGATGATGACATTTCAGCATGAGCACCCAGATTTGGAGATGAAACCTCATGACCTTCCTTAGGAAATTGAGAGGCATATACATCTTTCGAATCTGCAAGTGAACGGCTAACATCTTTACTAGTAAAAGCAATTGAAGAGGTATCTCTTTTCTCGCAGCTCTCCCCTATTTCGGTGCCTTTAGGCGAAGAGAAGTACTCTTCATGCTATGTCTCTTATTGTTCTCCTCTACCCGCTTCTTCTCGCAATTCTTTCTTCCTCTTCTTCTTTTCTCATCGATTTCCTCTCTTCACTCCTTTGTTCTATCTCTTCTCTGTCTTGATCCTCTCTCTCCTCTATCTCTCGGAACAAAAAATTGTAAGTTTCTTAAAGCAAAAGTGGAAATGGTGACATCTTTCTCATCTTATTCATCCTATAAGATGAGTGCTCTTCTTTTCTTAGATGGAGCTATCATGAGCTCCTTTCCTTTCCGTTTTGCAGCCATAGAGACTTGGTGAGTCTTGACATGGGTTTTCTCCTTAAATTGCTCCAAAGCCTTATTCGGTTCCTTCGATGCATTTTGGAAACCATCTTCGGTCCCACCACCATTTGATCACAAGTTCGAAACACAGAATCTTAGGAGACAAAATATTCAAATGTCTGAATAACTTAGTAACAAGTGCTGAAAAAGGAAGTTGACCCTTATAATTCACCATCGATCTATATATGTGAAACCTGATAGTGTGTGGTAGAGAGAACTTTTTGCCAATGTTGATAGCATACATCAGCTTTGCTTCCGAGTTGGAGATGTCAATCTTCAAAGTCAATTAGGTCTAAGGCAATTAATCACAATCTTGTGAAGCAAATATTTGAGACATTCATCCTCAAGTGCGAAATTCGTCCTTCCGTCATTCCATCCCAAACAAGCTCTACCGTCGCACGACCAATAAACACATTAATTGATTGGAACACCTCTCTCTCTCTCTACTCCAATTACATCAACCCGAGTGTCCATATCAACTATATAGTCCTGGTCTCTAACACGAAAGAGAATCTATTCGCATCCAAAAAGCTCAAATTTGAATAGAAATACGCAATAAGTTTGGATAAGCCTCTGTTGTCTCAAAATAAAATCGTTCAAGTTGAAGTAAGATGAATTTCTCTCGCAACTTCACACTCAGAGAATCAAGAAAATCAAAGTCCACACTTCTTGGGTTGATCACCCCTCGCTTTAGCAACTTAAAGTAAAGTCGCTTGTGCTCCTCAAAGCGAAACAAATATGTCATTTTGCTTCGAATATTCGCCACAACACCCATTCTAGGCTTAAAATAAGTGTACATCTTGTCGTCATCATTTCCATCAAGTTGACTAAGACCTCCAACACATGGATCGCTTGGAATATTCGCAAAGGCTCTTTCGCGAGCCTACATGAGCAATTCCCAAACGTTCCATCGTTCGCAAAAAATGGGTTTCATTTCGGTAACTCTTTTCTTTCAAAAATTCATCAATAAAGTTCAATGCAAAGCCTCCAACCTTTAAGGTAGAGTAGAGTTTGTAGGTAAAAGTAGGCTTTTGAGTTCTTACGGGTTCTGCATCTTTAATAATTTCTTCCTCCACTTGATGTTCAACATCCTATGGTGTAGCACGAGAAGAATGACGCAGTTGAGAATGTTGTGGACTCTGTTGCTGTCATAGAGATTATTCTTCCTTGGTGATGTCAAAATGCGTAGGACCCTCATGCATATGCTGTGATCCCCTATTTGCGATCCTTGAAGACTTTTTTTGGGAAGCCATTCTCACAAGCTTTGAGAGATTCCAAACTCGATTCGCAAGAAAGATGAAAACTTTGAATATTAAACTAGAGAGTAAAAGTAAGAAAGTGATGTTCGTGCTTCTAGAGTTTGTAAAGAAGGCGATCGGTATATAAGTTAGTCGAAATGAGGTATACGGATCGCCGTAAAAGGAAAAAATAGAAAATGCATTTTCAAAAATAACGGCCTTTTTTAAATAGATAATTGTTATTTCAAAAGATAGCTTCTTTTCAAAAATGAATTATTGCAATAATTACGAAAACTAGGGAAGATAACATCAATCAATTACAAATTAATAGACAAACGTACATTTTCGAGTTTTTATCGAAAGATAAATTTCTAAAACAGAAATAACTTACAAATCGTGATTCTTGATCTTTTGAGTCGAGCATTTTTAGACTTTTTATCCCTAAGTTTGAACTTCTTCAGACTTTAAGATATTAAGTCTAGATCGAATAAACTCGAATTGACTTTTCTCCGGTGGCTTTGTAAAAATATCTCGCTAACCGATTCTTTGAGTCTATGAATTGAATCAAGATTTCTCCATTTTGAACATGGTCTCTAATAAAATGATGTCGAATCTCTATATGCTTTACTCTTGTGTGAAGAATTGGATTCTTTGTGAGATTAATCGACCTTTGGTGTTATCACATTTGATCTCAAAGTGTATGAGTCTTCTATTTCAAAGTCTTTTAGCTGTTGTTTTATCCACAAGATTTGAGAACAACAACTTCCAAAAGCCACATACTATGCTTCGCTATTGAGAGAGCTATGGTACTTTCTTCCTTGAAAACCAAGATCTTGTCATGTTGCCAAGCAATTGACAAGTGCCTGAAGTGCTCTTTCTATCAACTCGCATCCTACTATGTCAATGGCTCGAGTATCCAAGGAGAGTAAAGTCTCCTTCTTTAGGATACCAGAGACCCAAATTAGAGATTGTTGCAACGTATTTGATGAAGCGTTTCGCAACACTTAAATGAGATTCTTTGGGATCTCGATTGAAATCTGGCACAAATACAAATACTAAACAAAATGTCAAATCTAGAAGTAGTAAGATAAAGAAGTGAACTAATGATACTCCTGTATAGCTTCTGGTCAACTTTCTTTCATCTTTCATCTTTGTCCAACTTCAATGAACTTGACATTGGTATATAAGTCTTTTTATGATTTTCCAAACCGAACTTTTTAACAAGTTCTTTAGCATATTTTTCTTGGTAAATGAAAGTTTCTTCCTTCAATTGTTTTACTTGAAGTCTGAGAAAGAATGACAATTCACCCATCATGCTCATTTCAAATTCATCATGCATAGATTTAGAGAATTTTTTGCACAGATTTTTGTTAAGTGATCCAAAAATAATATCATCAACATAAATCTGAACGAGTAAAAAGTTTTTGCTTTTTTATTTTGATAAACAAGGTAGTGTCTACTTTACCTTTAACAAAGCCATTTTGGATTAGAAACTTACTTAACTTGTCGTACCAAACTCGATGTGCTTGCTTTAAATCATATAGTGCCTTTTTTAGTTTGAATACGAGTCCGGTTTCCTTGGGTCTTCAAAACGGTGAGGTTATTCCACATAGACTTCCTTTTGAATAAATCCATTTATGAATGCGCTTTTGACGTCCATTTGGAATAACCTGAAATTCTTATAACAAGCAAAAGCAAGTAATAATCTAATTGCTTCTAACATTGCTACTCGATGCGTAAGTCTCATCATAGTCTATCCCTTCTTCTTGCGTATATCCTCCGGCCCACGAGTCTTGCTTTGTTCCTTATGACTTTTCCTTTCTCATTCACCTTGTTCCTGAAAATCCATTAGCTCCAATAATAGATTTACCTTTTAGTTTATGAGTCAATTCTCAGACATCATTAATACTGAATTGCCTAAGTTCTTCTTAATAGCTTCAATCCAACTTTCATCGGTTAAAGCTTTTTCTATGCTCTTGGATTCTATTTCGAGAGATAAGAGCTACAGACTAGATTCTTCACGCCTTTGGATCTTGTACGAATCCCTTCACCAATGTCGCCAATAATGAGTTCTTTGGGATGACTAAACTGTGCTTCCAGTTGTTAGTTGGTTTGACAGATTGCTAGTCTTTTTCTTCATTTGATTCTTCAATGATCATTCGTTCGATCTTCGAAGTTTGAGCTACTTCGATGGTTTAGACTTTGTATGGTCCGGAGCAGGTTCAGATTCTTTAGGTTGAGTCTAAATTGATTGATTTTATATAAGGTCTTGAAATTTGACATTAATTGATTCCTCCACCGATTGAGTCTTTTTGTTGTAAAAATCTGTAAGCTTTGCTGGTGGTTGAATATTCAAAGAAGATGCCTTCGTCTGATTTTTTTCAAACTTACCAATTCGATCATTTGCATTTTTCAATATAAAACATTTGCATCCAAACACATGAAAATAAAAAACAATTGGCTTATTTTCTTTGAACAACTCATAGAGAGTTTTCTCCATAATAGGCCTTAAGAAGACTCTATTAATAATATAACATGCTGTAAAAACTGCCTCAACCCAAAAACGAGAAGAAATATTGTTTTCAATTAAAAGGGTTCTAACCATTTCTCGCAACGATCTATTATTCCTTTCCACAACTCCATTCTACTCCGGGAGTGTATGGTGAAGAAAATACATGCTGAAAGCCGATTCATCACGAATTTAGCAAAATCTTGATTTTCAAACTCACCTACATGGTCTGTCCGTATATTTGAAATAACATACCATTTTTCATTCTACACTTTCTTAGCAAACTTTATAAAATAAGAAAAAGTTTCAGACTTACTTGCCAAGAAACATACCTCAGTGAATTGTGAATAATCATCCACTATTACTAGACAATATTTCTTTCCACCAATACTCTAAGTCCTAGTTGGTCCGAAAAGATCCATATGTAGGAGCTGCAGTACACGATTTGTGGAAACTTGATTTATTAGTTTGAAGGAATTTCTAACTTATTTTTCCAACACGCATGGTATGCATAGATCAGATTTTTGGTATGTCGGGTTGGGTAGATCACGAACAAGCTTCTTTGTAGAAATCTTGGCTATTTGCTTCATGTTGATGTGGTCAAGTTTTCTATGCCAGAAATTAGCTTCCTCTTGAATTGAACTTAGGCATTGGGTTTTTTCTGGTTTGATTTCCAAAAGATAGATGTTCCCATGTCTTCGCCCCGTGAAAGTCTAAGATGAGTCTTTACTGGTTTTTGAACATATTCCTTCTTGAAAGTTGATTTTGAAACCTATGTCGCACAGTTGGCTAATACTCAACAAGTTTTAGTTGAGTCATTCCATTAAGGGAACATTACTGATTGTGAGACTTCCAATCTTTACGGTTCCACATCTAACAATTCTGCCTTTGCTATTTCCATCAAAAGAAACTTTTCCACCATTAACTTCTATAAGCTTTATGAAACAACTTGAGTCTCGTGTCATATGTCTTGAGCATCCACTATCCAAGTGTCATTTAACATTTTTATTGATAGTAACCTACATTTAAAAAAGAAACTCAAGCTTTATTTGGTATCCATACTTTCTTGGGTCCAATGGAGTTAGTGCAATATACGTTCTTTGCCTAAACCTTCTTTACGGGTTTCCAAACCTTAGGACATTCTTTCTTAAAATGTTCTCGAGCTGTTGCACATAAAACATTTAAGAGTACTACAGCCTACAGGTTTTACAAAGACTTTTTGAAAATGATGTCTATAAAAATCTTTTGTGGGTCTTTATTTAATTCTTTCCTTTACCTTTGGAAAATCAATTAGATGAATGGTTTCAGCAGTCATTCCCAAGCCTAATTTATTAAAGTAAGGTCTTTGCGCTGAAAGAATCTTTTCTAATTTCTTAGATCCTATAGAAATCCTTTTTGAAATACTTGAAATATCATTTTTCAAAAGTGCATTTTCTTTTGAAAAAAAGTCTGCATTTTCTTTCAAAGTAATAACACTTTTATCTAAATTTTCGACGTTTTCTTTCCAAACAATCTCATGTTGCTTCGATGCAGAATTTTCCCTTTTTAGTTTGGAAATCCTCTTGATAGAGGTTTTGAGACTAAGACACAGTTCATCAATATATCTAGAGACTTTAGTATGAATTTTTAAATTACTTACCTCGATTTCACCTGTTCGAGTCCGAGTCGTCTCGAGTCCGAATCTAATTCGATTGTGCCATTAGACAAATATTAGCATAATCACCATCACTCTCTTCACATTCGTTATCACTCCAAGTTTCTACTTTGAGAGCCTTTCTATATTTCTTAGTTTTTCATTTATTTTTTTTCGAAGGGACAATTGGATCGATGTGTCCATTTTTCTTGCATTCAAAACAAATCACATCTTTATTGGATTCATCGTCCTCTACTAATTTATTTTGAAACTTTTGAGAACTTTGTTTCTTCCAATTGAATCATCTTCCATTTTTGTTCAGTTTTCTGAACCTTCTTATCATGAGAGCAAGCTCTTTATCGTCCATATCGTCTTCAGATTCTGTAACATCAAAATCATCATTAGATTTTAATGCAATAATTTTTTTTTACCTTTGAGATCTTCATTTTTATTGATTTGCTCCACTTTATAAGATTAGGGAGTGCCAACCAATTTGTCAACGGAGAGTGGCATGATCTTTTTGTGTCTCCCTTATTGAGGTCTTTACGTGATTCCAATCTTTGGAAAGTTCACGCAGTAATTTGTTAACCTTCATGGGTCCAAAGATTGGTTGACCTTGATACTCAAGACCATTCACGATTTCTGTAAAACGATTAAACATGTCAGTGATAGATTCTCCTTGTTTCATCTTGAATGATTCATATCGACCCCAATAGCTACCAAACAACCACCCCTCAAAAATGGTTATAAGCCCTATGCTAATCCATCCCATTTTCGAAGCATTGTAAGCGCTCTTCGCACCTTACATTTACTCGTTTGGATCTCTCACTTGTAATCAACATAGTTTGCCAATATATTCATGCCCCAATTGTTGCTCAATATCATATGGTAAAGCATATTCTGCAATATGTTCACGGCATTTTATACCTTGGGCTTCGCATTTTGTCTCTTAGTTCTCTCCATTTATTTGGCTTTGTCGATGTAGATTGCACTTGGGTGCAAAATCACTTGACGATCTATATTGCTTATTGTACTTTTCTTGGATCAAATTGTATTTCATGGTGTGCCAAAAAAACAAGTTATTGTGGCCCACTCCCACTCCACAACTGAAGCCAAATATTGAGCTCTTGCTTCTATAACTACGAACTCACTAGGATTTCACACATACTACATGACATTGGGGTTTACCAACATCAACCTTCGTTACTTTTTTCGGACAATATTGACATTGCATCTCACAACTAATCCAGTTTTTCATGTTCGACAAAGCATATTGAGATTGATTATCATTTTGTTGGGGAAAAGGTTGCTCTCCGTTCTATTGTAACACATTATGTCACGTCTTCCTCACAAATTGCTAATATTTTCACCAAACCATTGACTTGAGATATGTTTGTCGGTTTACAAATCAAACTCGGTCTCCGGTCCTCCCTATTGACCGGTTTGAAGGGGAGTATTGAAGCAAAAAATCATAAGGGAAAAATTCAAATTATGTGTAGTACAAAATCTTCTACAAATCACCCACCCGTGGGCAGCCATGTTAGTATTCATTCTCTCCGCTTTGATGCGGTCGAGAGTTCAAATCCCGTATTGCTATCGCAATTTAAGTGGGAGCCCTTGGCGGTGGGTTGATGGGCTAGCTTCTCTCGAGGTATAGTCATCCAAATAGATTCGACAAGGTCCGCCGATGCCACTGGGCACCAAAGGGCCATGTAACCCCAACTAGCGTAAACGAAATGGGGCTCGTGCAAATCCTCTGTTACCAAAAAAACAAAAAACAAAAAAAAAAATCATCTACAAATCAATATGAAAATAACAAATTAAATAGAGTATCAACGAGTTGATCATTATGAGATTTTTTGTAATTTGTTTTTCTTGTAGACAAAATTGTTATCTTTTATTTTTTATCTTTCACCATAACTATAGGTGGTGATATCTCTATATATGTTATACAATATATGAATGAAAAGTTGTTAGGGAAATCGCTTATGATGTTTTGAAGATGACAAAATAAATCAAAGGCTACTAACATGTTTGATGGTTGAGTAATAGACCATGCAGATAATACAACATGTAAAGGATATTATCAAAGTCGAAGACGACCGAAGACTGAACGTAACATATGTCCAGTATATTTTGAAGACTTACGTGTCAAAGTCGAAGACTGCCAGACTCAAGACTCAAAGTCGAAGACCGCAGACTTTAGTGTCAAAGTCTGTTCTACATCGAAATCTGTCAACTCGACTAATTCCAGATGAACGTGAATGATGAATCAAGACAGACTCTATCTGAAGCTGAATCAAGACGAGACTCTATGCTGAAGTTGAACTGGGTAAGACCTTAAAGCTAAATGTTCGAAGCTAAATGCTTGAAGCGAGATATGTTCAGACTCAGATTGTAAAGTCTGAGACCCATATTGTAAAGTCTCTGAGACCCATATTGTAAAGTCTGAGACTCATATTGTAAAGTCTACGGACTCGAGACTTAACATCCAGATTCGATGAATCGTAACTCAAGCCCAATCATACAACGGCTAGTGATCTGGTTTGGATTCCACATCAAGATTGATTTGATTGATTCAATCTAATTGATTGACGATTGGATCTTGAAGACAAGAACTTTCTACACGAAGAAGCTTTACTTATGGAAACTAAGATTTCGTTTGTATGGGCGATCGGAATCAATTTGGGATTTTACCTTTGTCACTCAACGGCTACCAAATCTTCTAGATACGAGCTGTCTAATGGGTATATTGGAAGACGATTCTCCGGGATACTGTCCAACGGGTAGTTTGGAAGTGGAGGAGTATTTAAGGAGATCATGGACCGATGAGCAAGTAAGAGACAGAGCGTAGAATTTATAATTCCAAAGTCTGAGCGACTTTCGATCATATACTTGTCTCTTGAGAGCTTAAACGTTTGTAATCGTGAGAGAAATACCAAGAGAGTGACTTAGTGAGATAGTGTGATCTACTAAGTGTTTGCACTCGAAGTTGTATCTCTTGTTGATTGCATATTGGAATCCAGCCAAGAAGGCTGTTATCGTGGGAGAGTGGACGTAGGCTTGGATTAAGCCGAACCACTATAAATCTTGTGTTCTTATTCTCTTCCCTAACTCCTTTATTTTGTTCATACTAGCACTCTCAATTGGTATCAGAGCCAAGTGCTCGGTTTATAAAAGTGTTTTTACTTTTGAGCTAAAGATCTTTTATGGCTAGTATGTTGGCATCAGGACTTATGGAAGGGCAAAGCAAGGAAATCTATGCTTGATGGCGCATTCAGAATCCGAGTCCGATTCGATTACGTACTCGGTAATCAAAGTCGACTCGGACACGACTTAGAATCCGATGAGGAAATCAAGATGAGTTCTTTTTTGCAGGAAATAAAGGAAAAGAAGAAGTTGAAAGAATCGCATGATTTGTTTTTGTGATTCGAGATTTAAATTGATACGTGTGATCATTTTTTATATCATGCTTAAAGACAAAAGAATTTATTTGGTTTGATTTTATATTCTCAGATCTAATCATATTTTGCAAAGTGAAAATCTGTTTTACGTGATGATGCAAGATATTCTTAGATATTCAAAGATTTTATTCTCTCGATTTTATTGTACTATGACTAAGTGAGAATTTATTTTTCAAAATATCATATGCATAATATTCTTTCTTTAAATATTTTGTTATGATGAATTAAGAAGGAATATTATTTATCTGTGGAGATTATATATTTTACTCTAACGTCAAGGAAGGATCCAAATTAATGGATACCAAAAAGGGAAATGAGTTGATTGCAGGAAATTCTTTAAGGGAAGGATGATTGCGAATCTACGCAGATTTTGGTGCAATCAGAAAATATCTCCAGCGACAATTGCAACAATTGTTTCTATTCGCAAATATTGTCATGATCACAGGGGAGAAAGCAAATCCAAAAGAAAAAGGAAAGAATCGTGATCATCTCAAAAGGGCAACAAATTGAGGGGGAGTATTGATCAATTATGAAAAAATCCTTTTGGATTGATCTTAATCTTATTATGGATGGAATAAAAGATAAATGTGTCCGAATTTGTCTAAAAAATCCGGTTAGTGCATCTTTTATTACCTTTTGTCATTAACAAATCTTACTGATATTATCATTTTATTATGACAGAAAGTGTACGTGAATTTCATGATGCATCTGTGATTTTTATTAGATATTTGTTGATATATATGATCGAAGTGAGCTATATTGCATATCTTTAATATTCGATAAAAGCTGATTTTTGGAAATTGTGATTCATGCAAAATATTTGTTATCATTATTATTATCACTTTTTGATTATGACAAAAAGGGGAGAAGATATGAATATGCATATGTGCTGATTGGTTTGATATTATTGCATAATATTGAGCTGCGATTATTTTTCTATATATTCTTATGCTCAATCTATTTGTTATCTTCTGATATCCTTTGATTTAAAAGTATGTTTACAAATCTGCATATTTAGAGATTGTTTTGTCATCATCAAAAAGGGGAGATTGTTAGGGAAATCCCTTATGATGTTTTGAAGATGACAAAATAAATCAAAGGCTACTAACATGTTTGATGATTGAGTAATAGACCATGCAGATAATAGAACATGTAAAGGATATTATCAAAGTCGAAAGACGACCGTAAGACCGAACGTAACATATGTCCCAGTATATTTTGAAGACTTCGTGTCAAAGTCCAAGACTCAAAGCTGCAGACTCAAGACTCAAAGTCGAAGACCGCCGGACTTTAGTGTCAAAGTTTGTTCTACATCGAAATCATCAACTCGACTAATTCCAGATCGAACGTGAATGATGAATCAGAAGACAGACTCTATGCTGAAGCTGAATCAGAAGACAGACACTATGCTGAAGCTGAACTGGGTACAGACCTTAAAGCTAAATCTGTTCAGAAGCTAAATCTGTTCAGAAGCAGATATGTTCAGACTCAGATTGTAAAGTCTACAGACCCATATTGTAAAGTCTACAGACCCATATTGTAAAGTCTACAGACTCATATTGTAAAGTCTACGAGACTCGAGACTTAACATCCAGATTCGATGAATCGTAACTCAAGCCCAATCATACAACGGCTAGTGATCTGGTTTGGATTCCACATCAAGATTGATTTGATTGATTCAATCTAATTGATTGACGATTGGATCTTGAAGACAAGAACTTTCTACACGAAGAAGCTTTACTTATGGAAACTAAGATTTCGTTTGTATGGGCGATCGGAATCAATTTGGGATTTTACCTTTGTCACTCAACGGCTACCAAATCTTCTAGATACAGAGCTGTCCAATGGGTATATTGGAAGACGATTCTCGGGATACTGTCCAACGGGTAGTTTGGAAGTGGAGGAGTATTTAAGGAGATCATGGACCGATGAGCAAGTAAGAGACAGAGCGTAGAATTTATAATTCCAAAGTCTCGAGCGACTTTCGATCATATACTTGTCTCTTGAGAGCTTAAACGTTTGTAATCGTGAGAGAAATACCAAGAGAGTGACTTAGTGAGATAGTGTGATCTACTAAGTGTTTGCACTCGAAGTTGTATCTCTTGTTGATTGCATATTGGAATCCAGCCAAGAAGGCTGTTATCGTGGGAGAGTGGACGTAGGCTTGGATTAAGCCGAACCACTATAAATCTTGTGTTCTTATTCTCTTCCCTAACTTCTTTATTTTGTTCATACTAGCACTCTCAAAAGTAACACTTCATTGGCTCGATTTTGAGTTTCTTTAGTGTTTATGCAGTTGTTGGTCCCAGCGTCGTTGAGCGAATCATCGAAGATGAACAGAGCGACGTCATGTTGGGGTCGATCGACGTCGCAGTGAGCCAAGAGGAGGAGGCTGGCGAAGACGGGAAAGAAAAGGACGTGGATATCCGGAGCCGATATGGGGCGGCATCTCTTGGGATTTTGGACAGATGCTCGGGTGACTTAAATAAGTAACTTGGGAAGAGGAAGGCTCGTTATAGCTCTTTCCTCTTCTGGCCAAATATATGACGTCATAAATTGGCAGAGTCAAATTTTGGGGCCATTTAAGATGTTTACTTGCGTAATTTGCATTCTGGCTTTCGCAACGCATTTACAGCAGGTGAGGTACGTTTGAACAACTCTTTGTTCCGTACTTTACCTTTTTTATTTACGACTTTGCGGTCCAGCGCCAACTTTAGCACATCTACGCAGATGTTTCAGTCGAAACAACTCATTATCAATTTGTAAATTATAATACTTTCCCTGCTCGCCCACACCCTATGCTCGGATCACATTATTGGACCATTGATGGTTTCAATGATCTAATTCTATATCTGCAGACATTAAACTAAGAGCAAGAAGTCTTGACTGTTCGAGATAGTTTCTTTCGATTTGGATCGTTTGGCAACTCGTGTCAGGTATGCATGCTTAATACGGCCAATGATGAACAAAAAAGCAGCCAATGAAACACCGACAAAAAGAATGATGGATACACAAAGTGGGTTGCGGATGTAAGCAACTAACTCGCATAGGACTAGAAAGCCCGTCACTTTCGGAAGAGCAATGCTAAGCAACCTGAAATTAGTCCACGAGATCGATATCTTATATTGGTCACACCTTCAATACCCAATAACTATCTGTCTCGATATCTTAACATGTTTGTCATTTCTCTTATGATGTTATCATTTCTTAAATACTTTGGTAGGTTGTTCGTGAAATTCTAAATGAGATGAAGCGTGTCGAACAAGTAATATAATAATGAAAAAGGAATATCATCTCATAAAGATTGATGATAAATAAATCAATTGAATATTAAAAATGGACTAATTCTAAAATTTATCTAAAAGATCAAAATAGACTTGAGAATAAAATAAAATTCACAAACATAGAAACAAAATTTTGAAATTAAATGTAGTAAATCAATCAAATAAATATATTAGAATGTCTTTTACACCATAACCACTAGATATTAATTTTAAATTATTACGCATACAAAAACGATATCAAATATGTGAAAGCAAAATTTCCAATCTATTTACTATAATATCTCTAGATATAGCAAATCTATTCAATTTATCTATCCACCATATCTCTATGTGAATTAAATAAATATAAGTGTATTAAAATCGGTGAATATTTTTGCTTTATAATTAATCTTTTGGACCACCTTGTCACCGAAAGTTACACAAATAACATGGTATATGTATCCATATTTAATTCATGGTTATATATTATTAAAAAAAAAAACAATTGCATATTATTGCTTCCCAATCTCAAACATACAACTACTTAAAAGCATTAAATGTAATAATATATAACTCACATGAATGAAATCACTTGCAAAACATAAAAAACATGAAATTCATATCATCATAATCATGCTACATCTAGCCCTACCAAAAGAAAATTAGGACATGACAGAAGAAGAAATGAAAATACAAATTAAACACAACATCTTGAATCAAAGAACAAGAATTCCGTTACCAATTTTGTCTTCTCTTCAAAACGCTTGAAAAACTATCAGAACAATGAAAAAACATTTAAAACTAAAAACCTAATTGTCTTCTTAAGCTCTCAATGTTTTCCTATTTATTGGATACATTCAAGGCTCCTATCCAAAGGCAATTGGTTATTTTTCACATAAAATTAGGGAGTAAATAAGAAAATCTTTAATTTGATATCCACTTCCAACGCTTGCTAATAAAATATAAAATCTTTGATTGGATATCCGTCTTCCAACGTTTTCTTATTTTAGATTCCTAGATCACTAAATTCTTCATTTTCCATCTTTCTACCATTATTTTCCTTATTTTCTCCATATCTCATTATGTTGAATAAACAAGGAAAATTTGCCTAAATATAAGGAAATCTAAATATTTTCTCATGAATATTGCATTTTTTGTTGGCTAAAAAAGGTAATATAACTCTATTTTTACAGATATCGTAGGCTTAGGCTTGGTCCAACACATAGGAATAAATGGATAACCAATGTGACCCATAACTTAATGGGCTGTATAATGTAATCGACTTTCTTCCCTCTTCTTTTTCTTATTTGTTCTTTCACATTTGACCTCATCTTAATAAAATGCATTGTGTTGCAGCCCTAAAATCATAGTTAAAAGCATGGAACCAAAGCGATAATGAATCTCATTTATTCGAACTTATCCTGAAACATTTAAGTAATTCAAGTTTTGTCGACGTTTCAGCTATACTAGGGCTCATTCGAACATCCTTGTTCTGTAACAGAAGTGGAACCATATAGTCAATCCAACATCATCCCTCGTTATTCATAATATAACGTTCAAGTGGGATGTGATTCTTTACCTACAATTTCAAGGAACGAAGAAAAAATTCAAGTACCCTCATGCTTCAACAATTCTTTCAGGTTGCGAGGTCTGATTACACTCACACTCCCATTCCACATCAACTGTGCATATTGTCGGTTAGCCCTCTCACTTGAATGGCCAGAATCAAAGAACACGTACTTCTCAGGATGACGGCATAATGAATATTCCTTAACTCCCCTTTGGCCTCCACAAGTCGAATTTGCCCTATAAGGACCCGAACCACAACACGCACTTTTTGCTTCCTTAAAACCTGAATCGATTTCATATATCGAAAATGAGGACTTCTATCCTAGACATGAGCAATGTAAAAGGCACAAAATCCACAACTGGTGTAGAAGTATTGATGCTTAAGATAAGTGCCCACAGCACAATTTACCGTATTTCGATGGGTATTGGATTCTCTCACTCACTGAAGTGTAGAAGTCGAAGTAGGAGTACTCGAATCCTTGGAGTTGCATCTCCAGTTTTGCAAGAATTGAAGTAAGAGCAATGTTGTGAAGCTGTGCGATCTTGTTGGCTTCGCCTAAGCAAGAACCATTTCGAGTCAATCGTCTCATGCTTGGCGCACACCCAATTTGCCCCACTCCAATCATTGCAAATTTTCTTCCTCCTACCTCATATATTCCCTGGAAAAGAATCGCAAAGCCATATTATCCCCCTGAAATGCCATAACAATTACTAGATGTTTAGAAAGTCTAATTATCACGAGGCCAGAACAACAAGGTTCCTTGCAAACACACACTATATGTGTATGTATTTAGTGGAGTAAACCTTTAAAATTTCTCAGAAAGATGAACTGGTTGAGATACGTTCAGATACCAACTTAACATCAAATAAAAAGACGCCAATATACTTGCACAATTCTATGCTTGTGCTACACATGGACCCATATAAGAAAAACTAAGTAATATAAGAGATCTTAACTGGATATCAAATCATGGCATATGGAAAAAAAGAGGAGCAAGAATTACATTTAGAATGTACTTAAGGGTCGGCATCTCATACTCACCTGTCAGCTCGGATTAAGCACTCATGTTCAGCCATGTCAATGCAATATATCTCTATTGAGCATGCTTAAAGATCATGTAATTTGAATTCCTTTCATTATCGAGTTTGTCGATATAAATTGGGCTTATTTACATTGAGTTATAGAATCGTGTCCATCTGTGCCAGAGATTGCAAGAAAAAACAAGGTGTACAAAAACTTTATCTTCAAGTGAAACTAGAAAGTACTTTGTCGAGAGCGGGTGGATAATGGAATTCTTGTTGCTTCTAACCTTGAGCACAGAGGTGATGTTCCCAATCACCATCCCCACGTAATCTTCCATGGAAATGGACTGAAACAGAGCAGGATTAAGTAGAGGCTTCGTGTAATCATTGGTTCCGATGCTAATTAAGTAAACACCCTCCTTAATTATCCTCTTCGTCTTCTCGCTCCCCATCTCTTTCCTCAGCTTCTTCTCTAGTTGTTCAAGCTGCTTCAGCTGCGTCTTCAAATCCACCACCTGATAAATTGAAAACATGAGCTTGCTCATTTCCGAGGTTTCTTGCAGACTCAAAAAGTGTAAAAATTTATGTTAAATAAAGCTTCGAGCCAACAGACATATAAATAAAGAACGTACAAATCCTTCATAAGTGTCGACCAAAGCACCAGCTCCAGCGGACGCAAAATTCGCCCCTCCCATGAATTCATCATCTATCATTTGGAGATATGGTGGAATCAGCGGCAGATTTGCATATTCAGCTGCATAACCAAAGAAAAACAAAAACATAATAGAACAACAAACATATTAAGCAGTAATATGAGGAAATAAATAGAATTCGTGCCCAAGTTAACTGGCAAAGAAGTTACCAATAAAATCGACGATAAGACGACCATCGGAGAATCTGCCAGTGGGATAGCGGAAGAACGTCTCCCCATAAGGAGGAAAATTTGCTCTGAAGCCTGCAGTGGTGTTTATGTAGCTGTTGGTCCCTGCGTCATTAATGGAGTCGCCAAAGATGAAGAGAGCAACATCTTTCCTAGGCTGATTGTCGCGGCAAGTTGAGACGAAGAGGCTTGCGAGAACAGTGAAGAGAATGATGCGGAGAGTCGGAGTCGACATGATGACCTGTGTTGGATGATGTTCGTCCTCTTTAGGTGGCTACATGTACACCCAAGGATATCAAAAACTGAATCAAAAACCAAACCGAACCGAACCACAAGTTTGGTTTTTTTTTTTTTTTTCAATTCGGTTCTCATTAAAAATTGAAACTTTTTTAACCGACTCAGTTTTTATCAGTTTGGTTAATTGAACCAACCCATAAAATCCAAATTTTTTCCCTTTATTTTTTTCTTTTATTTTTTTACAAAATCATTTTTTTTATTTTTTCCTTTTCTTTTTTTTTTTTTCTTTTACTTCTTTTCCTTTTTCATTGGCCAGTCGCCCGCAACGGTGGCAACCGATGACCGGCCTATGATGAGGCTTCAGCTCACCTCTGGCCGGTCATCAGCCGCCGATATGGCCGTCGACTGGCAGTAAAAAAGGAATAAAAATAACTTAAAAAATTGATTTTTTAAAAAATAAAAAATTTATTGAAAGGGTGCATGTAGGAAACAAATAAAACAAAACGAAAAGTAAAAATTGAAAAGCCGAATTGAACCGGACCAAACCAGGATTTTGATTCAATTCTACTACGGTTGGATCGGATTTCGATTCGGTTCAATAAATTTCCTTATCAATTCAATTCAATTCAGTTTTTCAAAAAAATCAAACCAAAACGAATCACGTACACCCCTAATATATAATATATAGGAAAATATGGTGATAAAAGTTTTTGCTATTAAGTCTTCTGTCCGTGCAATGAACAGGACTTACGAACTTGGGAGATACATTGGATAAACGTGGAAGGTACGTCTGGACAAGTCGAAGGACGGCAATATGTTTGACTTTTATTCCCACGTTGGCCGGCTTGCTCGACACTTTGGCGCGAGAAGGCTTTTCGTCCAGGAAACAAGCACGTTTGGTTCAACATCTTCTCTTGAAAAAACTTTGAAGTGTTTGGCAATCATTCTCAAAGGGCTTTGGGGTGGGGAATATTAAAAGCTTAAGGCAAGTGGGAACTTACTTTGGATTTTTAGCATTTTCATATGGCAGTGATGTTCATGATATACCTCAAACTAACAATTAAACACCGACCTTGTTCTTTTGGACACACTACAGCACTCGGCCTTATCTACTTCAATGAGTGTGATTTTGTTTGATTTTTCGATCCAACACTTATAAGGCCCATGTTTTGTTGGATCACTTGCATCTTTTCTTCTAGTTTCGAGAAAGCCACCCAACCTTTTCTTCTAATTCATTTGGACACCTTTTCACGAAGCCTATTCATACGAATCTCGAGCTTTGCTAGAGCTCGATTCGGCTTCTGCAGCGAATGAGTGCCAATCAAAGTATCGGGAGAGCCAATATGAAAAATGAGCACTGCTACAAACATCAGGCCAAGGGGTAGAATAGTTATTGAGTTTGAGATCATGGATGAAACCTGACCCGATTGGAGGATGTAAATCGTATCATTATACATGAACAATTTCAAAAGTGTTGCATTTGCTAAGACTCTATTTGTTTCGTGAAAATTTTCATTTTTCTGGAAATTATTTTGTAGGAAGTTATTTTACAAGAAAATGATAATATTTTATGATATTTGGTTTAAACCTGAAATAAATTGAAAAATATTCCATCATTTGGTATGAAAAATCCGATTTGATTTTTTTAAATAAACACATGCTATTTAGATGCTAGTCACTCGTGTATGGGCAATTGGGGACCTGGGGAAATCAAGTACAAGCACTAGAGGGATCTCAACCCAAGTCTTAGGGATGAAGGCACCGGCACCAGGATCTTGGGCACAACTTCGATAAACCTAAACGTGTCCACTAAGGCCCCAAACCTAGCCTCGATGGACTCGAGCATAGCCTTTGTGAACTTGGTTGTAGCCTTTGTGGATCCAAGCCCAAGTTTTGGGGATTCGAGCTCAAGTATCGAGATCCCACTCTCAATCTTGGTGGACCTAAGCTCAAGTGCGAGGGCATCAAGCATGAGGACCGAGGCTTTAGGCCCAACTTTAATGGACTCAAGCGATGGCATCACGAACCGGGGCTTAGCCAGCGAGGTTTCAAGCTTGACTTTGATGGACCCAGATGTAGGTGTTGGGGATCGACTTTGATGGGCATCGGGGTCCTAGATGCAGCCTCAATGG
Organism: Eucalyptus leucophloia subsp. euroa; assembly: GCA_017140325.1. Taxonomy (NCBI): domain Eukaryota; kingdom Viridiplantae; phylum Streptophyta; class Magnoliopsida; order Myrtales; family Myrtaceae; genus Eucalyptus; species Eucalyptus leucophloia. The sequence goes on from CM029476.1 coordinate 33,464,025, forward strand.
ACCAAGTCTATGCGTCGAAGACTTGGTCTTGGAGCCCAGGATTCGGGAACTACCGTTGATATTTTTGTGCCCAAGTGTTAGGTTTTAGATCCAAATCCAAACATTGATGTCTAGTTATATTTTTAGAAATTGACAATCAATTTTATAAAATTTTTTTAGTAGGTCAAATTTTTAAATTTAAATATAGATTTTTTGTTGACTAGAAAAAAAAATTGTTGTTCAATTATTTTTCTTAGTGAATCAAATGTCACAAAATGATGAAATGTAAAAACAATCCTAAAAAATTTTGAGTTGGTCCAAGAATCTAATGAATTCCATTAGGAGACAAAATCCCAGCACGCTTTCCTATTGGGTTCTCTTAAGCCCATATCTCGTATGACATCACGCATTTAAAAAAATAATCAATTAAGCTTATGTAAATTTTGACTAAGGAGTCACCACTAACTTTTTCGATTGGCTAGAAATCAAGTAAGATATGGGAGGATATCTTACTATTTACTCGATGACTTAATTACGTTAGTCCTAAGACTAACTCCCTTTTGGTACCTATTTAATTGTGTGCTAACTAACGTCATGACAGCCTATCCAAAAGAGATCTAAGATTCGTCCTAACCATTTTGGAGCAAGATAGTAATATTTGAAGTATTGAAATACGTAATCAATTATAATCACAAAAGAAAACATACAAGTATCCTAATATTGTCCCTAAAAGAAAAGACAATCCAAAACAAGGAAACCCTATTCTAAAGCTCTAAAAGTTTGTCCAATTTTCGGTTTTAACTTCTAAGGGTTTCTAATTTTTTGTGATTTTTTTTTTAAAGAATTTTCTGAATTTTTACTGATTTGTCTAAGTTTTTGGTTATTTTTTGGATTTTCTGATTTTTAATGATTTTCTGAATTTTATAAAAAAATTAATGATTTTCCGAATTTTCTAAATTTTTATGAATTTTCTGATTTTTCAAATGTTTTAATGTTTATCCGAATTTTTTAATTAGTATTATTATTTTTGAATTTTTGTAATTTTTCATTATATTGGGGGGAACGGGTCGGGACCTTTTACCCCATCCAGCCATTGACCCGACCTAAACCCGGATCCGACCCAGTTGGATAAAACAAAAAAAAATATTCTTCAATTTTTCTAGTTTCTAAATGATTTTTCTATTTTTCTTTACTTCCTCTTTTATCTTTTTCTCTATTTTGTCCATTTCCCCTGCACCTTCTCTTCCCAGAATCACCTTCACCCTCTGGCTGTCCCTCCAACGGGGCCGAACCCCTGCTACTCGTCTCTGCCGTCGAGAAACACTCGACAGCACCGCCATCTGGTCGCCGGTAACCGCCCTACATCATCGCCGGCCAACACCACCGACCGGTCGCTCCCACCGACTGGTGCCTACCTTTTCAGATTTGCTATTCCGGCGACCACCGAACATAAAAATGAACATCACCCGGAACTCAAACTTCTAATATTAACAAAGCCAGCAAACAAACCAGCACAAGAACGTTAAGACAGAGAGAAAAGCTGACTCGAGTAGCCTTAAACCATGGACAGAGAGAGGCTCGCCAGCGAGGGAAAGTAACTCCGGCGGGGTATTCCGGCGTGGGAAATCTGTACGCGACCGACTCGAGCAAGATTTTTCCACCAAACCACACAAAAACAAGGAAAACACGAATGATCAAACAAGATTCAACGAATATGAACGTAGATACTAATCGATTTCAAGCTCCAACATCCAGAAAGAATTTCGGTCTTCTTTTGGGCATTTGAGCAAACCGGTGGTGTGCAGCATCAAAAGCCAGCTTCCAGTCCGATTTCGCCGTGATTATCGGTATGACAGAGAAATGATGTACATATATCTAGGTCAATTTATTCAGCAGCATCCTATTTTATCCCAGTTTTGTTGTGTTTTCGTCATTCAAACTTCATGGCCCATTCTCGGCTTTTTTCATTAAAAAAAAAAAACGAAGACAAAACAGCTCGTACACAGAATACGCCTGAGGGAGAGAGTGTTCGCACACCTGGTTCGTTTGGTGAAATGGACTTGCTGAAATCGGTAGCGATGGGGTGCGAAAACTCAACGGAAGATCACCGGGCTTTTCTCCTCCTAACGGGTGCTCTGGACGAACTTGCTCCAGTCGGACCAGCTCCAGCCGCCCCCTTGAAAATTGAAGCTCTCTGCAATTTCTCCCGCTTGAGCACTTCAATGGCCAGAACTCTCTACCCCTCTGGTTCTCACACTCTGCAGAACTTGACTCTCCTCCTTACCCAAAAAAAAAAAGGAAAGAAAAGAAAACCAGAAAACCCTTCCCTCCACGGAGCAAAAAAGAAAAGTGGTCAATCCCCCTCTCAACCCATGCGCTCTCTCACGCTCCTACAAAGTGACTTCACTCGCGATATAGGGACACATCATTTCGTGAAAAATAAAAAATTTCGATACATTATAACATGTTATATATTAAATTAATATTTTTATATTTATCATAAAGCTTGAAATGAATTTACATTAACAATATTAATAAATCCATTCATAGGAAATTGAAAAAACATATTTATAGGAAATGCATACTCATGTTGGGGGACATGTTTTTGACTTTAACAAAAATAGATACTCTAGTCAACTTATTTAAAAAAAATATATGATTTTCTAAGTGATCAGAATTTATCATTATTTAACATTTAGTACTTTTATTTTCCAAAATCACTTTTTAGCTCCACCCATTTATTTTGCCCTCTTGTTTCTTCCCTAGCACCACCTGTGACTTTCTTGCAATCACCCTCCATTCTTCCCTTCCTCCAAAAAAGAAAAGGAAAAAAAAAAAATCCCGCCAAGTTGGACTGGCATCCCCATTTTCAATTCTGCCGCCTCCTCCTTCCTTCACGGCATCCCCATTTTCAATTCTGCCGCCTCCTCCTTCCTACAACGGCATCCCCATTTTTAATTTTTAATTTTTTTTTTCTACTCTTCTTCCTAAAACTAAAAAGAAACCTTGAAAACCCAAACGGTAGGTCCTTGAAAACCCAAACGGTAGGTCCCTAGCCGCCGCCACCTCTTGCTCGTCCTTGCACGGCATCCCCATTTTTAATTTTTTCTTGCTCTTCTTCCTATAACTAAAAGAGGAATCTTGGAAACCCAAAGCCTAATTCCCTAGCCACCTCCTCCTCCTCCTCCTCCTCCTTGCACAGCATCCTCATTTTCAATTTTATTCCTGCTCTTCTTCCTAAGACTAAAAGAGCAATCTTGGAAACAAAAACCCTAGTCACCTCCTTGTCCTTCTCACACAATCCTCTTCCTCTCGATCTCTGCTCTCTCTCGCTCTCTCGGTTGCCTTATCATAGTCGTTGGCCACCTCACCTCTAGGCTTCCCTCCTTCATAGTCGTAGCTTCACCTCCATCCCTCCATCACGGCATCACAATTGTGGTCCTCTTGATCGCCTTCATCAACGATTTCTCTCCCTTCGCACTTGCAATCCCGCCCTAGAAATGCATCATGCCTCTTGCAATTTCAGATCATGCCTCTTGCAATTTTGGACATGCATGTCGAAGCATGCTAGCAAAAGTTGACTACATATCAGATCTTTAGACACTTGTTGACCACGTGTAAAAGTATGTCGACACAACTCCGAAAGTTCTTAAAAATTATCCATGCTTCATAGGTTTCATCCCCCTCTGTGATATGGTTTTTGCGGTAGAGGATTTTTATAAATGCGCCCGAACGGCATTGATGGCTTTCATAGGGTTGAAGGGCAAGTTCCACATCTCCTCCTCCCTCGCGCACTCGTCGCTCGCTCCTCTCCCCTCTCCTCACACGCGACAGCACGTCAGGATTCCTTTTTGCTCGTGTCACCGTGGTGACGAACGCTCGCGGAGGGGGCTTTCCCGTTTATGCGTGTTAGCGTGTGTGAGGGTGTGTAAAGAGGGGAAAGAAGTGATGGGCTGGGCTTCTCTTTTAGGCTGCGGTTGGCCGAAGGAAGGAAGGAAAATGGGCCAAAGAAAATAAGGGAAAAGGGAAGTTGGGTCGAAGGGTGAGCCGAAAATAAGCGAGTGGGCTAGACAAGCCGGCCCACTCGATTTCCCCCTTTTATTTTTGTTTTTATTTCATTTTTGTTTGGTCCACTTTATTCATTTTTTTCAATTTTTTGGCTTCTTATCTTTTATAATTTTTTTATAATTTTCAAAAATAAATGAATATTTAGAAACGTCGACAAAAATTTGGGTGCCAGTAATTAACAAGGCCACATGCACATGTGAAAAACCTTAAAAGAACCGGTATTTAAAACTTATATGATGTTCTATGGGCTTCTAAATATTCTGGTAATAATATAGACCAGTAATCTAATATATGCTTTGATTTGAACCTCGTATAATCAAACTGTAGTAATATGCCTCATTTATTTATGAGATGAAGTTTGATCCTCCTTGTTCGCATTATTACAACAATAATGCTATTATAAATTTAAACCTTAATAATATGCCTCATTTATTCATGAGATGAAGTTTGATTCCGTTGTTTTCCCTAGACTTTGAAAAAACAAACGATTAAATGTCCCCATGTTTGAACAATGCTTCCAAATTATAAGGCTAGGTCGTGTGCCAACTTCCATTCCACATCAATTGCGCAAATTGCTGATAAGCCCTCTCACTCGGATGGTAGGAATCGAAGAACACGTACTCCTCCGACTAGGCACAACGAGTACTCTATCACCCTCTCATGCCTCCGTTGCTATAATTCCCCTCGTACGGACCCGAGCTGCAACACGCTGATTTTCCATTCTTTTAATCTAGGAAGTGTACAAGTCGAAGACGGAATACTTGAATCCTTGCAATTGAGAATCTAGCTTGGCAAGAGTCGCGGGACGAGCCATGTTGGGAAGCTTCGTTAGCTCAGTGGCTAATCTCAAACAAGAATCATTTTCGGTGATAGTCAAACGGTCGGGAGGCACCCAAAAGGTGGCATTGTAAATAACCCAAATTTTCTTGCTCCAACTTTATATATGCCTTGGGAAAAAAAAAATCAAAGATCGACAAATTTGTTACTATTCACTAATAAAAATTGCAACAATTGATAAAGGTGTGTGATAACATTTAATTTATTATCAAATGAAAAAAAGTCAAATTTACAATAGGCTTAGAGTAGAATGTGGTGAATACATGAGCAAAAAGCAAATAATAAATTGCAAGTGTCCTTACTTATCCATTATAACAAAACTCATAAAAAAAATGAAAATTATATATTATATGTCTTGAGCGTGAAAGCTTGTTCGCTTAATTTGACTCTAATAATAAAAAATTATTTTGACTTCACAACCGACATGAAAATATCTTCAATATCTTGGGAGATAATGGATTAGATTTTCATGAGGAATTATTGATCTGTATCAAACAAAAAGTCAGGTGGCGACTAAACTTTAAAGAAAAAGATGCTTTGGTCAACAAAATCCTCCGAATAATTGCAACCCGGTTGACTTGTTTATGAGGATTAAACAGTGCTGTACTGCTCCGGAATTGGAAAGAAATTATGGACATGGGTTTACCTCAAGCACTGCACAGTGCTAATGTTGCCAACCACCATCCCCACGTAATCCTCCATGGAAATGGACTGAAACGAAGCTGGATTGTTGAGAACCGGGTTCAAGTAATCGTTGCCTCCGATGCTGACCATGTAAACGCCCTCCGAAACCATTCTCTTCGCCTTCTCGAACTGCTTCTGCTGAGTCCTGAGGTCCACCACCTAATGAAGGAAAACTAAGACAACCTGAAAGCGGAACATCAAAAAAAAATCAAGGCAAAGACAAGGAAAGACACTTAACATACAGATCCTTTGTAAGTATCGGATAAAACGCCTGCTCCGCCAGATGCAAAATTTGCCCCTTCCACAGCCGTCGTTCTTCAGCTGGAGATATGGTGGGATCAGTGGTAGCTGCGCATATTCAGCTGAATCGCCCGAAAAAGAATTTGAGTGTGCAATCAATCATTTACGGGGGAAGAAAAGACTAGAGCATGGAGAAGTTATACCAATGAAATCAGCTATAAGACGACCGTCAGTGAAGCTGCCAGTGGGATGGTGGAAGAAAATCTCGCCATATGAAGGGAAGTTTGCCCTGAAAGACAAGGTGTTCATGCAATTGTTGATCCCTGCGTTGTTGAGCGAGTCGCCAAAAATGAACAGGGCGACGTCGCAGCGAGCTGAGAGGAGGAGGCTGGCGAAGACGAAGACGGCGAAGAAAAGGATGTGGAGATCCGGAGCCGACATGGCGATCTTGGGTGGGACGATGCGGCGTCTCTTGGGATTTTGTACCGATGCTCGGGTTACTTACATAAGTAAGTTGAGGGAAGAGGAAGGCTCGGGATAGCTCTTTCCTCTTTTGGCTAAACACATGACGTCATAAACTAGAAAATGGTGATCCATTTTCTAGAATTTCCTGGAGTTCCTAAACTAGAATCTAGAATTCCCTAGATGAAGTTTCTAGAAGAAAGAAGAAAAGGAAAGTATTCAAGAGAAATCTAGAATGTAGAATTCCCTAGATGAAGATTCTAGAAGAAAGAAGAAAAGGGAAGCATTCAAGAGAAATCTAGAATGTTGTACTAAGGTGGTGACTTACGCTTATAAATCGGCTTGTAATTTATCATTTGTGTGGGTGTGTGTGAGGGGAAAACCTCCACCTTGTATGTGGTGGAAACCCTCCACCATGAGAGGTCTTAGACCTACACCAATCTCCATCAAACTATTTCCTTCAACTAATGAAACTATTTTCCCTATGTCCTATATCCTTTAGTTATTGTCCCTTGTTTATCCTCTACAAACTATACCATACACTTGCACACATCACTAACCAAAAAACTATCATCCATAACTAAAACCATGCTTCCGTGCACATTTAAATTTTAACACTCTTTCCTCTTTTGGCTAAACACATGACGTCATAAATTGGCAGAGTAAACTTTTTGGGGCTTTGAAACATATTTGCTTGCGTAATTTGCATTCTGATTTTCGCTATGTATTAATTTTCCATCTTGCGGTCATAAGAGGAGGCTGCTGAGATACGTTTGAACAACTCCTGGTTCCATACTTCACCTTTTCCATTTTCTATTTTGCGGTCCACCCGCGATTTTAGCACGTCTTCATAGAAGTTTCAGTCGAAACAGCTCATTACCAATTTATAATCCCTTCCCTTGCTTATCCAAACTTTATGTTTGGATCACATTATGGGACCATTGATGGTTCCAATCTTAGTATGGTTGTTATTTCTCTTATGCTGTTATCCTTTCTAAAATACTTTGGTGGGCCTAGGCTCTGTCCAACATATAGGAATAAATGGATAACCAATGTGACCCATAACTTAATAAGGTGTGTAATGTAATCGAGACTCTTCCCTCTTCTTTTTCTTACTTTCAGTTCTTTCGCATTTGACCCCATACAAAAAACATTAACTGTGCTAGGGCTCATAAAATCATAGGCAAAAGTGCAAAACTAAAGCGATAATAAATTTCATTTATTCAAACTTATTCCAAAACATTTTAAGAAATCAAGTTTGTTGACATTTGAGCAATGCTAGGGGCTCATTTGAACATCCTCGTTCTTCAAGAGAAGTGCAATCATACAATCAATCCAACATCATCCCCCATTATTCATAATATGATGTTCAAGTGGGATGTGACTATTTACCTAAGGTTTCAAGGAAAAAAATTATTCAAGCACCCTCATGCTTGAACAATGCTTTCAAGTTGCGAGGTCTAATTATACTCAAACTCCCATTCCACATCAATTGCGCAAATTGCCTATTAGCCCTCTCACTTGCATGGTCAGAGTCAAAGAACACGTAGTTCTCAGGATGATGGCATAATGAAAATTCCTTCTCTCCTCTTTGGCCTCCACAGCTTGAATTTGCCCTATAAGGACCCGAACCACAACACGCAGTTTCCGCTTCCTTAAAACCTGAATTGATTTCACATTTCGAAAATAAGGACTTCTATTCAATACACGAGCGATGTAAAAGACATAAAATCCACAACCGGTATAAAAGTGATGATGCTTAAGCTAAGTGCCCGCAGCATAAATAAATTACCATATTTTGATGGGTATTGGATTCTCTCACTGCCTGAGGTGTAGTAGTCAAAGTAGGAGTACTCGAATCCTTGGAGTTGCGCCTCCAGTTTTGCGAGAATTGAAGTAAGAGCAACGTTGTGAAGCTGTGCGAGCTTGTTGGCTGCGCCTGAGCAAGAACCATTTCGGCTGGTCTCATGATTGGCACACACCCAAGTTGCCCAATTCCAATCATTGCAAATTTTCTTCCTCCTACTTCATATATTCCCTGAAAAGAAAAATGAGAAATCAATATCATCCCCTTGAAATGCCGTAACAATTATCAAATGTTGCCTTGTAAGCACACACTATATAGTGTATGTACATAGCGGAGTGAACCTTTAAGGTCTCTCAGGAAATAAACTGGTCAAGATACACTCAGAACCAACTTATAATTGAATAAAAAGACACCGAAATACTTGCGCAACCCATGTTTGTGCTACAAATGGAGCCACATAAAGAGCAACTGACTAAGTGATATAGTAGATCTTAATTGGATATCAAATCATGGCTTATGGGAAAGAGAAGGAGAAAGAATTGCATTTATAATGTACTTAGGGGTCAGCAACTCGTACTCAATTGTCAGTTCGGATTAAGCACTCATGTTTAGTCATGTCAATGCAATTGGGCATGCTTAAAGATCATGTAATTTGAATTTGTTTCATTTTCGAATTTGTCGATAGAAATTGGCTTCTGTACATGGAGCTATGCAATCGAGTCCATTTGTACCAGAAATTACAAGAAATCACGTGGTCCATAAAAATCTTCCTTTAAGTGAAACTGGAAAGTACTCTCTCAAGAGCGGTGGATGATGGAATTCTTGTTAGTTTCGTACCTTAAGCACGGTGGTGATGTTTCCAATCACCATCCCACGTAATCTTCCATGGAAATGGACTGAAACAGAGTAGGATTAGAGAAGAAAGGCAGGGCGTATTCACTGCTTCCAATGCTAATTAAGTAAACACCCTCTTTAATTATTTTCTTGGCCCTCTCGCTGCCCATCTCCTTCTCTAGCTTCTTCTCTAGTTGTTCGAGCTGCTTCAGCTGCATCTTCATATTCACCACCTGATAAATTAAAAACACGAACTTGTTAATTCCCATCTTTCTTGCAGTTGGAAATTTTCGTGTTAAATAAAGCTTCGAGCCAAAAGACATAAATAAATAACATACAAATCCTTCATAAGTGTCGCCCAAAGCACCAGCACCGGCGGATGCGAAGTTCGCCCCTCCCATGAATTCATCATCTTTCATTTGGAGATATGGTGGAATCAGCGGCAGATTTGCATATTCAGCTGCATAACCAAAGAAAAGCAAAAACAAAATAGAACAAACATATTAAGCAGTAATTTATGAGGAAATAAATAGAATTTACGTACAAGTTACCCGGCGAAAAAGAAGTTACCAATAAAATCGACAATGAGACGACCGTTGGAGAATCTTCCAGTGGGATGGCGGAAGAACGTCTCGCCATATGGAGGAAAATTTGCTTTGAAATCAGCAGTGGTGTTTATGTAGTTGTTGGTCCCCACGTCGTTAACGGAGTCGCCGAAGATGAACAAAGCAACGTCTTTCCGAGACTGATCGTCGCCACGAGTTGAGATGAAGAGGCTTGCGAGAACAATGAAGAGAATGATGTGGAGAGTCGGAGTCGACATGATGATCTGTGTTGGGTGATGTTAGTCCTCTTTTAGGTGGCTACATATATAGGAAAATACGGTAATGAAAGTAATGGTTACAAAGTCTTCTGTCCGTGCATTGAACAGGACTTACGATCTTGGCAGATACATTGGATAAACGTGGGAGATACGTCTGGATAAGTCGGAGTACGACAATGGGTTTTTACTTTTATTCCCACGTTGACCGACTAGCTCGACACTTACGCGCAAGAAGGCTATTCGTCTGGGAGACAAGTCTAACAAATTTAGGGTCGTTTTCCAGTACTCATCCAGGAGCCCACTTTGACAAATCATAGGCTTAGATGATTCGAAACGTGTTCTTCAAGCGAGCACACCATTGGTTAACTCAATGTGGAGGCATCCATCATTAGTTTAAGGTCGCAGGGGAATCATTCGCTAGCACGACAGCCTCTATCTAGACGACCGCATCCTGGGAATGTAAAGACCAATGAGCACCCTCCTCTAGGTCTAGTACTGCTGAAGGCAAACCCGAATCGATACCGTCCCAAGCGCCACATAGTGTGCGAAGCATAACGGGTCACAATACTTCATTTTATTAGACGTTGCGTGAGGTTTGTTCAATCAATTGAATAGCTCATACATCAGCAACATGGGATAAAAACTTATCTGACACCCATCGCAATGATAATAAGAAAACAATCAAGCAGAGACCTTCTTGTTTTTTTCCCCTCTAATTTCTAAGTACAGAAAGAAGTATGGTCTTCGGATCTTTCGTGATTAAACGGACCAGTGGGAAGAAAAGATGGGCTCGTCGCTGTCTATGGTCCGTGGCCGGGCTATGCGATGGATTGTTCCGTGGAATCTGGCAAGTCGAATAACTGCACCACATGCTAACGACATTCTTAACCAAGTATGCATATAGGTCTATCGCAATCTATCAAGGATCATCAGTTCCCCAGTGCTCTTGGCATGCATATACATCTAAATTCCTAATGATTCGGCATTTTAAATTTGTGTTCGCTCGCTACATCATGTCTATAGTTTGAACTCATCGAATATCATTTTCTAAGTGCCGAGGTGGATCTAGGCTTCAGCCATCTCGCCAGATGAACGGAGTGATCCAGCCTCTACAAAATTCAATGGGCTGCATAATGAAATCGATTAGTGTTACAATACCCTACGATCCTTGATCTTTTTTTTGAAACGTTCATCGCCCTGAGATAAGATAATTGACATTTCATTTTAAATTATTCCTATGTTTTGTCGCCACAAAATGGAACTAAAGGCATAGAATCAAATGATGTACCTTTATTTCCCCAAGGGTCCAAGAAAAATTTCAAATTTGCTCAAGCTTGAACTACTCTTCTCCATTACAAGGGCCGGCGATGCATAAACTTCTATTCCACGTTAGAATAGGCAAACTATTGATAGGTCTTTTCAGTCGAATGGTTGTCAAAAAAAAAAAAAATTGGGACAACAACACAATATATATTCTTTCACTACTCTCTTGCCTTCGCAACTCAGACTCAGCTATATGGACCCAAATCACAACGTGGCATTTTCACCTCATTTTAGCTGGAAATTAATTTTTAGAACAAAAAATGTTCACATGTTTCATTGTCTATATAAGATGTAGGCAAAATTAAGGTTTGAAAGACTTGTATTACCGACAATATTTCGATGGGTTTCGGATTCTATCCGGGCCGAAGTGTAGAAGTCAAAATAGGAGTACTTGAATCCTCGTAGCTGAGTCACCTGCTTTGTGAGAATTGAAATGAGAGCTATGTTGTGAAGCTTTGCAAGCTCGTCGGCAGTATGCTGTGTTTGATACAGCCAATAATGATAAAAACAGCCGATGAAGCAACGACAAAAGAGAAAGATCGATGGTACTGGATGACACACTTGAGGTACTAATTTGAAGGGGGCTGAGAACCTTGCGAGTCGACAAGATGGATATATCGAGTGGGTCACGCATTCAATACCCAATAACAATACGTCCCATCTATTAATATATTATCAACATTTGTGCCCGTAGCCTCAGTCCGTTGCGGAGGAATGGGTGGATTATAAATCTGGCTCACAATTTAATAGGCTGCATGATGAAATTAACTCTCTTCCCTCTTCTTTTTATGAGTTTTCATTTTTTTCTCGATTTGCGTTACTTGATGATTAACCTCATCTTAAGAACACTCACTGAGTTGTGGGCCATTGAAATGTAGTTAGAAGCATAGAACGAAGCAACAATCAATCGTATCATTCCAGCTTTTCCCAAAACTTTCAAGTGATTCAAGTTTCTCCACCTGAATAGTGCTTGAGATGATTTAAACATTATCGTTCTTTAACAGAAGTGCAAACATACATCATTCCAAAACTATGCCCCGTCATTTATGATATGACGGTTGAGCTATTATTCACTTACGATTTTGAGAAAAAGAAAAATTTAAACATGCTCATATTTGAACAACGCTTCTAGGTTGCGAGGTCTGGTTACACTCAAACTCCCATTCCACATCAACTGAGCAAATTGCTTGTTTGCCCTTTCACTTGGATGAAAGGCATCAAAGAAGACGAACTTCTCAGGATGACGGCATAACGAATATTCCTTCACTCCTCTCTTGCCTCCACACGTCGGACTTGCCCTATAAGGACCTGAACCGCAGCACGCATTTTCGGCTTCCTTAAAACCTGGACCGATTTTGCGCATCGAAAATAAGGAGTTCCATTCAGTACATGAGCAGATATTAAAAAAAAAAAAAAGTACAAATCCACGAGCGGTATAGAAGGACCGATGCTTAAACTAAAGCCAAATTAGGTGGCACCAGAGCATGAATAACTTACCGTACTGTGATGGGTATTGGATTCTTTCATTCAATGAAGTGTAAAAGTCGAAGTAGGAGTACTCGAATCCGTGTAGTCGAGTCTCCAGTTTTGCGAGAATTGAAGTAAGAGCAGTGTTGTGAAGCTTGGCGAGCTTGTTGGCTGCACCTAAGCATGAGCCATTTCTGGTTAATGGTCTCATACCTGGCACACACCCAAGTGGCCCTATTCCGATCATTGCAAATTTCCTCCCTCCTACTTTGTACATTCCCTGAAAAAAAAAATGAATTTATTCAGTTTTCATCCACTTTGCAAGATCATGACAGTCAACAAAGAATGATTATAAATAGACATAAAGTTTGGTCAGTACCTTGAGCACGGTGGTGATGTTTCCAATCACCATCCCCACGTAATCTTCCATGGAAATGGACTGAAACAGGGCAAGATTATCGACGAGAGGCATCAAATAATCGTTGCTTCCGATGCTGATCAAGTAAACGCCCTGCTTAATTATCCTGTTCGCCTGGTCTTTGCCCTCCTTCTTCCTCAGCTTCTTCTTTAGTTGTTTAAGCTGCTTCAGCTGCATCTTGAAACCCACCACCTGATAAATTAAAAGCACGAACTAATTCATTTCCCATGTTTCTTGCTGTCTCGTAAAGTGGACATATCCGTGTTGGATAAAGCTTCGAGCCAAAAAGAAGAGGGAAAAAGAACGTACAAATCCTTTGTAAGTGTCGACCAGGGCACCTGCTCCAGCAGACGCGAAATTCGTCCCTGCCATGAATTCACCATCTTTCATTTGGAGATACGGTGGAATCAGCGGCAGCTTTGCAAATTCAGCTGCATAACATAAAATAAAGAAAAACAAAATAGAACAATAAATTATTTAAGCACTAGCTTTTAAGGATAAATATAATTTGCACATGAGTCACCCAAAAAAAAAAAAACAAACAAAGAAATTACCGATAAAATCAGCAATGAGACGACCATCGGAGAATCTGCCAGTGGGGTTGTGGAAGAACGTCTCGCCATAAGGAGGAAAGTTTGCTCTAGAGTCTGCAGTGGTATTTATGTAGTTGTTGGTCCCAGCGTCGTTAAGGGAGTCGCCGAAGATGAACAGAGCAACCTCTTCCCGAGATTGATCGGCATGGCCAGTTGAGACGAGGAGGCTTGCGAGACTTACGAAGAGAATGATGTGGAAAGTCGGAATCGACATGATGACCTGTGTTGGACAATGTTAGATCTCTTTAGATTTCGTCTACATATATACACACACAATATAATGGAAAATATGGTGATTGAAGTATTTTTTACCAAGTGTTTTTTCCTTCCGTGATTGACCGGCAGCTTTACGAACTTGACAGAAACGTTGGACGAACTTGGGAGAAACGCCCGAACGAGTCGTTGTCTGACGCTGTTTTTCGACTTCTTCACCGTCGACGGGTTCAACACTTGCAGCGCAAGAAAGCTTTTCAACACTTGCAGCGCAAGAAGGCTTTCGTCACGGAGACTAACCTGACATTATAATAAGTATCTTGTTAGTCTACTGTCGCGTGAGACTTACCCACTAGCTTAACAGGCTATATCTAGATGATGCAGGTTCTAAGTATTCAAAACCAATAAGTGTTGGAAATTTTCTATAATATGGACTTACATTAATTAATTAAATTTTTATTTTAAATAATCGTATTAATTGATATTTTAATATTTGTTAAATTCTAAAGTGATCTTATTGAATTGAGTATTGACATCTATTAATAGGGGGTCTAGTTGAACAGCAAAGTGTAGGCAATTATGTTTAACTAAAGCTCGTAATGGGAGGGGCCCAATGAACACACTATTGATTAGGATTTACTAGATCTCATCTCTAGCCTATAAAAAGGTAAACTATGCCTATCAGTTACTAGAGTTCCATTGAAAGTTATCATACTAAAATAGGTCATAGAAAGGAAGATCCAGCATTCCAATAGATTATAATTATCGAGTGATTTATTTTTCTTCAACTAAAGTAATGACTCAAACAGGTATGTTTTACACCGCTGTGCTTATCGATTTCATTGTTTTACAATCATATATAGATCTGATTCATCTTGATTGCTTGATTGATTAGTTGTTTATGTAAATAATTTTCTACAATAAGTGCTATAGCTCTGGCTCCAATATCACTCAAAGCAGCCCCTACTCGAGCCCCTCTCATGCATAATACAGCACACTTTTGATCAAGACAAACCCATGCCTCTAATGGATTTAGACGCTTTATGCTAGTTACAGGTTGCAAGAAAGTTGCTCACCAATGCAATACAATAGCTGGTTGGTACGTTCACAATGTGAGATCAAAGATACATCCAGTGCTCAGCACAATCATAATCTTCATAATATCTTTGACCATGGTCAAAATGACAACATTTCTTAAATCCGCACCCGTTTTTGTATGCAAAGAAGTCCATAATAAGAAAAATTAAGCTGAGAGAATCCTTTTCTCTTTTTAATTGTCTTAGCACATGAAGAAAGCAATGTCTTGGGATCTTTCACGATTAAACGGAATAGTGGAGAAAATAAGTGTTGTGGCAATCTAGCTAATCCAATTAATGCAACTATGAACACCCAAGAACCTCTATTTCCTCAAGGTACTAGATGATTATTGAAGAATAAGAATTTTTCATGATGACAACACAACGAATGTCTTTCACTCATCTCTTGCCTCCATAACTCACATTTGAGAAAATATTAGTTACATGATGCTTGGTGATCTTGGGCATTTCTCACCCCAAAATTTAGCTCAAAATGTGAGGTATTCCCTCACACTTATAAACCGACCACCAACACATTTCACAACCGATGTGGGATAATCGAACAATCTCTCTCACATATCAGGCATAAGTCGACCTACAATAACCCATAACTTTCTCTTATGACTGTTGGATCCAGACTTATTGGCAACTTGAGCTCTAATACCACTGTGGGGTGGTCTTAAGCCTCTTTCACCTCATAATCTAGCTCAAGAGGTAAGGTTTCCTCTCATACTTATAAACTAACCACCAGCCACTTCCACAATCGATATGAGACAACTTTACTAATATCACTCTTACATATCGGGCCTGGTTAGAGGCACAACAATCTGTAATTCTCCTGTGTGACTTTTTTGGGTCCAGACTTGTTGGCAACCTGGATTTTGATATTAGTATTAGGTGGTCCGGGTCTTCTCACCCCAAAAGGTAGCTCAATGGGTGAGACTTTTCCTCACAAAACTGACCACTAACCTCTTCCACAACCAATGTGAGACAACCTCAACAACTTTCCCTGCACGTCGAGCTTGAATCAAAGACTCAACAAGCCATAACTCTCCCTTATGACTATTAGGTCTAGACTTGTTGGCAACCTAGGTCTAATACTAGTGTTGGGAGGTATAAGGCCTCTTTCACCCTAAAAAGCTAATTTAAGAGATAAAACTTTCCCTCACACTTATAAACCGACCACCAGTTCTAGACAACCTTAACAATCCTCACACATCAAGCCTAGGTCGAAGCTGCAACAATCTGCTCTCTCATACTTATAAATCAACTACTAACCCCTTCCACAATCGATGTGGAATAACTTCAACAATATCTCTCTCACATATCAAGCCTAAATTGGAGGCGCAACAACTCATAACTCTCTCGTGTGACTATTGAGTCCAAATATGTTGGCAACCAAGCTCTAATACTAGTGTTGGATGGTCTTGAGTCTCTCTCACATCAAAAGTTAACTCAAATGTTGAGGCATTTCCTCACACTTATAAAACCGACCACCAGCCCCTTCCTTAACCGATATGGGATAACATCAACAATCTTCCCACACACATCGGGCCTAAATCAGAGCCACAACGACTTGAAACTTTCCCATGTGATTGTTGATATCTAGACTTGTTGACAACTTTGGCTCCAATACAAGTATTGGGTGGTCTTGGGTCTCTGTCACCTCAAAAATTAGCTCACAATATGAGATTTACCCTCATACTTATAAACCGATCACTGGCCATTTCCATAACCGATATAGAATAACCTCAACACGTAAGTGATAGACACATTGGATTTGCACAAATCCACTCAATGGTCGATACTTGTTATCTGCAAGCCCACATGGCATAAATTTTTAGACTCTCTCTCTCTCTGTTTGGCAGTTGCTTTTTTTTCTTTTTCTCAAATTCTTCTTTCCTCTCTCTTCATCACGGAACTCACCACAAACACACATTCTCTCTCTCTCTCTCTCTCTCTCTCTCTCTCTCTCTCTCTCTCTCTCTTCCCCATCGCAAAGACTAAAGAAGAACGTCTGATGTCAATCATGATTTTACCCCCTCTCTCAATCTCTTCCACAACACCCTCAATGATTGCTTCCAAGTCTCGTCAAGCTCCTAGGAAGTTAGCAAATCGTCCAATCGAGAGTCTCAGAAGCTTCACTTCCTCGATTCCAAATTTTGAAGCCTCAAATGACACCCGTACTCGCAGCAACGACGAACGTCTTCGTTTACAAGTTCAGGCCACCATGGCCATAAGCTTGAAGCTCAAGTGGCCATCACCATGAGCTTGAGGCCAGGCACGAAACTCAAGTAGCCAAGGTTACCCAAGCTCTGAGTTCGAGGTCAAGCTCCATGGGAACCATGGCCAAAGCTTCACCTTCTCGATTCTGAATTTTGAGGCAAACCTACTCTCGCGACAACGACGAATGTCTTCACTTATGAGTTCAGGACACCATGGCCACAAGCTTGAAGTGGCTTCTCCACGAGCTTGAGGCCAAGCTCAAAACTCGAGTGGCCAAGGCTACCCAAGCTCCAAGTTCGAGGTTGGGCTCCATGGCAACCATGGCCAAAGCAAGAGGAAAGAAAAAAAAAACTACTAAAGAGAGAAAAAAAAAAAAAAAGTAACAGAGAGTGAGCGACTGAGAGAGACTGAGACTTCAAAAATTTCTACAATGTGGGCCCACGGAAGACAAGTGTCAAGCATTGAGTGGGCTTGTACAAATCCGACGTGTCTATCACTCATGTACCTAATATTTTCTCCTCAAGTGCACCCCATGCTAACCCAAACCAAAACATGCCATTCCATATGGATAGCTGATGCATAATTCATCCGGTTAATTTAGGTTAAAAATTAGTGACGTGTAATCTAATCAAGGTCGGTTGTCTGACGTGATACGATGGTCAGCTCACCAGTGTTTAGGTGGACGATTTTTGTAATTTTTCTTTTTTTTATTATTTTGTGCCTATTCTTTTTTGTCCATCTTCCTGGAAAGAGGTTCTTCAAGGTCTTGGCCCTGGCTAGTCGGCGCTCACCACGGCTTGGTCAAGGCCCTTAGCAAAGAGAGGTCTAGTCATTGGTCGTCTTCTCCAGAGGCATGTTCGTGATTATCGTCTCCAGAAGCTCTCTTCGTTCGCTCTTTGAAGGCACCAAAGAAGAGGATGACGACATTGGCGGCTTCCTGCCGGATCTCGAGACACCCAGGATGTATCGATTCGCACGGTGCATCAAGCAGGTCCTCGACAATTTCAAAGCTCAAATCGGCCCATCTCATGGCAAAGATTGAGCGCTTGAATCGAGGCAAGCTCAACAACGACACATCCTCGGGCTACCAAGTCCACATTTATCACCTCTCATCCGTCTGTTCCTCCCATCATTCATCTTGATCCCATTCCTGGTTCGCTAAGCCACGGCCCAGACTAGCTCCGTCAACGACAGGCCCGTCGAATAGCGACGGATCAGTGGAGGAAGCTTTGGGAACTTCATGACGTCGACGCATCGCTGGGAAATTTTCCAGCCATTCCGCGAGCGGCCATCGCTGGCTCGCACGACCTCAATGTTGTGACAAAACGAGCGATCAAACCATAATATAGATAGAAGAAAAAAATAAATCGGACATGCGGATTTCACGTAGTTTGGTCATAAAGATCTACGTCACGGGGTAACAACGACGAATTTCATGTGACATAAAAAGATATTACACACTTGAAATACTCAAACACTCTCGATGTTTCCAAGCCCCAATTACACTCAATAACGCACGCAGTGTTTAGCCCAAAATTCCTTAAGCAATAATCTCTTGGATGTAATTTACGAACAAGAATGACAATGAAAAATCCCTCCCAAGCACTCGACAACAAGACGGCGCTTCAAGAACACTTCTTCATGATCAACCCCTACCGCCCATGGCCACAAGTCTATATATATAAGTGAGAACCTTATTCATTTGCCAACTTCTCATAGGATTTTGTTTCCTATCTTGAACCAAAACATATCTCTATATATTTTAAACAAAATCCAAATCCAAGTGAAAGTTGAACTTTCTTATCTTAGCGGCCAAATTCTCCAACGCATATTCGAATTTTGGGAAATTGATCTTCGGATCTTTTTTGCTCAATTTCGAACATCTGCAACATATTCAATTCGGAATATTCATAATTTCGCATTCGACTCAAATTCGAAATATATTATAACGCTTAGGGCCCGTTCGAGATAACTTCATGAGAATGAGATTATGCTTGTTTGACAAGTAGTACGAGGTGGGCGTGCTTGATATAGACAATGACGCAATGACCGGACAAAAAAAGAAGGCCAAGAAAAAACTGGCAGAAGGACCACAAAGGCTATAGAGTTTCAAGATATGGCAAAAATCAACCAATGAGAAAAATGACTAAAAGAGGTGTTTAGCTCCCGTAAACAGCAACTATTATAATACCCGCATTAATTCTGGAACAAAATAAAATTAAAAGAGGGGAAAATTCCAAATAAGGACCCAAAATGAACTTTGTGTCATATAGAAACCTAAAGTGCACCCATTATCTCAAATAAGGACCGAATTGGTTGAATCAATTCCAAATAAAAACCCGAGAGCTTTCTGGTCAGCCAAATATTCGCCTAGAGTTGAATCAAGCATGTGACATTTCGACGATGAGAGTTTGGGTAATTTTGTCCAAAAAAAATATAGGGAAAATTAACAAATCCTAAAAAAAAAAAAAAAAAAAAACCCTAGGTTTTCTACGGTCTCCCGTTCCTTGTACCCATCCTCTACAAAGTCAAAGACCGAAGTTCTCCCATTCTTTGTACCCATCCTCCGCAAAGTCGAAGATCTAAATTCTCCGCTGGTTGAGGCACGAATTCAAAAAAACAAGAAGAAAACCGGATGCTTCTTTATTTGTTTGCGGAGACCTAAATTCTCCTTGGTCAAGCAAGGCGAGGAGCGACGAGAATCGAGTTGCGATGATGATCGGGTAGCGATTTGGTTGAGGAGCAACGGGGAGAAGAAAGAAGAAAACATAAACATCTAAATGAATAACCTAAACTTAATTAATTTAGAATTTTCCCTTTTTTTCCAGTCATAAATTTCTGACAAAATTGCCCCCATTTTAATTGCCAAAAAATGTCTGACGGCGAACTAAGGTCCTCAATAGAGATTAACTTGATCACTCCGGGTCTTTATTTGACACAAAATTCACTTCAGTCCTTATTTGAAACAATAGGTCAACTTTGAATCCTTATATGACACAAAGTTCACTTTGAGTTCTTATTTGAGAAAATAGATTCACTCCTAGGGTCCCTTATTTGGAATTTTCCCTTAAAAGAGTTGTAAATCAGATGATCCGGCCAAAAAAAAATAAAGATAAAGGAAAACCCGCCATTTTCGAAAGAACAACTCTAAGGAACCTAAAACTAACCTACGAGATTGATATATTAAAGGAGTCGCACATTCGACACCCAATAATAGTTGGTCACGTCAATTAGTATATTAATTTTGTAAGCGATCTTAACATACTTATTGTTTCTCTGGAGAGCCCGTGAACTTTCTTTCTAAACACATTAGTAGCACTGGGGTGAGTTCGTCTTGGAGGAATGAATGGAAAATCAATCTGGCCCATGGTTTAGTAGGATACATAATGAAATCGACTCTCTTCCCTCTTCTTTTTCCTTGATGTTTTTCATTCTTAATTCTTCTCAATATCGGTTCTTTTATCATTTGACCACATCTTAAGAACGCCGACCGTGTTATGGGCCTTCAAAATGCATTTAAAAGCATGGAATTAAGCAACAGTCAATCTCATTTTTTCGGACTTTTCCCGAAACTTTCGAGGCATTCGAGTTTGTCGACGATCAAATAATTCTAGGGCTCATTTGAAGTCCCCGTTCTTTAACAGAAGTACAACCATACATCAATCCAACATCATGCCTCGTCATTCATAATATGATGTTTGAGTGGTATGTATTTATTTACTTATGATTTTGGGAAGAAAAAAAAAATCCAAGCACCCTCGAGTTTGAACAATGCTTTCAAGTTGCGAGGTTGGATTACACCGAGACTCCCATTCCACATTAACTGCGCAAATTGCTGGTTTGCCCTCTCGGTTGGATGGTAGGCATCAAAGAGCACGTACTTCTCACGATGGCTGCATAATGAAAATTTGTTCACTCCTCTCTGCCCTCCCTCCACAGGTCAAATTTGCCCTATAAGGACCCGAACCACAACACGCGGTCTCCGCTTCCTTAAAACCTGAATCAATTTCACAAATTACAAGTAAGGACTTCTATTTAGTGCACAACCGATGTAAAGAAGTGCAATGAGTCCACAGGTGGTATAGGAGCAAGTGCAAATAGCATAAACAATTCACCATAGTTTGATGGGTATTGGATTCTCTCACGAGCTGAAATATAGAAATCGAAGTAGGAGTACTCGAATCCTTGAAGTTGAGTCCCCCAGCTTAGTAGTCTGAGCAATGTTGTGAAGCTTTGCGAGCTTGCTGGTTTCACTTAAGCAAGATCCATCTGGGGTCAGTGGTCTCATGCTTGGCACACAGCCAATTGGCCCTACTCCAATCATTGCGAATTTTCTTCCTCCTACTTTGTATATTCCCTGGAAAGAAAAACCAGGAAGCCATATCACCCCTCGAAATGCCACGGCAATTGACAGATGTTTTCAAGTCTAATTTTGGTAAGGCCAAAACAACAAAGTTCTCTTGCAAACACATACTATCTAGTGCGTATGTAGACCTTCATGATCGCTTAGAGATGGACTAATCGTGATACACTCAGATGCCACCTGAGTAATAAATAAAATGGCACCAAAAAGTTTGCATGATTCTACACTTGTGCGACGCACATTGCTACATAACATATAATTAGCTGAGTGATCCTACGAATTTTTATTGAATATCAAATCACGGCCTAGAGGTTTAAACGACTATTTAAAAACTATCATCATCTCTAAGAGCAATATCTTTAAGGGTTGGCATCTCCTGTTCATATTTCAATTTGGATTATATACTCGTGTTTCATTGTGTCATGGCAGCATGTCTCTACTGAACATGTTAAAATATTTTGTATTTCAAACTCGAGCCTTTTTCAAATTTGCCAATTTACATCAGATTTGATATATAAATCTGTCGAGTTTGTCGCTTTGTGCCCAGAAATTGCGAAGAAATCACAAGGTCCATAAGATCTTTTCTTAAGTGAGACCAGAAAAGACTTTCCGGAGACCGGGTAAATATTGGAATTCTCGTCCGCTTCGTATCTTAAGCACAGTGGTGATGTTTCTAATCACCATCCCCACAACATAGCTGGTTAGTAGAGGAGGGGCATGAAGTAATCATTGCTTCTGATGTTGATCAAGTAAACACCCTCCTTAATTATCCTTTCGCCTTCTCGCTCCCCATCTCCTTCCTCAGCTTCTCCTCTAACTGCTCAAGCTGCTTCAGCTGCGTCTGCAAATCCACCACCTGTGATATGTCGAATAAAGCTTCGATTTAAAAAAAAAAAATAGAAAGATAAATAACAAAGCATACAGATCCTTTATAAGTGTCGACCAAAGCACCAGCTCCACCGGATGCCAAATTCGCCCCTCCCATGAATTCGCCGTCTTTTATTTGGAGATATGGTGGCGTAAGCGGCAGCTTTTCGTATTCGGCTGCATGACCAAAGAAAAAGAAAACAAAGTAGAACAGTAAATGAATTGAGCAGTAACTGAGTCACCCGAAAAGTAAATAAGAAAAAACAAGTTACCGATGAAATAGACGATCAAACGACCGTCCGAGATTCTGCCGGTGGGATGGTGGAAGAACGTCTCGCCATAAGGGGGAAAACTCACTCTATAACCCGTGCGTGGTGTTTAGATTGGTGTCGGTCCCCGCGCCATTGAGGGAGTCGCCGAGGATGAGCAGAGCAACACCTTTCCGAGATTGATCACCGCAGTGAGTGGAGACGAAGAGGCTGGCGAGAACAGTGAAGAGAACGATGCGGAGAGCCAGAGTCGACATGATGACTACGCCCGTGGGCTGGATGATGTTCGTCCTCTGAAGCGTGGTGATCACAGTATTTGTCACGAAGGCTTCTCTTCATGCATATACCAGCACTTGTGGAAGTCGTAATTAGCAGCGCCTGCTTGAAAATAGGAGATACCATGGCCGTAGGTTCGTGTCTTAAGATGCAAGAGGTGATTCGCATAAATCGTAAGCCTCGGTTGCGTCTTTGAAAACAACCGATTACGTAGTGAATCTCAATACGCCAGTACTCGTACATGTTTTCTCATGCAGAAGTACCATTGATTTTCTCTTAAATCCGCCTGAAAAAGTCGAAGTCCAATACGGTGCTTTTACCTTTCTCATTCCACTTTTGGCCAGCGAGTTCGACACATGAACGCACGAGGCTTCCGTCGAGGAGACAGCGCTCTTAACCAATTTGTAATCGCTTTTACTACTTAAGACAGAAGCCCACTTCACTAAATCATGTGTTTATACGATTCAAAATGGGTTATTCTAGCACAATCTTAGGGTAACCTTACCCAGGCCTTAATCACATTATTAATATCATGAAATGTATCGTATCTATTTAAGGTTGCACGAGACTTATCTACCAGCATAACAGACATTGCAAGCAAATGTTAAGCACCCTTACTCTGGCTCTGATGCCACTGACGATGGCCCTACTCAAACCCATCTGCGGTACAACTAATCGGCATCAAATTAGTCTAAAACACCTTGTCCAAGTTGGAGGTTGTGTGGCAATTATTCATCGATGAGACGGCTCGTGCACCCGCAACGTGAAATCCAAAGAAATTTCTAACGGCCAACGCAATCATAATCGACATAATATGTTGTATCATTCATGGTCAAAACGAGTGCATTGTCCAAACGCGTACCCAATTTTGGATGGAGCGCATCCGTAACAAGAAAGGGGGGTCTTTGGATCTTATGATGATGAACGGACCGGTGGGGAAGTCCCTGGCCGGCCCATCCCATGTGTTGTTTTGTGGCAATCCGGCAGGTCCAGTGACTGCACCACATGCCGACAACATTCTTACCCAATTATGCAAAAAGGTCTCTCGCAGTCTGTCAAGGATCATCCATACCCCAGCTCTTGGCATAATCTTGCATGAACATCTAAACTCTCAATGATTCGCCATTTTTGTTGAGTCACGGTAGCTCGTTACACCACGTCTATAGTCTAGTCTGGTCAAATGCCATTTTCTAAGCGCCAAGGCGGGCTTGGGCCCGAGCTCTGTCCATCTTGACAACGAACAACTGATCAAGCTTGCACAGAATTTAATGGGCTGTATGATAAAATCCATCGACATTACAGTACCCTTCCATCTTTGGTCTTTTGTCCTAACCATCAAATACAATGAGACAGATTATTGATATTTCACTTTAAACCTCACGAGAAACGTGATACCTATGTCTCGTCGCCCCAAATGGAACTTAAAACATAGAATCGAGTGATGAATCGGTCCAATTGGTTCATCTATCAGCTTAAGTACCTTTATTTCCTCAATGGTCTAAGAAAAAGTTCAAATTCGCCCCAGTTTGAAGAACTCTTCTACATTATATGGTTCGGTCACACTTGCACTCCCATTCCACATCAATCGGGCAAATTGTTGATTTGCCCTCTCGGTCTGATGGTTATCAAAGAATAGGAATTTCTCAGGATGGTGGCACAACAAATATTCTTTCACTTCTCTCTTGCCCTCTGCAACTTGGGTTTGCCCTATATGGGCCCAAACCGCAGCATGCCATTTTCGCCTTTTTGAAGCCTGAAATCAAATTCAGAGAGAAAAGATTCCATCAACCTTTCATTGTCCATAGAAAGATGTAAGCCTATATTAAGGTTAGAAAGACTTGCATTACCAACCATATTTCGATGGGTTTCGGATTCTGTCCCGGGCTGAAGTGTAGAAGTCGAAGTACTTGAATCCTTGTAGCTAAGCCTCTAGCTTCTTGAGAACTGATATGAGAGCTCCATTGTGGAGCTTTGCAAGCTCGTTGGCAATCCTCAAGCAAGAACCATTCCTGGTTGTTTTTCCCATGGATGGCAGACATCCAATATTTCTGATCCCAATCATTCCAATTTTCCTCCCTCCAACTTTATAGATTCCCTAGACAAAAGAAGAATTCAGATACTACTCAGAGGCCATCACCCTCAACAACGTTATGACCATCACTGTCCCTACGTATTCTTTTATCGAAGACAACTGAAAAAAGTGGGATTGCGATAAATCGGCATCAAATAATCATTGCTTCCGACGCTAATAAAATAAACAGCCCCCTGCCTCCTCATTCCCCAATCTCTTGCTTAGCTTCTTCTCTAGCTTCTCGAACTGCTTTAGCTGCATCATGAAACTTACCACCTAAAGAAAAGATTCACATTATATAAGGACTTGTGTCAGTAATTGGAAAAGAGATGACACAATTACATACAAATCCTTCGTAAGTGTCGATCAAAGCACAAGCTCCAGCAGACGCGAAATTCGCCCCTCCCATGAATTCATCATCTTTCATTTGGGGACATGGCAGGATCAGCAGCAGCTTTGCATACTCAGCTGCATCATGAAAACGGGTAAACAAAACCGTTCTTGAAACCGAATGAAAACGAACACTTCGAACACAAGTTAAAAGAAAAAGTTAACCGATAAAAATCAGCGATAAGACGGCCGTCGGAGAATCTCTCAGACTCTATAGGGAAAGGAGTTGGCTCTGAAGCTGGCAGTGGTGTTGATGTGGTTGTTGGTTCCTGCATCATTGATGGAGTCCCCGAAGACGAACGGAGCGACATTTCTTGGCGGTGGATTGCCGCAGCGAATCGAGATGAAAAGGCTTGCGAGCATGGGCGAGAAAATTGCATTGAGAATTGGAGTCAACATGATGATCTTGGTCGGACAGTGTTTCCAAGTTTCCTGTGTCTTAAGATTTGTGTCTCCCTTTCGTGTGGAATTCTGGCGATCGTAACCTAATTTTCCCAGTCTTTTTCTATGCATTGACCAAGAAAAATGTTGAATGTTCTTTTCTGAAACTTTTGTTCTTGCACGAAACTCTGGCATCTTTCAACCGAGTTGAATAAGTTGCTTGGAATCGCCTCCAAGCAAGTTCCAGGAAATTTGTTCTTTTTTTACTGTAGGGAGACCGATGTTGGCTATCCACAATTAAGCACAAAAAAAGAGGGAAAAGTTCATCGAACTTCACTTAATTTTAAGTATAGACTAACAAGTTTTGAGTTAATGCAATTCTATAGTATTGCCTTGATTTTGCTTCACCAAACTTCCTTTAGCAATATGGAGTCACTACAAAACTTGCGGCACATCATATGAGCCCCTGAATTTGTGTAACGTCCACTACATCGCAATGGTTAATTTCAAAGGGGACTCATATGATCTGATAATTATGTTGGGCAAAGCACATATGAACACCAACCATTGGCTTGTGACACACAAATATTGGGTATAGGGGTAAGCAGGACGGACCAACCAAACCAGGAAATATCAAGACCGAACCAAACTGGCTGGTTTGGTCGATTCAAAGGAGATATATATATATATATATATATATTAATTTCTTCAAAAAATTAAGTAAAGTGAAACCCTAAGTGAACTTCAATTCTCCTCCCGAAACTTTCCAAAAGTTACATTGTCTTCAGTAGTAAGACAAACAAATTTTGCTCGTCCAAGAGCCATTGTCCACTTGAACAATTGCTACAAGATTACAAAACTTTAAGATTGATTTGAAAGAGGGAAAAACTACATTCCTAGCCACCGTAAACAAGAAGAAACTTGATGTGACCACTAATTGCAACAACCATGGTGAGTTATGTACAATACGTAATTGATTATATTGGATCGGACCGGATTGAAAAGCGATCACCCCAAATTGGTTACATCGAAATTGACATCAAAATCGACATATTAACAATACAGCAGACTTAGGTGAACATTAACACAAATAAAACATCTTAATACCCAATAAAAGTCAAAGTTGATTAATATATTAATTGTATAAATTAATCTTAACATAAATAATGATCTCCGCTCTGGCCTGGACCTCAGTCGATGGATCTAATGGACCCTGATCCACCGATCTAAGGCAATCACAATCGCTAATCATCCATACCCGCCGATGAAATCTACCACTCTTATTTTTGGTCAGAAAATGTACTACCTAATCGACGGTTGGGAAGGTCTCAGATTCACAGGATTTGCCCTCCACTACCAGCCCGGCCCCTGCCAGCGAGCTTTAGGCTGCTGACCGCATCAATCAATATTCACAAGCCACCTCAACTGCGTTGGCCAGCGCCCACGTCCTGAGTCTTCAAGAGAAAGATCCTCCTCTTTTCCTCTGCCTCTTAAAGATTAGGTTCAGGACCGCAGCAGAAGGGTTCACGTTCCAATGCAAATTTCGCCTCAAGACAAAAGAAACGTCCCCACCCGAATCCCCACCACCCCATTCGCCAATCTCACCTAACATTCAGTGATCTGTCAATGACTCGAGCTCTCATCCCACCGCTAGTGCCCATCACCATCACGTGGCATTGTCGACGCCAGGAGCAGCCTCCTTTTCAACGATTCCAAAAGACTCAGGCCACCCCAGTTGCTAATAATGAAAGTTCATGAAAGTTCCCCTTTTTCTCTCTCCCTTCCCATGACTACCTATAAAGGAGATGGTGTAGCAACTTCAATTTTAATCGAAAGAAAAATATCATATACTTAGCAAAAACATCCTTATAAGCCAGGCCAAAGTTCAATATTTAATATTTACAACTCTATTAAGAGAGAACTTTTCTTGGCAGAGAAAGAACCATAAGCCAAGCTCCCCTACCTTGCAGAAGCCGAAAAGTATCAGGGAGAGATATGAGCGGAAATTTACCCAAGAGAAGGACCCGAGAAGTGTTCAACCCAAAATGACCAAAGGGTAACCGACCCACTCGACACGGATACATCAGTCATTCAATCTGAATTCAAGTCAAAGTGTTGGAGACTCCCAACTAGCTATATCAATGAAGACCATGCAAAATAATATGAGAGAGTAAGAGAGAGGCATTGAGCCAGTGATCTTTCTTTTTGCCGAACTCTCCAACGTCGATGGACTGAACTGAAGATCCATAGTACTGCCTAAGTATTTAGGTAGCATGCATACAAGAGAAAAATCCAATCCAATCGACTGCCACAAAATTTATCACAGGCCCTGGCAATTATTGAGAGAAGCACTGGCCAACAGAACAAGCTATTGCTGTCATCAGAGTTTCAGCATTTATCACACATAATCATCAAATTACAGACATAAGTTCAAAATTCCAATAAGAAGGTCTGGACTTTGAAACTTAACCTAGTCAGCAGCATACTCCAATATACCACGTATCTGCCAGGGAAACCACACTTCATCCAAGGCTTAACCATGTTCAAACGTTTGGTACTCCACCACCACAGTAGACAAATCATTCCTGAAAGCATTGCAGCACATTAGGAAGCAATCTCTCTTTCTCATTGACTAGGACCTTTAACATCGGAAAACAACTCAATATAATAAGACAGGCAGACAGTCAAGGACTCACTAACATGTAGCCTTATTTACATAAAAAAACCAGCCAACGGTAACTCTTTTAGGAAGACTCCCCCATCATGGGAGCGAGGTCATCAAAGGTCCAGAGATCCACTGCATTTCCACCATCCTGAGTTGCCTCTCCACCAAGTAAGGCTTCCACTGACGGATCCCAGCCACCATCAACAAATGGCATCTGGAAGAACTTCATATCGGACTCAAAAGCAGACAGCTCCTCAGAGAATGTCTTTGCAGCAGTGTTTTCTTCCTCGGACACGTCATCAGAAGCAGACCTGATTTTCTTCCTTGGGTTAGCATCCTCAAACTGAGATTCATCAACTTCCAGGGTAGCTGAAAGTACAGATGAGACATCTGGAGTTCTGGGCCATTTTCACCCCAACCAAAGTCAGAACACTCAAATGAGTTGCTTCCCTGGTCTGAATTGAAGTACAAGGGGGCATTGTCAGCAGGGGAAAGAGATTTCATTCCAGAAACCCTTGGGCATTCAAAGCATCCATGTAAAACTGGTTAGTAGGTGGTTTTTCTTCAACGAAACCCATGGAACTGTAAATGTCATCATCAGAGCTGTTCGTGATAATTGAAATTTTGATTCAGATTAGGCTGTGCGTTGTTTGTTGTTGTCTTGGGAAGTTTCTGAACATTTGACTTCACAGAGCGTTTTGATGATGCACTGGAAGAATCATCAGGGAAGTTCACTTTAGCTTTCTTGCCACGAATTCTCCGAGCCTCAGCATCATAAGCTCGGGCAGCTTCTTCTGCTGTGTTAAACGTCCCAAGCCAAACTCGGACCCTTTCCTTGGGTCACGGATCTCAGCAGCCCATTTTCCCCATGGACGCTGCCTGATTCCCCTATATTGGTTCTTCCTCTTTCTCTTGGCAGATTTCTCAGCTTGCCCATTATACTCCACAGATTTGGTGGTTGAAGAGCCTTCAGAATCAGAAGAAATAAACATCACACACAATGATAACTATAAGTCACTGATATAACACACCATCTAATAGACCTACAGCAAACTGACGGGAAGATTGAGATATAAATAGTCCTCCGTTCAGCATTATCCAACTCCATTTAAATGCAATTGATGATAAGCCTCTCAGATTAGAACATCAACACCATTCAAGTCACAATAAAGCAAGATAACAACACACACACGCCAGATTTCTCAAAACAAAAGAAACCTATATAGCAGCAAATGCTAGCACATAGACATTCTGGTGTACTACAAATCAGATCAACATAGTATCATGAATCATCAACCAAAGAACAATATCATTTCTCATATTACCCATGAGTAAGTCAAAAGAGTCAAATCATTAGTTGTATCCTTTACAGAATAATATTTCAACTGAAGGTCTTAAGAGATCAAGAGTATTATTTGCAGTCTACAATAGATAGTTATGTCTTTCAGTCAATTATAGTAGTGAAATTTCCCACGAAGGTACACAAATGGAACCCAAGTTCAGGCCTGATGAGAGTTCATCAAGCCAAAAGCAATTTATCACACGAGTTAAGACCGACAGAGTTGCAGGTCTAAAGACTCTGAATTTATACAGCAGATTACAAACTTATATATCTGCTAACAGGCTAATTCACCAAGGAAAGCTCCTCTAGTTGAGATACTCCATACCAAACATCTGCAGTTTAATCACTCTACACCTCGCTACATATCCTAGTAACCATTTTACCTACGACCAAAACTTAAAACGTCCCATTTATTTAGCGAAATCAAACCCGATATAATTGAACAAAAGCCAAAAGCCAAAAGCGAGCCATATTCCTCACAATAAAAAAGGGTTTTGATCTATCCAAAGTGCTAATTACAAGTAAGAATGGCAGGGGAGGATGATTTCCTGAAGCTAACAACGAATTTGCATGTATCATCTCTGACCAGAAGCTGACCCATAAGATAAAGGGAAAAATGAGAGTTCTTCACAGAAGATTTAAAACTACCGAAACAGATATGTTCCTCCGTGATGGTAGGACTAAGATTAAAAAGGGGAAGCCTAAATACCGACGAAAATTCTTCTAAGAACAAGCAAATCGATCAATCTAAATATGGGGTATCAGTAAATGAGTAAACAATCACCGAGGACGACCTACAATTACCAAGCCGAGATCCTCCTAATAGGCTTAAAATCGCAGAACACGCATACGCTTTAAGCAAAAGAGAACCCCAAAAACAGAAAATCACGGCGCAAGGCGCTCGATCAAAAGGATACGAACCCATACAACAGCAGACGATCATCGGATACAAACGCTCATTTCTAGAACGCTCGACGAAATCAAGCCCCACAAAACAAATCGAACTAGAACCCTAAAACCCCATTTCCAAATCCCTAACGAGCAAAACGAAGCCACCGCTCACCACCAAAAAAAAAAAGAAAAAAATGCCACCACAATCGAGGCAAACGAAAGATCAGGTCAAGAGCCACAAGGAGGCCGTCGGCCCGAGTGCGTTACCCTTGGAGTACCGAGGCTCGGCGGCGGAGAAAGCGAAGGGCTTCACGTCGACCACGACCTCGTCGTCGAAGTCGTCCTCGACGTCGGACTCGTCCTTGAAGCCCTGGAAGTCGGCCTCGAAATCATCGTCCACGACGTCGACGACCTCGGACCTGGCCTTCCGCCTCGACTGCTTGCCGGCCGATCTCTTCAGATCGGGCCACAGGAAGTCCGAGGTCAATCGGCGGGCCTTCTGGTTGGGGATGAAGTCGGAGATGATGGCGCCCCCACACATTGCTGGAGCCGGAACGGGGAACCGCCGGACGACGGGAGATCACGGAAGGAACGGGGAAGGGAGCCGGCGGACGGTCGGAGCTGCTTCGCTTCGGAATCGGACGGTGCTGATCGGTCGATCGATTTCGCAAGACGAGAGAGACTTTGCATAGAATCGCGACGGATTTTTCTTTTTAAGGTTTGGTGGGAATCGTGTATTTTAAGTGCGAGTGCCGCAACCGGCGCGGGGCGAGTTTACTGATTTGCCCTCGGGCGACGCGGGTAATTACTGCGCGTTCTGTGTAAGTACTCGTTTGCCCTTCCTCGGGCGGCGAATTTACGCGCGCGAGCATTGTGTGATGACACGTACGGAATCGAAAGTAAACTGTGGGAGGGCTCCGGTTTTCCACTCTTGTAATGCTGTCCGTATAAATTGAGGTTATTATCGTGAGAAGTCAAAAATTTAATATATTTATGAAGAGTTTATTTTAAATTAATTTTTTTATCACTAAAAATTTCAAATCACTATATTTATAACAAATTTACTTTTTATTAATTTTTGTTAAATTAAATTAATATCAAAAAAATAACAAATTTGTACGTATTTGATAAATGAATGATAAAACTCCAAACGATAGACTCTACAATTGCCTACATTTCATTCAATTTAACAATTTGATGATAAAATTTAAACGAGATTACTACTTGCAAGTAAATTTATTATGAGTGTAATACTTTTGGATTTTTTGTGATATTTTTTTTATCAATATGTGCGTAAGACCCGACGCAGAGATTAATTTCAGTCGGGTAATTTTCCGCACGTGACTGACTGGTCGACCTCGTGAACAGTAGACATGCGGGAAGGTCTTCACCTTTACCGAATCTAAGAGAAGCTATGTCACCCGATTTGACCAAGCCAATTGTACGGACCAAAATCGCCTAACTTTTCTTGAATTTCGGTCAGAGCACCCCCAGGGACTAATTTCTTACCTTCCACCTCGCGTCTCCAAGTTAGTAAAAGTCCCAATCCTAGTTTCCCAACCACACACCTCCATGGCTAAATTCAACAGACATTACCAAAATGAAATGGCTTTCTTGAAAGTCATAACATGCCTCTTCTATATTTCTACCATACCCCTATTACTATTATTGACAACTCGTAGGTTCGAGAGAAATTAAGGCGAAGATTCATGAAAGCTTCCTATTACTTGAGGTTTGTGGCCGGAAATCATGCACTTGTCCCCCAAAAAAATGGCTACTTTTTTATATATGATGAAAGTAATATTCAATTTCTCTACAACATATCAACAAAAAAAAAAAGGACCTATAATTAGAGAGGTGTTAGTTTGTGAGGCACATAATTTATTATCAATAATCATTCAACGCTACATAATTTGACAGAACAAGAGACACCCATCAACTCAAATATTGACATATTAAAAAAGTGCTAATCATGCCTTACTCTCTAAATCCCGATTAGACTAACAGAATCACATGAACAGTTCATCCATAAAACGTTATTATCTTGATGGAAAATAGTATTCCATCATACGTTATGAATTCCAATCCATCACACGAAACCAAGCAACAGAAAAAAGCTATACATACGTATATAAAGGCACTGGCTTTCCGATAAACCGCAAGCAATGCAAAAAAAAACGCGAGGGAGAGAGGACACGAGAAGATTGTGGCGACAACTACCGAGCGCCACCGGTGCATGCGCGTTTGAGTGAAAGAAAGTTTCCCTATTTTCAGGCTCCACGTTGGTACTGAAGTCCTATCGAAAACCAAAAACTCTCCGAGTTTGCCACCAAAATCTTCCAAGCCCAAAAGTAAAAAAGTAACGAATAAAAAAATAAGGGTGGAAATGGGAGTGGGTGGTTCGTAAGGCACCAACCCGCACGTGTCAGCAAATCATCAAAATCACGACCACCCCCGCAAGCCGCCAAAGCAGACCGGCGACCGAGGTCGGTAAACGGAGGTCCGTTAACCCCGGTGGCAGAACCGTAATACCCACCAGACCAGGAGGTCAACTGAGGGAGTCAAACGTTTTTTCACCCAACTTCTGTTTTTTTTTTTTTTCATTTCTTTTTCATTTTTTCCCTTTTTTCGCCCTTTAATTTGGGGTGCATGCACCTGATTCAGCCACTGACACGACAAAAGAAAACCCTCGAAAAGATGGCATGGTAAGAGAGAGAGAGAGAGAGAAGGGGAGAGACAAGGGTGGTGGGGGAAGGGACTGGGGTGGGCCCCGCGGGCGGGGGATACGACAAAAGACGACACGTGAATAATAATTGGGTTGGAGCGAGCTGGTCCGAGCCCCGATGGCTCGGGTTTGATTTGATTCGACACGCTTTATCTTCCTCCTCTTGACGTGCACTCCTTCATCTTCTTCTCTCCTTCTTCTTCATGCTTTCTCTTTTTTTCCTTTTAAATTACCCCAAAATTCAATGATTTTTAAGGGGGCAAGTTGGCTCATGACGCGACTTTCGGGAGGGGACGCGCATGGCTCCAATCGAATTGGGCAGGGGAAGCGGACGTGACGATGCCGCTGCTTTCGTGCGATCCCGGGACATCGAAATCAGAGCTTGGGTTTCGATATTTTTAGAGCAGAGGTGGACGCCGTCCTAAAAGGTCATAATCATGTACTCAAGCATTTTAGATGGGAGTCTCCAAACTAAATATTGCCGTCACGTTAGAAAACGCTTATTGTGAGCTGATTTCCATTCTAGTGACAATCTCGACCTATTTGATGCACTATGCGGTTCTCTCTCGCCCTTATTGTCATTGCGGAAGTCATTCCTATCCAAGCCCTCCAGTACCGACGAACACTTTACGTCTTCATTGGACCAAATCGTTACAATAATAGCTACTCATCTAGTCAAGCTCAATTTATAAGATCTTGTGAAAGCACTATCAAATTTAAGTTCACTTCTTTCCAAATTCCATATTTATTATAAATTTATACAATAGGCCTTTAGGCAAAGTCCAACCTACTCATGAATAAGAGCGTTAGATATTTAAATATTAAACCATACTTTAATCCAATTGTTAAAACTTTTTAAAATACTTGGCAATGGTCTGATAAATTTTCACATGCTTGTTAGTTATTGTAAACATGGCCACTAACAATTACAGAAAAAGCCATCATAAACTGTAAATTATGTCTACCGTAACACACTTACTTCAAACTTTTTTTTATAACACTAAAAATCCAAATTGTACTCGGGTATGACACACTAACTTTGAGAATTTTTTTATGTAAAAAACCTAAATTTGGGGTTTTTGGTAAGTTCAAAATAAATGTATCACACTTATATAGTTTGGGTAAATGTGTTGTAAGAATATAAGTTTGGAATTTTTTGTTACCAACAAAATTGAGGTAAATATGTCACAGTGAATATAGTTTCAGATTTTTTGTGGCCTTTTCCCAAATAAATATTGTAAAATATACATATTTTTTGCCTCTTAGATCCTTAAGAAAAAAAGGAAAAGTGAAAGAGAATAGTCACACAACAACTAGATGGGTCCAGGAGGAAAGAAAATCTTCATTTTTATCCTTTACGTAAGAATCAAAATGCTTAAAATAATCCAACTTGTTCGACTCGAGAGACGATGCCTTTGCCTTTGTTCTTTTTATTTTTAAATAGGTTTTCGATGCCCATTTCTCCTGCACTTCATCCCTATCCTCATCTCGCTCCTGTACATGCCTCCCCTCATTAATTTATACCCAAGTTGGATTAGGACAACTCCTCATCCATTGCAACTTGATGATAGATTCATGTACCTGGGTTACTTAGGCGTTTATTTTTATCAGATGTCCATAGCGGGATTCTACAGGGCATAAGATCTCGACATGATTTTGGCCATATCAAAGTACCAATGTGATTCGATTCAAGAGAAGCCTATACTCCAATCATGTAGAAAAAAATCCAATTTGCATTT
The DNA here is from genome assembly GCA_017140325.1 of Eucalyptus leucophloia subsp. euroa. Taxonomy (NCBI): domain Eukaryota; kingdom Viridiplantae; phylum Streptophyta; class Magnoliopsida; order Myrtales; family Myrtaceae; genus Eucalyptus; species Eucalyptus leucophloia. The sequence goes on from CM029476.1 coordinate 33,499,054, forward strand.
TGCTTTGCAAGATATAAACTATTTGAAAAGCATTTGAAAACTATTACTCAAGTATGAACAAAACAAATTTTCATCATTCACGAGAATAATAAAAACATTTTTCATTGGTTGATTATCTCTAGTGATTATTTTTAATTTTTTTAAAGTTATTCATTTTTCACTTAAAAACAAATAAAACCTTTTATATGTTCTTATTTCTAGTTATAATAGTCAGAAATAGGATACAAGTATTGAAGTCCTAGAGCATATTGCAAGAGTACAATGAAATTTTAAAACTATTAAAAATTCCAGTTAAATTCAAAACTTGTCAAAATATAATTGAGTGTTAAAACTTTCATAAAATATAATCAAGTTCTAAAATTTATCTAAATTGTCTAATTAAATACTTTAATTGATTACACTATTTGAAAATTCGAGAATTCAATTGCACTTTTGTAACAAGTTTTAAAACTCAATTGAATTTATGTGATAACTTTTAAAATTCAATTGCACTTTCATAATAAACTTTAGAATTTTGAATACACTTACCCCTTAAAAATAATTTCCGTGCCTTGTCATTGCCGAAGAGAATATCCATTGAGAGTCGGAGAAGCCGAAAGGATGGGGCTTGCCAAGTAAGTTTGCCTCTTTGTTAACGACAGAAGATTACCACCAACTTGTTTAAAACCTTAATTAAATAAAACCAACTTGTCAGAACGATCGATGCCTTCGCCCTTTCGCTTACTTTTCAAGGGTGTTTGCCACCAGCAAAGGTTCCACTTGACTTGATGCAGCTAATTTCTCCGAGTGACGCTTGAGAATCGTGCACGATTGTCAATAGAATCCTAAACTAGTTTAAAAGAAGAAACTAAAAATCATCGACTGAACAGTAGTGGCTACTAGCTGGTGATTCCACACGCTTCTACAAGGTGCTTGGGTTGGGGGGGGGTGGTGGGGGCAGCAGATGCGATGTCCGAGGTGTCGAACGTGTCCCATTTCTAACGCCTAATCCCCTTTACTGATCGAGTGATCATGACCTTGTCGGTCGACATCGATCCCTTGTTCTTATCCCTTAATGATGTTATTATTTTTATATGTAAAGTTAATGATGCTGATAATTACATCTGCCCTCGAGGTCTTGCTAGAAATTATTTAACAACCAGGTCTGTGATTTCATTTTCGTTGGCCGCCCCTCGCCCAATGATCGGCAGGGTAGCTGGCCCTTGCCTGTGACGGGCGAGAGTTGGCCAACTCTACCTCTGATGAGAGTTGCCGTTAAAATAATAATAACAATAATAAAATACAATTAAAAATTATATAAAAATTATCAACGTTAATATTGGAGTAATTTTATGGAACTATTAGAATCCACATTAACGATCTCTAATTAAAATTGATTGGATAGAGATAATTAATAAAACGTAAAGAAATTTATTAATTCGATTGATAAAATGAAAAAAGTTTGACAAAAGTATAATAAACCCTGAAATTTTCGACAATTGACTTGAGAGGCGATGCTTTCTATGCTCGAGAGATATTTTATTAATAGTTCATCTCCCAAAAATAAAATCCCAAGGGCTGTCCCTGTCCCTTATTCAGCTCTAGGTTTTTATTTATTTATTTGTTACTTGGTTGTCCATCTATTTTTGCCACGTCATCCTTGATGATATCAATAGCTGAAAGAGAGGGGCATATGCGATTGCCAAAGTTGCGTTGTCCGGGCAACAGTTGACTGCTGAATATCCATTAGTTCCTTCTTATATTATTTTTCATTGATTTTATGATATCTGCATTATCCTTAGCTCCATGGCCTCTCGCGTGATGGGGGAGGGCAACGCACCTTTGTATCAACTTGAGGATTATTTTAAGGGAATGGAGAGAATTCCATTTTTTTCTTCTCATTATTATGGTTGGGAAGATGATCGATTTGACGTCGAATTATATTATATGCATTGAAAATAATTCGCAAATCTAAAAGAGATAATATTTCCAAAAGAAATAGAAAAAATAACTGATTTTTTTGCAAGGGTTTTGATTGATTGAGACTTAATTTGGATGTAGCCCATTTTGTCGCATTTATTAATCTTTCCACTTAGAATAATTTTAAGTGCCGGGCTTGTCATTTTGCGGAGAAAGGACGAGAGATTCATCGAATTTGAAAATTGGAATAAGCGTAGTGCTCATCATTTTTTTTTTCTTTATTTATTTTTCTTTTTGATGGGAAGATGATCGATTAAACATCAAATTATATCACATGCATTGAAAATAAATCGCGATTTAAAGGAGATAATATTTCAGAAAATAAATGGAATAACTTGGTATATTAATTTTAAAGGGTTCTGATTGATTGAGGTCTAAATTTGGGTGCAGCTAATTTCGTCACATTTATTGTATTTCCACTTAAAATAATGTTAAGCGACGTATTTGTAGAATGATATCTATTCTAAACAATTTATGATCGAAATGATTTTTTTTTTTTCCCGCTTTTAACAATTTTTAAACATATTAAACCATTTGGAACCGTCCAAAATTTCGATTCCGTAATAAAATTGTGTTTGATACGTGCTCAAAATTTTTACTCCAAATTGTTTTCTTTTTATTTTTAAATATTTTTTTACTTTTTTACTTTCTCTTTTTTTTCTTTTTTTCCTTCTCTCTTCTTCAAATGGTCGGTCGCTGGTCCGACAACATCGCTGGCCCTTCGGCCGGGCTTCCGGTGGCCAAGCTGTGCCTTGCCGGACCGGTTGCCAATGATCACGACGGTGGGTGGTGGGGCGGCGAACAGTGGATGGTGGACAACAAACTACGCGGATGGCGGTAGATGAAGAAGAAGAAGAAGAAAATGGCGATTCTTAGATTTTTTTTTCGAAACAAAAATCAACTTTTTTTTTTTATTTTGTTCCAAAATTTACTTCCGAGAAAAAAATTAAATTTGTTATCAAAAAAAAAAAAATTTTACCAAACATTATTCGCTCCAAAACTATTCTTGAGAATAAGAAATCATAATCTAGTACTATGGGGGTGGTTACCAAATAGGCACTAAGCGCCGCGCTCGTCATTGTGTGGACGGTGGACCAGAGATTCATCGATTAGAAAATTGAAATATCGAATATTACTATTATTGTTTTATATAAAAAAATCGGGAGATTAAAGGCCGGTTGACCTCGGGCCCTACACGCTACCGTACTGAAATATGTAGACAAGCGTGGGGGAAGTGGGTGGCATTTGGCAACTTGAGCCCGCCTCGTCGGGCGCGTTTTTTTGTTGACCAATTGTTATCCGTTTGACCAATCCGACGGCGGCGGTGGTTCGTGACCTGACCATGAGGTGTGGAGCACGATATTCAAAAGAGCAAAACGAAAAGTTAAAAAAAAAAAAAAAAGAACAAGGTTACCTTATAAAATAAAATTCGAAGAAAAAAAGATTAAAGGATTTAAAAGTTAATGTGAACTCAGAAGCCGAATGATGATTAGCATTTAATTTGCACAATGTTTTTCATTTTTATTGTTTCAAATCACTACCGCCAAATTCATTTTTGCTTGATTTCGTTTGCATTGCAAGCATGCACTTGAATTTTTTTTGTGAAGATTTTATAATTCATATTGCCAAGCTGAAGCGACACTTGATAATCGCTATACATCTTTATCTCATATAGGACCCATTTCATTAACATATTTTCATCTATAAATTGTCATTTTCCTTTGTCTTTTGTCAGGCTATAAGTAGTAAATGATGTTCAATTTTACCACACACGGATATTGAGGGGAGAAAGTACCAAAAGAATCATAAACGCGTTATCAATTTAATTTGACTATTTTAGTCATAATTACAAATTATGTCAATTGAGCATTAATCAATATTGATGAAATCATTACGAACACTAACTGCCTGATTTTACATAACCGGCGTTGATATTTGAAAATTTTACAATTAAAAAATAATTTGTAATATTATGTTTTTTCCCTTTTTATTTGGCTAGTGAGGATCACAGCCCTTGCCGAATCTAGACAAGGGTTTCGTGGCCTCACTCGACTAGTGAGGTTGCAATGGCCTCGAGTGAGGCCCAACTGTTGGAGAGGCAAACCTCGCCAACTAAAAATGAAAGAAAAAAATATATGAAAATATTCTATTTTTTAAATTTACAAATTATTCACGACAACAGTTATCATATGTGTTATATAAATATAATTGACGTCTACGTTAAGAATTTAAGAAAAATTAGCCAAATGAATTGAATTTGTGCAAGTGCAAATGTTTGTAATTAATTTGATGTAATTAAAATGATTAAATTGAATTAACATTAATATAATAAATTTCTGACTTTTTTGTATACTTACCCCCAATAGTAATGCGAACAAAAACGACTCAAATGCCATAAAAGAACTAAATTCCTCATTTGACTTTTATCTTAAACTATGCGAAGAGGAGCAAATACAAGTCAAATCGATGTTTCGCTACTTTTTTTTTTTTTTTTTGACGGTGTTTTGGTACTTCGAAGTCTTGAAATGGTGTGAACTGAAAAACGTATGCGGTATGCACATAAAGAAAGGCGTACACATACTTAATACCATGAAATTTAAATTCAAGCATCTGCAAGGAACAAATATTAAATTAATTTCGCCACGCAGTAACTATACACCGCCTGATCGGTAAAACGTTTGCAATTGACATTTCACATTGCTAAAGGGTATCATATAAAGTTCTACCACTTGCAAATTTTTTAGTTATTAGACGATGATCGGTCATCCAATAACTTGTATATGATGCCACTTGACCCCAAATGATTATATCTTATATGATATAGAAGCCATGCAACCTTTGTTTTTCCTTCTATACAAGTTGTTTTCTATTATTATTGACTTTAGCTAGTGAGTTCTTACACTATTTAGAGCCTATTTGTTTAAGAAAAGCGAAAGCAAAAACCAACTTTTTTCCTTTCGGACAATTCAGAATAGCCTCAAACAATAATAAATACATATGTGAATATGAAACAATACCAAATGTTGTGAAAGTTTCAGATATTTCATATTTAAAAAGAATCAAAGAATGTGGGTCGCCATATTTAAATCAAACAGATAGTAAAATCATCTCATTCTCCAAAAGAAACGGAAGTGATTTATGTATAAAAAGAAAAGAGTTATTCGTTTTTTCTTATGTTACACTTTTCATGGAGGTGGAGAATAATAAAGAAACTCTGTTTATTTTATGGAAACTGAATTATTTGAAAAATATTTTCTTAAAATTATCACTTGAAATAAATAGCTAATGAAAATGTTACATTATCGATAATAATTTATATATAAATATTTTTGCGGACAACAGGATTTTCTTTTCTTCATTCTTACTAGACAAACAAATTATTCTTAAGAAAATACTTTTTAAATTATAAATGAAGTCGGTAGCACGGCGAACACGGTAGGATGGAGAATGTCGACATTGTACCGCGTCGGGGCGGGACCGAAGCTTAGAGCGATCGTCAATTACACGGAAAGCAGATGGGCCTAAAGGCGTCGCCTAAAGAAATATCAAATTGCAGTCGCAAGTTGCATGTGCAAAAGCCATAATGGAGGGGGTCCTTTCTCTGCCAGCAATCCATCGGATGAGGCTCCGCCTCGAGGAGGCGAACGGTGGCGATTGACGACGGCAGTGGGCCTTACCCGCGAACCGGTCTAGGATCGAGGAACTGTCCGGCACGACCGCCATTTGAACACAAAATGGCCAGTGTCCCTGTCCTGATCTTGCCGATCTGGGAGATTTTTTCTTTTTTTTTCGTACGAAGATTTTCAAGTTCTCGTTCAAATTGGCAAAAGCATGGCATGTATCGCACCACGTCAAGGTGTTGGAAGGGACACGATTGAATGTGAGGCGCACCTAAGATTCATGTCGGGCGACCGACCGACCGAACCCTTGACTCTCGTGATGGCAAATCCTTTGGGACACCTGAAACTCGGAGGCATAATTTTTTTCAATTTATTGCATGGAGTGGGAATAATCTAATGAAGAAGGAATTGATCGTTAAACAAAATAAAACCCTAAATTCGCAAGAAATACCTTTTTTCCTCAATCGTCTTACCATGAACGTTACATCCTTCCCAATCCTTTGTAATGCCGGCTGTGCTGTAAATCCGACATCGATCGCTTTGTTAGATACAATTGATGATCAATGAGATAAATCGCTATAGCAGCACTACAAAGCCATCTTACTTTAAAAATGAGTTCGCCAGAGTCTACCTTTGACCGCTCGCATTCAAGTCTGAATCTGGAAAGACCGCTCACAATTTTTTTAATAAGTGCACCTAAAATTCTTTTTTCGTTTTCCCTATTTATATATATATGCTGGTTTTCTAGTTTCTTTTCCCACAATATGAGACCTAGCTGGCAGCTTAATTCGTGTTGTGGCGATCCATTTCCCGATATGAAACATGGCTTAAGCTAACCATTGCCATTCTGATTATTGAGAACAGTGGCTAATTTTCTAGATGCATGTATCATACCCGCATGCATTGCCACCCAACAATTCATTGCTAAATTGGTGGGGTACAATTGAGGAAACATCGGTGCAAAAAGAAATTAAACTTTTAGTACATTGAAGAAGGGGATCAAGAAGAAAATTTCAATGATCATCGTCTAAATTTTATGGAGAATCGGGCATTGAAGATATTGACTTTGTTAACGTTTCGGAGATGACCAAAATTATGCACATTACCCATGAGAAGTCAATCGAGCTACTGATTGCGGTTAAGGCCCATTAAACAGAGACTCTTCTACATCAATTGATTATATCTATCCTTGCAAATCCTACAAATATTTTATATTCAAAAACTCCAATTATCAACTTTAGTAGGCTTTTTTTATTTATTTATTTGTATGAATGAAAGTGGCTTTTTTTGACGAAAAAATAAATCTATAAATTCAAATTTACACTGATTAAGAAAACAAAACTCGCGCGGCCGGTCATCATATACCAAATATTTTTTCTTGTTGAAGAGCTGAAAAATAGGCATTTGTCAGGTGGCCGCTTAGATCTGAAATTGGTTCCAAAAGAGATTGAACTTGCATTCCAAATTTCCGTGAAATATATGACAAAACCTCGTTACGGGACATCAATTTCTCGATATTGACCGGAATTCCATGCCCTCTTACTGACCTTCGTTTTGCCCGTGTAATTTCACGGACACTGACACGGTTCCTCTAAATTACGTGACCAAAGCAAAAGGATCTGTGAATTGGGTCCCCGATAAGGTTTTCTCTCGAAATCGGGCCCTACGAGTCCTCCAGAATCGAGAGAGAAGGCGAAAAATCCGTGGGCTAATCACTTTCGATTTTGCGAAATGAGCCCATGTCCAGTAATATCGGGCCGGCCCTTACCAGATATATAGACCCAAGTGGTCATTTCGGGCCGGGCCCTGGACAATATCCAAAAGGTCATCCTCAAGCCTACGGATGGCTTCGAAACCAAACGTTATATTTGATTTGTTACGTTGCTTTATAAACCGATTTAGCGCATCCGTCTTAGTGTATCTAACATTATTACGACCGTATCCGTCCCGCCTGCCCCGCCTCGAAAGAACGGATTTAGATAATCGCGGAGGAAAGAAGAAAAAGCAGTCGAAGGGATTGAGTTCGGATACCAGCGAGGAAAAGAAAAGAGGAAAATGATACATCCGACATAAAAAAATGGATTAATGTCTTGAAAAATCTGTAATACAAGTGACAATTTCTTGCTATTTTTTTGACCACCAAAAATCCCAAACCCGGTATCCTTTGACAAATTTACTCTAAACTTGTACATTTGTGACAAATTTACCCAAGTGTTAGTTTTAGATTTAAATTTTACTGTCAAATTATTAAGTTAAATGTCATTGACAATTGATTGGTATACCAATTTGGATTTCCACGACTCCGTTTGCGAGTTTACAATTTTGTGATTTTTTGTGGTATTAATCCAGAAACATGGAGTATATTTGTCACAAATTTACCATTTTTGGGTTTTTTGTGGTCAAATAAATTAGTTTGAGATAAATTTATTGTAAATATACAAGTTTATGGTTTTTTTATAATCGAGACGGGGTAAATTTGTCCTGAGATGTCTGATTTTGGGTTTTTCATGGTAAAAAAATAGTCGTAGGAAAATTTATTCTAGTATAAAGTTTAGGATTTTCGGGGTATTAATCTAAAAAAATACTGCATACTCGGAAGTAGATGCGAAAAATAAGATCATTAGTTGGAAAGAAGAAAGTGTTTTTGTTTGCTAATACAACAGATGTGCTCCGCATTTGGATGATCTAGAGGGATCTAAAATGTATGTGAAATAAACCTTGTTTAATCATCGTAATCCCTTCCCTTCCCGTTCGAATACGAACGTGTTTCTAAGTCATTTTCTCATCTCTCACGGTCCCTTCTACCAAAAGCGTAATTGAAATTTAATGTGAGAATCTATTGTTCTTGAAATATTTGGAATGTAAGTTAAGAAATAATTGTGAAAAATCACTAAAAACCTAAATTATGTGCATCATGGCATGTTTACCATTAACTTTTTTTCTGTCACAATCAAAACTGTACCTCTGTGACATATTTACCTTTCGTCAAAGTTCTGTTAATGAGAACCATTAAAAATCTCCCAACATGATTGTTAGAAAACAAACGATAGTGACATAACATTCACGTGAAAATAATATTGTTTTTGACTGAAAAATTATTTAACAAACCTTAGTGGATAAATATGTCAATAAGTATAAGTTTAAGATTTTTTATGTCATACAAAAAAATTAAGATTAAATATGTCACTGTAAGCATAATTTGAAGTTATGGCTTTTTTCTTTAAAAAGAATAATAAGAATAAGCTAAGAACCTTTTTCCCACAATCGTGATGGCCAAAGTTGCCACCAAAAGCAATCTCCACATCATTACCTGTTCTTTTCAGAACTTATGTAAGTTGGCTTCTTCCGTAATAATGGAGGATTGGCTTTTCCTGTCAAAAACATCAATGATGGCTTTTCTCATTGTAATTGCATAGCCTTGTCTTGAAGCTTGGCAAGATGTAGCCCAAAGATGACTAGGACACGAGTTCATTGAGCAAGGGGTCACCTCAAGACAATAGAAGTTAAATCGCATTATCTTGATTTAGAAGCTATCATTTTCGCAATAAAACGATCTCTCCATTGGTAAACTGTTTATACGGTAATGCTTGCCCTTCCACAGTTTTTACTACCAAAAGAACTTAGCTTTAAATTCGCGGGATTCATATTATCAAATAAGATATCGCTCGTCTTGACATTAATGTTCAACTTTGCTTTATCTATTATAGTTAAGTATTTTTTATTACAGATGTATCGATTTTATTTAAAAAAATGTGGTGTGTAACAATTTGCATTACTTACAAAATACCATAATTGATATTAAGATGAAACTGGTTCGATCCAAATATTTTCAAGTCAGTTCGCTGTAAAGAGAATGATCGAAATGAAGGAAGGTAAAGTTGTAGAATCAAATTGTGTGTTGACCCATGAGTACGAGGACTATTTTTGACCTTACTCTTTTCTCCTTCAAATCTCGTGACTCGCAATTGAAGTTCTAGTCGATGCTATTTGGTATTTTCACGTATGCGGCTTTCTTGATATGCCTTTTAGGCAACTTTTTAATTCTTTACTTTATTTTGTATAAAAGAATATGATTTCTTTTGATAGAGAAGGGGCAAAATAAATAGACCTTCTAAATGGCATTGCGGAAGAATGAAAAAATAGTGATCATGACTTGTATCATTGATACTATATTGTAACTGAACCATTATTAATAATATTATTTTCAGAGGAAAGAAACAAAAACTGGAACAACAAAGGTGTATCATTTTTATTTCGATCCTCAAATTACCTTTGTCTATCGGCAAAGTTCCGTCGTTGAGTGAGAAATGGAAAATTCATGGAAAGTTACAATCCTCACCGCGTAATAGTGCGCTTCCGTCTTCATCGACGTTGTTTTTCGACCGGAAGACCGAGAGCTAACTATCGAGACTTTGGGCTTTCCGGACACATACTTCGGGAAATGGTTCATGCATGTTTGTTGCCAGGGGCAACAAGATCAAGTTGGTAAGGATTAAAAAATTCCTTCATTTTTCTAGTCATTTCCTATGTCATCAGGGACCCTTTACCATTCTGTATAAATGGGCTATTCTATTTATCCCAGATATGGGAGAAGGGAGCCCAGTCGCCCTTTTTCTTGTTTGTTTATTAGGGCCTCCTTCTTATCTTCATCGCGAGGTAGAGGCAGCTTGGTAGCTCGCAAGAGCCATAACCTTGAGGTCACGGGTTCCAAATCTGTCTCCATAACATTTTGTGATAAAAATGGGTTTGTCTCTGTTAACTATTAACTAGTAATTAAATTACTTACTATTTTTATTATTACCCCCTTTTTGGGAGGGATGGAACATTCACTATATTATCACAGTCTCAATTATATCAATCCATATACCATTAACTACAATACTTTAACCTGGGCGGATAGCGGGAATCAAACCCGCGTCTTCTCCTTAGGCAAAGGGAAATTTTACCATTCGACTATATCCGCATTTTTTTTCCGTTCTTGATACCTTGATACAGTGTCTGGATTAATATTTATCCTAGCTGGGCCAGATACTCTGTTCAGGGCGATTCCAATTCAATTTACAATTTATATTAATTTAATAAAATAATAATATTAATTATATTCAATTTCGAATATTTTCTTTTTTATTTGAATTTTTTTATTCATATTCAAAAGAATTCGAATTTGGAATTCTATTCCATTTTAAAATTCTATCAAATCATAGAAATTCTATTGATTAATTCTATTTATATTAAGTAATCAAAATATTAACTAATCCAAATTTTATTAAATAGGAAATAATAAATATAGTATAAACTATACTAATATACACAAATACGGAATAAATAAATACTAAATAATAAATTGAAATACTAAATGAAATATATATTCTATATAAAGAATATATACATTTTAGAATAGAAAGAAATGAAAATATAGAAATAAAAAATAGGAAAAAATAAAAACGAAAATTGTTGTTATTTTAAATTTTCTTTTTTTTTATTAGAATTTCAATATTATTTATATTTTAAATTATTATTTTAATTTTCTTAATTTAAATTTAAAAAGTTTTGTTATTCAAGAGAAAGTTAGTTTACCCCCATAATTTTTTTGTTTTCTTTAGTTCCATTTTGAGGACTTATATTGAATTTGAATGTGTCTCACAACCCGAAAGAATTTCGCGGGAGGGGTCATTTCATTTTTGGATCTGGACCAAATAGGTTCAAGAGATGAGAGAATTTAAGGATACCCACCAGAAAGACTAATCCAATCCATAATGATGTACCAGAAAATACAACATTTTTGTTACTCGACCAACCGTCAGGAGAAGCAAATACAACGGAGTACACTAATCAGTAAGATTAATGAAGTAGCAATTAATGCAAAAACAGCCAATTGGAAAGCAATAGTCATGTTTCTAATCTCCACTCTACCAACAAAACAAAAGAATTATACCATTTAATCCCTTTATCTATCATCAGCCAAAAAAATTGTAATAAAAATGCATTATATCATAGAGGATTTTACAATGAATCCATTGATTCAGAGATGACTTATTTACACCTTTACTTTATTCTTACTTTATTCGGACATGAAGGCGCGGGTCATTTTTTTACTTCACAGGGCATAGATGGATCATGCATCTATCTGTATATATAGATAGATTCAAACCTAACACCTTTCTCTAGATAGTGATGGTATCAACTCATATGGCCATGTTCTATCGGTGGAATAAAAATATAATAGAAATTGTCTTTCGGAGAGATGGCCGAGTGGTTGATGGCTCCGGTCTTGAAAACCGGTATAGTTCGTAACAAAAAACTATCGAGGGTTCGAATCCCTCTCTCCTTTTCTTTTGCTCGTGAAAATATTTCTTTCCT